>OX422207.1:850498351-850898351 GCA_949130495.1 Sambucus nigra
ATCCGATTTAATTATAACTGTAATGGCGGTTTGTGATGAATTTATAATAAAAAAAATACTTTCATAATTGTCTTGTATAATTTAATTGTCTGGTATAATATTGGAGGTTTGTGGTGAATTTCCTAAAAAAATAAAATTAAAAAAACTGATTTGATAAAATGTTAAAAATAATTAACTTACAGGAAAAAACTTTAATTTTCCTAAAATGTTATTTAAATAATACTTGCGGTTTGTCTTCGTTATTTAAAAAAATAATTTACAGATTTTTCCCCCCTAAACCGCCAATTTTAATCGTGAGCAACAGTATAATTTTTAAGGGGGTGAAAATAAAATTTTAATCATGGAGAATAAAAGATACATGATACAAGGGGTCAAATTAAAATTTAACGAATTTTTTAGTATTAGAATTTTAACTAGTGTACAATAATAAACATGAATTTTAACTTGGATCGTGTTAGTTTTAAGGTCATATATCTATCTATCTATCTATATATATATATATAAAGTTAGAGAAAGATACTGTTTTTTTTCTTATTGTTGGAGAAAGATGGAGAGGTTTCCTTTTATAGCATTTAGGCTAGTTTTGTCATTTAATAGATTTTTGGAGCTCCTCAAGATTTGAGAGTGGGGCTAGCTATGCGCCCATTTATTGTTATTAAAACTTCTAATACTATTGTATTAGAGGTATAATATAGATTAGGTTTCTTTTTGTCATTTTTTCTAGAGCACTTCTATTGTGTCCGAAATTTTGATTGAATTTACGACTGAAATTTCACGTGGCGGCGTGTTATTGGTAGATTCTTTGGTTCCACTGGCGTGGATCCCATAAACCAATCAACAGAAATCCAGCACCTAATTCGGTCCATTCACTTTCGGTGAAAAATTAAGTCCGAATAGCATTTTTTTTTTTTTTCTAAGTTACAACCAAGTTTATCCTTTTACTGGGCAAAATAACATAGCACTGAAACTCATCAAATTCTTTAAAAATTTAGATTTTTTGTGGTTTATTTCGAAAAGAAAGAACTATTTTAAAGCTAGGATCGTTATTCTATTCTTGCACTGTAGATATATTATAAAATGATTTTTTCTACTACTTAACTTGATTTAGATAAGGGTAGTATTGTGCCGCACTATGCATCTTGGTGGGGCCTTTGGCATTCTTTAACTTAAAATTACCTTCCATAAAACTACTTAATAATAAGATATTATTACAGTATGAAATCACACTCATATTTATTATGGTTGATATTAGGAACTATGATGAACATGAGAAATCATTGCGTTTAATTTTCAAAAATATTTAAAACTCATTTGCGTTGTAAAGCAAGATCTATAAAGCGCCCTTACAGCTTTATATTAGTAATACATTATTTTTGTTGCATCTCTTTTCTCCTCCAAGTTATTATTCTACAAAATCAACTTGCAATTAGAGCACATGAATACAAACACGAATATACAATAAGGCAATGAGGGGCGGTGGTCCCTCCTGAGTTTCGGAAAAAAAAAACATTTTGGGGTACTATATGTAACGATAAAAAGTTAGAGGTGTAAATAATGAGGCCTTCGCAACTTTTGCGATAAAAAAACTTAATAAGTTTGTATTCCACTAGACTTAACAACAACAAAAAAAAATCGTCTCAGGGGCTACCGCTCCGTAACTCCCGACACTACTCGAAACTTTGACTTCTTGACCAACAATCTTAAATCCGTAAGTGCATGAATACATCTAATGGTTTTTGTATAATTGCAAATGATTTGTTTTCTCTTACTATTACTTAATGGTTTCATTTTGGGTCCATTATGTTTGATAAAATTGAGCTTTCCCATGATTTTAGTAAGCCCAATTTGGAAGAAGAGGACTGGGCCACAAATTTGTTTTAAGAGTTGGCCCTCAATTTTATTTCTATGAACAGATCCAGGGTTTTACTATCTCCCAAGCTATGGAAATTAAACTTTAGATCCAACCCGGCGGATTCATTTTAGGCCAGGCTCTTATAAGGCAGGCCAGCTCATTTAAGTTCTCATTACCGGACCACTTATTTCCTGCCTCCATTTGTGTCTATTATTAAAATTTGCTCTAGAAACGTTTGGTAGTCAAATAAATTACACAATTTTTGCCATTTATTTTGGTTCATAATTCTACCCAATTAAATCTTCTCATAATTTATCAGTTCATTATGAATCTCGTTTAACTTTACATTCATTTTGTCATGGCAACGAGTTGGGTCGAGTTCAATTATTACCGATGAGTGTGTTTTTATTATTCAAGTGGGGGATTGTTGTCCGTTTGTATTTTAAATAACAAGTGGAAGACAAACTTTTCAATCCATTATCCCCACTTATATGTCCACTCATTCTCTACTTTCAGCTCATAATTATTTATTCCCCCGGTTACATGAAATGAGCTTTATATGAAAGGAACTTTAAAAGTTTGGTTTTGTAAGAGAGGGAAGAGGAAAAATATGTAGTCTTGGCTTATACTTAAAAAAATAGTCTCTCTCTCGAAAAGAAACACAATAAATTGTATTTTCAGTTGCAGAAAATATTTTCTCTCTGCAACTAATTTTCTCCTAGAAATATTTATTCCCCTAACTTGAAATTATGTGATATTGATTAATTTATATAGAATGGGTGTTAGTATGCCATATAACTACAATGAATAGTTATATGACGCAGGACGTTTTGAGCTTGTTTTATCACAGAAAAGCCGTGACTATATACTACCTGCATAAAGAGGAGAGATATGTCACGTCTTAAAGAGAGCGACTTAGTCTGTGATTCGATCCAAGAATTGTCTACTACCGATTTTATAAACAATTAAGGTAATATTTTTTTTATTGTGCACTATATATTTGGATTCCAAACCATGCGGTTCATATTTCAATAATCGTATGAGGTAACAATTCAACCCATAAAATTTGACCAATTTAGTCCCTAAACTAATAATTTGGTCAATTTAGTGCATAAACTAATAATTTATCCCCTAAAATAGCTTAAAACTGTTTTTTTCTTTTCAAAGTTAAAAAATTACTCTTTTTTAAATAGGATGAAAATAGTTTTTTAAACATTTTTTTAAAATGGAATAAAAAACTATTTTTTTAAATTTAAAATTGTTTTTATTTGTTCAAAGTTGAAGAATTACTTTATTTTTTAACAAGAGTTAAAACCTCTGAAATATATCCCAAATAATAAATAAATGTGAGTTTTTTTTTAAAATAGGATAAAAAACAGTTTTTTTTTAAATAGGAAAATATAGTTTTTTAAATGGGATAAAAACATTTTTTTTTTCCTATTGAAAAAACTATATTTTTTAAATTGTATTTACAGTTCATTGGATGAATTAGTTATTGAATTCTTCATCTTTTTATTACACGAATTATCCCTCTGCATTTGTTGCAAGTATAACTCACTCCCCATATACAATCATATGTACCCATTCTTGATGACTTGTTTCATCCATCTCTAATTCATTTATTAATTTGTAAGGTCCATATTCACAATTGCTAAAATTGCACACTTACATCTAAGACCCATTTAGTAGGATCTTGATTTTAACATTTGTAAAAATTTTAACCAATATGTCAACAAATGTGTTCTAATTGCAGGAATGATGGCAGGTTTTGTTGGAAAATATTGTATTTTTATATAAATTAATATTTTGATCAAAGGTCAACTTTGAGCCATTATAAAAGTATGATCCGCACTTCAAATGTGGTGGAACCAAGTACATATGCATTCTTTGTAGCAATACGTGTCACGTAATATATTCATTTGTTAAAAATAGACAAATGATGAATGCAAAATTTGATTTCAAAGTGATCCATTTATGTATGAAAATTATTGAGAATTTCATTTAATTTCATGGGACGATTTTTAAAACTACCGCTAAAGGGTTTTACTGTTCGCTATATAATGACTGCTTTTTTAAACTGTCACGAAAGGTCATGATTGTTCACCATTAGTTGTGACTATTCATGAAAAATATCCCTAAAGTGACTTTTAACCAAAAAAAAAAGTCAAATCTTTTTATGAAAGAATACTTTGTTTCATATAAATATAAGACGTGTCTTCATTTTATATACGAGAAAAAATATTTTTCAATACTTTCCATTTCTAATCAAGTCGAAAATATCATCAAACAAAATTGGTTCGTGAGACATGCACATTGAGGTGCTTCTTACGTGTGTCGAGACCGTTCAATCTTGGGAGGCAAACGCTCATCGTCCAATCCCATAAGCACTGTAACGAGAACAAATTATGTCTTAAGGAGAGAGCGTCCAATACTCACATCGATGATCTTCTTGGTTCGTAAGTTTTCTATTGATAAATATTTTTATTGAATAAATATGATTTGTTTTATATTTTAATTTGATAAAACACAAAAACACATCATTATAAACAACATGTTTCAATTATAAGAGTGATGATTGAATCGCACAACATGAACAAGTTGTATGTTTACATATATATCTTGCGAGTTTCTATCTTAGCCATTTTGCCTTTACAAAAAATAAGGTCTTTAATATCTGATTGTGATTTCTTCATTTAATAGTTTGATTTTATTTTTCACTTCGATCTTATGTCCTATATTTTTTGGTGATAAATTATCCATTTTTGTGATGGGTAGTTTGTTTTAATATGATTGCCAGTTTTGTGGGTTTTAATATGATTGAAAGTTTCATGGTAGATGACGTGTTTGGCCTTAACTTTATTAGGTTTCTTTTTGTTATTTTTTCTAAGTTACAACTAATTTTATCCTTTTACTGGGTAACATAACATAGCACTGAAACTCATCAAATTCTTTAAAAATTTAGATTTTTTGTGATTTGTTTCGAAAAGAAAGAATTATTTTAAAGCTAGGATTGTTATTCAATTATTGAACTGTAGATATATTATAATATGATTTTTTCTACTAAACTTGTTTTAGATAAGCGTAGTATTGTGGCCCACTATGCAAGTTGATTTTTTCTACTTAATAATGATATTATTACAATATGTAAATCACACTTAAATTTATTATGGTTGATATTAGGAACTATGATGAACATGAGAAATCATTGCCTTTAATTTTAAAAAATATTTAAAACACATTTGTGTTGTAAAACAAGATCTATAAAGCGCCACACAACTTTATATTAGTAATACATTATTTTTGTTGCATCTCTTTTCTCTTTCAAGTTATTATTCTACAAAATCAACTTGCAATCGGAGCACATGAATACAAACACGAATGTACAATAAGGCAACGAGGGGTGAAGGCCCCCCTCCTGAGTTTCGAAAAAAAAAAAATTAGGGGTACTATATATAAAGATAAAAAGTTAGAAGTGTAAAGACTTAATAAGTTTGTATAAAACTCGAATTAGCAAAAAAATAATCACCTTGGGAGCTACCGCTCTCTAACTCTCGACATTACTCGAAACTTTGACCTCCAGACAAAAAATCCTAAATCCTTAAGTGCATGAATATATCTATTGGTTTTTCTATAATTGCAAATGATTTGTTTTCTCTATGTTTGATGGATTGAGCTTTCCCATGAGTTTAGCAAACCCAATTTGGAAGAAGAGGACTGGGCCACATATATGTTTTAAGAGTTGGCCCTCAATTTTATTTCTATGAACAGATCCAGGGTTTTACTATCTCCCAAGCTATGTACTCAAATAAATTACACAAAAACTACACATATTTTGTCATTTATTTTGGTTCACAATTCTACCCAATTAACTCTTCTCATAATTTATCAGTTCATTATGAATCTCGTTTAACTTTACATTCATTTTGTCATGGCAACGAGTTGGGTCGAGTTCAATTATTACCGATGAGTGTGTTTTTATTATTCAAGTGGGGGATTGTTGTCCGTTTGTATTTTAAATAACAAGTGGAAGACAAACTTTTCAATCCATTATCCCCACTTATATGTCCACTCATTCTCTACTTTCAGCTCATAATTATTTATTCCCCAGCTACATGAAAGGAGCTTTATATGAAAGCAACTTTAAAATCTTGGTTTCGTAAGAGCCAGAAGAGGAAAAATATGTAGTCTTGGCTTATACTTAAAAAAATAGTCTCTCTCTCGAAAAGAAACACAATAAATTGTATTTTCAGTTGCAGAAAATATTTTCTCTCTGCAACTAATTTTCTCCTAGAAATATTTATTCCCCTAACTTGAAATTATGTAATATTGATTAATTTATATAGAATGGGTGTTAACATGTCATATAACTACAATGAATAATTATATGACACAGGAGGTTCAGAGTTATTTTATCTTGAAACTGTATGCTACTTGCACAAAGAGGATAGATACGTGAAACGTCTTAAAGAGAGCGACTTAGTCCACGATTCAATCCAAGAATTGTCTACTACCGATTTTATAAACAATTAAGGTAATATTTTTTTTTATTGTGTAGTATGTATTTGGATTCCAAACCATGCGGTTCATATTTGTGATAATCGTATGAGGTAACAATTTAATTTTGAGCAGTAAACTATGATAAAAGATTTATTTTGAGCATTCGATGTCTCCATAAACTCTCTGCTGTAATTTTTAATTACAATATATAAATTGTCCCAACTTGCTGAGTTAAATTGTGTTTCAGCATTAGCGACTTTACGTTTTAGACGAGTGACTTTTTTTTGCACATAAAAATTAGATTCAAATATGATTCGTTATCTTAACGTATTGCGTTAACTCTTTATCATATATTACGACATTTCAATTTGAATAGTATAGGATTAACACATTAGCGTGTTAAAAAGCCAATTACAACTATTAATTCATTAATTTTATTAAAGGGTGTTTAAAAAATAAGTCCTATTTATATAATACATTTTCAAATAACTTCTGTCACAACATTTCATTCCCAATACGTCTTATTTATACGTATAGTGAATATTTACTATATGTTTACAACTAAGACTTGTTGGAAAAAAAAAATTCACTGGACGTATTGGAGCAAAAAAAAGATATGGTAGGACCTATTAAACTGCATACTTAATAAACGAGACTAATTTGTAAAAAAAAAAACCTTTATTAAAACTCTCATTTAGTAGATACATTAAATTAGGATTAAATTTATTAAACTCTTTCATGCGCCCAACGTTTAATAATAAAGGACTTTAATGAACACTAATAATTTGTAAAAATCGTGAATTTCGATGTGGGAATATGTCCTTAATAAAGAATCCTTACTAATACAATTACAACATGTATAATGGTCAGTTGGAAGGCATATTCTACCGAAGCATGCAGTAAAAGAAAACAGTGATGAGAATTTGAAAAACAAAATCAAGTATAGTTTTAGTGGGAATACATTGTAATTACTTAAATCAATATATCTTAATGGATCTTAATGTTTTTTTAACGAATGAAGCACATAAGAAACAAACTCATTTCTTTAGTAGCGTGTCTTATTAATTTGAGGCCAGGGAAGTGAAGAAACCATGATTTAATCCTAAGGGGGGCAAATATTTATTAAATTTATTATCAATGATATAATATATATTCCTTTATAAAATGTATCAATATAAGTATTCACACATAAATCATATAAATGTAGCATTCCATTAATTTTTTTAAAATAAAATGCATTTAAAAAAGAAAATTAAATGACCAAGGGTTTTAATTGTTTACCCGAATAACGAAAATCCTCTTGCCCTAGCACTAAACTTAGCCTTTTTTAAAACTTTAAAAAGAGGCAAATGCATTAAACAGTTAAAGTCAAATATCTTTTGTTTTTAGGTAGTACAAATATTATAAGTCAAAAATTAAATTTGCAATAATGTCAAAAATCATAAGTTAAGAGTAAAAAAATTAGATTTGCAATACAATAAATCGTTAAGGCAAAAAGTTGATTTGAAATTAGTTCAAAAGTTTGACATTAAAATTTTAGAACAAACTTAGAAAAAAATTTGGAGTTTCTACTCTATGCGACTCATTATGTAGTATTCAACTTAAGTTCTATCCAAGAGTTTGTCGTGGGTTCGTCCAAATTTTAAGCTTGATATTTAAATGAGAAGGTGATTTTGAAAAATAGACATATAGATTTTGGATATAATAGAAGTAAAAAATATAAGAAAGAAAAAAACTTGAATCCTATGAAGAAAAAAATGAGCAAGACCATATAATATTAATATGGTATATTGAATATGTAAAAAAAAGGTTTGAGGGGGCTATGGACCCCCTTGTTCTTCACTTAGTTTTGGCTCTGGTTGGGACTGATATTATTGAAAAACATAAAATACATATATTATCCAATAAGTTCTTTTCAATTTATTTAATGTTACATGTCTCCTTCAACACCATTTCTTAAGTCTGTACCTCATAATGGATGCAGATGTTTACATGTAAAACTCTAAGGTGCAAACCATAAAAACCCAAATATTTGGCAGCCCAAATAAGCTCAGTCCAAAGAAATCAAATGTGTTGCCTGTGGATAAATATGGAAGGCTTATTCTCGTTGTCTATACTTTCAAAAGATATAAATATGGATCAACGAACAAGTCAATCAACAACTGGATGAGTCTGAACATGGCTCAACCACTCTTATCAATATAAATAAAACCCCTACCCCGGTAAAAAGGGGCATGTAAGCCAGAGACTCTTAAAGAATCAATAAAACAAACTGAGATACCCTCCGTGAATGTAGGTAGTCGTCGAACCACGTTAATTCTGTGTATCATGATATTGTTCACTCTTTAATTTTTTTGCTATTAGAATCATTAAATGTGATTATTTACACTCACAATTGGCTCCGTCCGTGGGAAGAAATTCTCTTTTATAAAGAAACTTGAAACCAACGAGTGAAATAATGTCTTACCCTCACAGTGCACCCATTACTAGTGATATACAAACTGGGTTGACCTTACACAGATTTCAGATTTGAGGTTCATCGGGATAGAAATTCAATTGTCAACCATCTACGATTTCACCCATAAGAGCAGCCTTCTGAGCAGAGGAATGAGTAGCCCAAATCAATACATATTTTACGACTTGAAATACTCCATATTTTTGGAGTAAAACAAAATCTAATAAGGATTAATTTAATTCGGTGAGATTAATTAATCAAGGTTGTGAGTAATTGGACACAGTGTTATTTATAAATTTTAGAGTTGAACTTTAATGATTTGGGATAAATTTAAAAAATAATTTTATATTGAGTAGAAAGGAATTGCATGTGTCACGTCATAATTAAAATATATTTTTGGATAAAATATTTGGGACACACTTTTAGAGCTATTACGGGCTCGTTCGGGCACTTTAGACCCTTAGAAATGGTCCCGGGGTATATATATATATATATGAGTTGGGTAGTTATTGGGCTAATTAGATTATATATTTGGGCTCATTTGGGGGTCCAAAGTTATGGCCTAAGGCCCAACTCGGGATTTGGAGAATAAAAATATTTATTATGGGCTAATCCATCCAAGGGGAATGATATCTATGAACCTGGGAGGAGGAAAAGAGGCTTCTCTACACAATCTCAGGCAAGGATTCTCTTGCCATTCTTATTCAATTTGTGTTATTATTATATAAATGTTAACTCTATGCTTAGATTTAACTGTGACACCCCGCCTAATTAAATACCGGATGATCAGTCCTTTATTAAATTATAATCAAGGTGAACGGTTGGTTCATTCTTAGCACCACTGTCATAAAAATAACTTTTCCAATTAAACACCCTAAATAATTAAGCTAAGTGTCAAAACCATTTTTATACACCAATTTCCAAATTTCATTTTAAAAACTAACATTTAAAACTTTGCATAATTCATAGTTTAAGAATCACACAACAATTATACTGGAACATATAATCCAAACAATTAAACATCCAGCTAATTAATTCCATCTTTAAAACTTAAAGGAAAACATCCTGACAGTAATAAATCCCAAAGTATAAATACTGAAAATAAACGAATCACAATCTCTGATAAAACAACTGAATAATGGAAAAGGGCGACACCTGCCTAACTGAATAAATAGTGCTAGAAGTGGAATCAACAATGAGGTTGTCTAAGCAAGAGGCCTGCAACTCCCACCTAAACTGCAGTGCATTCCTTCCAAAGGATCATATGCAAGACACCACTGTGGCTGGGCACTTGTAATATATACATATATATACAAGAGAGAAGAGAAAATAGGAAACGGGTCAGAGCCCGATTGTAAAACAGTTTAAAATTAGTTTAGCAAGTATTTAAAATGCTTACCGGCTAATGCAACCAACATATTAGTGCGGCACTCCCTTGAGAAATTCTCACCTCTCTTCTAATGTGCACACCTATCACACTAATACTCCCAACAGTTTAACTTATCTTATCTTAAGCTACTCATAAGATTTCATGCCAATGATTTCAATTGTTAAGGAAGTTAAATTTTTTATTAAATAGTAAAGCTCGCACATAAGCCTCATTTGATTATAAAGTTTCTCAGTAACACATTATACTTTTCAAACACTTATTCCCAAGTTGAAATAATTATTCTCTTTTTACATACCATAGTCACAGTAGGTAGTTCCCAAATTTCAGATTTAAATATATATATTAAATACTCATATAATATATATATATATTCTCACAGCACCCCACATAAAATTTATGGTAGGGGCATACTTTGCTATCCAGTCCCCGTATCACTCGTACTAAGGGAAATACAAGTTCGGAATCACTCTCGAACTGTATTAACACAAAACACATACAAAATGAGGCGAAGCATAGTTCCAAGTCACTAAGAGGTCAGCACATACCCTCACGTCTCTTAGGACCGTCTGACTATCGATCCGATAGCCTGTACCGAGGATTCTTATCTTCTAGGGTACGAGTCAATATCCCCCATAAAGGTCCCATCGAGATAATACTGTCCCAGCGCGGTAACCTCAGGGATAGCAAGTGCGCAGGCATGATTTTCACACGTATATAGTATATGTATAAACACAGTCATATATGTATACTACTATTCCCATATCAAATTTAGGTACACTCTCACGACCCATAATTATGATATTTATTCTTATTGCACATTATTAGATTATCACCTATAACGGTTTATCTCTTATTCTAATTTATGGGATTTTTCCAACTTACTATGTAACACTCGTGAATTCCTATCTCCTCCAAGTGTAATTTCAGTAGGTACACATTTATATTACAACGTAACTTCCTTACGAGTCTCACCCTTTAAACATATGTTCCCATTGTCCCTTATATGTAAAACACCCCCGTGAAATGTTAATCTTGTCCCACATTAAAGATTCCATTTTTTTTTATAAAGTCCTACTCGTCTTCTTTATATCCCAAAATGTTCTAACATTAATATCGAAGAATATCTAATAATTTAATTTGGAATAACTTATTAAAAGGGCAATGTGAGTCTTCAAGGAGGGGTCGATCGATCTATGGCGGGGGTTCGATCGATCGATCGATCAAGCAGGTATGGCAAATCTGCAGAATTTCTAGTGACGCGTTTCCTCTTCCAAAATCATCCAAAATGATATCTTTGACTACCAAACTCCAAATAATTTATACTACACGTATTGTAACCTCAAATAAGTGATTTCCTACGTCAAGCATGCGGATTTTCACCATGAATAACGAATTAAAAGAGCATAATCCATAAAAATATGAAGAACCCTAATATTTCTTTTGTTTAGTTTCTTCCCATTCTTTTACTAGATTTCATACTCTTTATTTACTGTAATTTAGTGGTTCAATCTCTACATATGAATTGGGTTTCCAGAATACATCTATTACTCATACAACATGCGAATTTAAATCTCCAAAATGGGGTTTTCTTTCACAAAAACTAGTCCTAATCAATCTTAGTCTAATATTATTGAAGCATTAACTGAAATAGAGAAAGATAGATACTTGCCTGAGAATTCTTGGTTCAGATTTATGGAGATATTTGTGTGGTTGTGATCCTCATTTCATGATCTATCGTTTGGCGGCGACAGCGGTGCAAACGGTGGAGTTCTTGGCCTAGAACTCCTTGGAAAACCTCTCCTCTTCCTCTCCTATAGCCGTCTTTGGTTTATGGTGATTCTAACCCTAGAAGATGACTCTTTCCATCTGATACACCCTTAGAATTTTCGTGGGTTTTCATGCCTAAAAATGTAAATTGTCCAAAACGCCCTCCCTGGGTGTTAATTAGGCCTAAAAATGCCCCGAGACCCAAACTAAACTTCCGAGTACATTATTTTGACTATCTCGACCCTTTCGGACACATTGACGCAATCAAAATGACCATATGGGTGACTTATAATTTATTTACTTTTAATAGTCCGAATTTAATCCCGACACGATACAAGCGCGTCCCGATAAATTTCTAAAATTATCAAATTAGATTCTTGTCATAATTTTACTAATCATAATTACACCACTTACTTTACCCATAAAGTAACTTATAAAAAAAGTAAGTACTAACTCTCATCACGCTAGTAAGTATTTAAATGATTTTTCGAATTAATATTAATTTAATATCTCTAATTAAATTTAATAAATCCCCAAAATTAAAAGGCATAAAAATACGGGGTAGTACAAACTCCCCCCTAATAACGGAATTTCGTCCCGAAATTCGAAAAATAAGGTGTACCTGGTAAGAATAACTCTGGGTACTTCTCACGCATGTCCGCCTCACACTCCCAAGTGGATTCCTCCACATTATGATGCTCCCACTGGACCCGAACAATTGGGAATACCTTTAACCTCAATCTCCTTTCGATATGGTCTAGGATAGCCACTGGCCTCTCCTCGTAAGAGTTGTCGGGCTGTAAGTCAATCTCCCCAATCGCGATATGGGTATGGGCCATGTCATCCCGAAGGTATCGTCTTAACGACGAGATGTGGAATACATCGTGAATGCGATGTAAATGCTCTAGCAGTCCCAATCTGTATGCTATCGGCCCAATCCTCTCGATAATGGAAAATGGTCCCACGTACCTCGGGGCCAATTTCCCTTTCTTCCCGAACCTCATCACTCCTTTCATAGGAGATACACGTAGTAATACTTGGTCCCCCACATTAAACTCTCGGAAGAACCGTTTTGCATCGACGTAGCTTTTTTGCCTGTCCTGGGCTACCCGAATGCGACTCCTGATAATCTCAATCCTAGTGGAGGTTTCCTGAATTACCTCTGGTCCGAGAAACTTGTTATCCCCCACCTCTAGCCAACAAGTTGGGGAACGAGAAGGCCTGCCATACAATGCCTCAAATGGAGCCATGCCAGTCGTGAACTGATAAGAGTTATTATAAGTGAACTCTACCAGTGGAAGATGTGGCTCCCAACCTCCTCTAAGTTCAAGGACACACATGCGTAGCCTCCAACATTTGATTGGTACGCTCTGTTTGTCCATTTGTTTGTGGGTGATAAGCTGAACTCAACCTCAACTCTGTACACATGGCCTCCTGAAAGCTCTCCCAGAAGTGCGACACAAAAATCTTGTCTCTATCTGATACAATATTCAGGGGCACCCCATGTAATATGACAATATCATCAATGATCAACTGAGCATACTGACCCATGGTATAGTCTGTCCGCACTGGCAGAAAATAAGCCACCTTAGTCAAACGGTCCATAATCACCCAGATGTAGTCATGGCCCCGTTGTGATGTAGGCAATCCAGTAATAAAATCCATGGAAATACTCTCCCACTTCCATGCGGGTATTTCCAATGGCTGAAGCAACCCCGATGGTTTCTGGTGGTCCACCTTTACCAGTTGGCAGGTAGAACACTTGGACACAAACGCAGCAATATCCTTTTTTATGTCACTCCACCACTACTGTCGCCTCATATCCTGGTACATCTTATCTCCCCCAGGATGTACCGTAAATCGGGACCCATGAGACTGGGTCATCACTGCATGACGTAAGTCTGTTTCTTCTAGGACCACCAATCTCTCATTAAGTCTCAAACCTCCATCAGAACTAACAGAATAGGACTCAGCACCCTCAGCTAAAAGTCGTACAATCTGCTCCTGGCAAAATGGGTCTGCTGTCTGTGCCTGTATTACCCTCGTAACAATCTCGGGTGTCACTGTCATGACAGCTATGAAGGAATGGGCTACTGCGTCCTGGTGACCCAACTCTTTTCACTTTGCTTTCCAGACGTCCGCTACATCGTCCACCGGTCTACGAATCAATTCATCAACAACTACGTTGGCCTTTCCCGGATGGTACTGTATATCGAACTGATAGTCTTTCACAAACTCTAACCACCTACACTGACGCATATTCAACTCTCTCTGAGTAAATAAGTACTGCAGTGACTTATGGTCTGTGAACAAACGAAACTTCTCCCCTAATAAATAGTGTCTCCGTATCCTCAATGCAAAGACGACCGCTGCTAACTCTAGGTCATGTGTGGGGTAGTTCTTTTCGTGCGGCTTAAGCTTGCGAGAGGCAAAAGCTATAGCCTTCTCCTCTTGCTGAAGTACTCCCCCGAGTCCCCGTAAAGAGGCGTCGGTGTAAACCAGATACTCCACGCCCAGCTTAGATAAAGCAAGGACCGGTACTGAAGTAAGCTTGTCTTTCAGCGCGTCGAAATCCAATTGACAAGAATCGTCCCAAATATATGGTATCCTCTTGCGAGTCAGGTTCGTCAATGGACCCGCTATTTTAGAGAACCCTCGAATGAATCTCCTGTAGTATCCGGCTAACCCCAAGAAACTATGCACTTTCGTCGGTGTCGTGGGCTGTCCCTACTACCTCACAGCTGACACTTTACTCAGGTCAATCACTATCCCCTGTTCAGAAACAACATGTCCTAAGAACTGCACTTCCCGTAACCAGAACCTGCACTTCTCGTACTTAGCATACAACTGATGCTCTCGTAGAGTCTGAAGAACCTGCCTCAAGTGCTCAGCATGTTCTTCCTCAGTGTGTGAATATATCAAGATGTCATCTATGAAAATGATGACAAACTGATCCAAGAACTCTCTAAACACTCGGTTCATCAAGTCCATGAATACGGATGGAGCATTTGTGAGTCCAAATGGCATCACTCTGAACTCATAGGACCCATATCTCGTCAAGAAAGGAGTCTTCGAAACATCCTGTTCTCTAATACGTAGTTGATGGTATCCTGACCTCAAATCTATCTTCGAAAAGAAAGTTGCTCCCCTCAGCTGGTCGAAGAGATCATCGATTCGAGAAAATGGATATTTGTTGCGTATCGTGACCTTGTTCAGCTCCGAGTAGTCCACACATAGCCTCAGTGAACCATCTCTCTTTTTCACAAACAAAACTGGAGCGCCCCAAGGTGAGGTACTCCTGCGAATGAAGCCTTGACCTAACAGTTGCTCTATCTGATCTCTTAACTCTCGCATTTCTGCCAGAGCCATGCGGTATGGAGCGCGTGCTATCAGTCGAGTATTGAGTAACAAATCTATGACAAAGCCTATCTCTTGATTGGGGGGTAGGCCCGATATCTCCTGAAATACATCAGAATACTCACGAACAATTGGGATCGAATCTAAGGGAATCATGACCTCCTTAGAGGTATCCTCCTCTATGTAATAAAAATGTGCGGTAGAGCCTCCCTCTAGGCGAGGCATCACCACTACAAGCATCTATTGCCCCAAAATGGCAAAGACAATACTCCCACCAAAACAATCTATCAAGGCTCTGTATGCTGCGAGCCAATCCATACCAATAATAATGTCGTGTTCATGCATATCTAAGACTAACATGTCTGTTGGTAATACCAAGCTACCAATCTCTACCCCCACACCCCGGCATATAAAGAAAATTAACGATCCATTTCCCAGTGGTGAGTCTACACATGTTACAGTGTTCTCTGCTGTGGCTAATAACCCTAAGGCCTTCACAAAATGAATAGTTATAAAATAGTGTGTCTCCCCAGTATCAAATAAAACACAATCCGTAGCACCAGGTATAGAGGACGTACCTTTTTTCTCGGTTGGGCCTGAGGTGCTGCTATTTGGTGGACGTTATAGACACGTCCATACTATAATTACCTCTGTTGTACAGAGGCTGCTGTAATGGCTGGTGGAGCTGGCTTCTGTGGTTTATTACTGGCGCCCTGCTGCCTTGGGGATCTATTCCTCTCTAGGCAATCCTGACACCTATGGACATTCCTGCCACATTGAAAGAACCTCCCTCGAAACTGTCTCACTTCACTACGTTGTTGACTAGTCTCATTTTTTCCTTGGCCTTGCTGGCCTTGCTGAGAAATTTGTGGAAGAACGATGTCAGGTTGAGGACAATCCCTCCACTTGTGACCCGTTTGCACACATTTATAGCAGAGTCTTGAAATTTCTCGTTGGTCGGGTTGTGATTTCTCTCCAGTCTGATTTGGACAAGATTGACGTTTATGACCGTCCATTCCACATTTTAAACACCTCTTTGTGACTTCATTCTGACCCCAACTTTGTTGGCCTTGACGCTTTTGGCCCTCTACGTAAATTCGGTTACCTCTGGAGCCATCTTTATCTTGAGGGGTTTGTTGCCGCAATTTCGGTGTCTTCGCACAATTGTCAACTCTAGTCACATGAAATTGACAAATCTCTCTAGGTCTTTTGCCTCCTCTGAGCTGCATGATGCGTTCGTGGTACTATAAGACTGCAGTGGTAACTGCTTGTGCCACAATGCCTGCAAATTTGGTGATTGGTACCCTTTTTAAAGACGCATGAGATGTGAGTTCTTGCTCGCTAACTTCCCTAACGGCATTAGCTTGTTCATTTTGACGGTCCATCTGAAACTTTAAAATAATTCGAATAAGTTTAACACTCGCATCGACAAATTGCAGAAGCACGAATTTCAAACGCATAAAGGTGAATACAACATTCCTAATATTAGGTCTCTAAATCAAAGATGCTAAGCTGGAAACGAGACAAGCTGTACAGATCCTAAAGGACACTAGAACCTGATGCTCTGATACCACCTCTGACACCCCGCCTAATTAAAGACCGGGTGATCAGTCCTTTATTAAATTATAATCAAGGTGAACGGTTGGTTCATTCTTAGCATCACTGTCGTAAAAATAACTTTTCCAATTAAACACCCTAAATAATTAAGTTAAGTGTCAAAACCATTTTTAGACATCAATTTCCAAATTTCATTTTAAAAAACAACATTTAAAATTCTACATAATTCATAGTTTAAGAATCACACAACAACTACACTGGAACATATAATCCAAACAATTAAACATCCAACTAATTAATTTCAAATTTAAAACTTAAAGGAACACATCCTGACAGTAATAAATCCCAAAATATAAATACTGGAAATAAACGAATCAAAATCTCTGATAAAACAACTGAATAATGGAAAAGGGTGACACATGCCCAACTGAATAAATAGTGCTAGAAGTGGAATCAACAATGAGGTCGTCTAAGCAAGAGGTCTGCAACTCCCACCTAAGCTGCAGCGCGTTCCTTCTAAAGGATCCTATGCAAGACGCCCCTGTGGCTGGGCACCTATAATATATACATATATATACAAAAGAGAAGAGAAAATAGGAAACGGGTCAGAGCCCGATTGTAAAACAGTTTAAAATTATTTTAGCAAGTATTTAAAATGCTTATCGGCTAATGCAACCAACATATTAGTGCGGCACTTTCTTGAGAAATTATCACCTCTCTTCTAATGTGCACACCTATCTCACTAATACTCCCAACAGTTTAACTTATCTTATCTTAAGCTACTCATAAGATTTCATGTCAACGATTTCAATTGTTAAGGAAGTTAATTTTTTTATTAAACAATAAAGTTCTCACCTAAGCCTCATTTGATTATAAAGTTTCTCAATAACACATTATACTTTTCAAACACTTATTCACAAGTTGAAATAATTATTCTTTTCTTACATACCATAGTCACAGTAGGTAGTCCCCAAATTCCATATATATATATATATATATATTAAATACTGATATAATATATATATTCTAACAGCACCCCACATAAAATTTATGGTGCGGGCATACTCTGTTATCCAGTCCCCGCATCACTCGTACTAAGGGAAATACAAGTTCAGAATCACTCTCGAACTGTATTAACACAAAACACATACAAAATGAGGCGAAGCATAGTTCCAAGTCACTAAGAGGCACATACCCTCACGTCTCTTAGGACCGTCTGACTATCGATCCGATAGCCTGTACCAAGGATTCTTATCTTCTAGGGTACGAGTCAATATCCCCCATAAAGGTCCCATCGAGATAATACTGTCCCAGCGCGGTAACCTCAAGGATAGCAAGTAGCGCAGGCATGATTTTCACACGTATATGGTATATGTATAAACACAGTCATATATGTATACTGCTATTCCCATATCAAATTTAGGTACTCTCTCACGACCCATAATTATGATATTTATTCTTATTGCACATTATTAGATTATCACCTATAACGGTTTATCTCTTATTCTAATTTATGGGATTATTCCAACTTACTATGTAACACTCGTGAATTCCTATCTCCCCCAAGTGTAATTTCAGTAGGTACACATTTATATTACAACGTAACTTCCTTACGAGTCTCACCCTTTAAACATATGTTCCCATTGTCCCTTATATGTAAAACACCCCCATGAAATGTTAATCTTGTCCCACATTAAAGATTCCATTTTTTTTATAAAGTCCTACTCGTCTTCTTTATATCCCAAAATGTTCTAACATTAATATCCAAGAATATCTAATCATTTAAGTTGGAACAACTTATTAAAAGGGGAATGTGAGTCTGCCATGAGGGGTCGATCGATCTATGACAGGGGTTCGATCGATCGATGCTCCTTGGTCGATCGATCGATCAAGCAGGTATGACAAATCTGCAGAATTTCTAGTGACGCGTTTCCTCTTCCAAAATCATCCAAAACGATATCTTTGACTACCAAACTCCAAATAATTTATACTACACGTATTCTAACCTCAAGTAAGTGATTTCCTACGTCAAGCACGCGGATTTTCACCATGAATAACGAATTAAAAGAGCATAGTCCATAAAAATATCAAGAGCCCTAATATTTCTTTTGTTTATCCTCTTCCCATTCTTTTACCAGATTTCATACTCTTTATTTACTGTAATTTAGTGGTTCAATCTCTACATATGAATTGGGTTTCCAGAATACATCTATTACTCATACAACATGCGAATTTAAATCTCCAAAATGGGGTTTTCTTTCACAAAAACTAGTCCTAATCAATCCTAGGCTAATATTATTGGAGCATTAACTGAAATAGAGCAAGATAGATACTTTCCTGAGAGTTTTTGGTTCAGATTTGTGGAGAGATTTGTGTGGTTGTGATCCTCGTTGCACGATCTATCGTTTGGCGGCGATGGCGGTGCAAATGGTGGAGTTCTTGGCCTAGAACTCCTTGGAAAACCTCTCCTATTGATCTCCTATAGCCGTCTTTGGTTTATGGTGATTCTAACCCTAGAATATGACTCTTGCCATCTGATATAGCCTCAGAATTTTCGTGGGTTTTCATGCCTAAAAATGTAAAATGTCCAAAACGCTCTCCCGGGGTGTTAATTAGGCCTAAAAACGCCCTGAGACCCAAACTAAACCCCCGGGTACATTATTTTGACTATCTCGACCCTTTCGGATAATTTACACACTCAAAATGACCATACGGGTGACTTATAATTTATTTACTTTTAATTGTTCGAATTTAATCCCGACATGACACAAGCACGTCCCGATAAATTTCCAAAATTATCAAATTAGATTCTCGTGATAATTTTACTAATCATAATTACACCACTTACTTTACCCATAATGTAACTTATAGCAAAAGTAATTACTAACTCTCATAACGCTAGTAAGTATTTAAATGATTTTCCTAATTAGTATTAATTTAATATCTCTAATTAAATTGAATAAATCCCCAAAATTAAAAGGCATAAAAATATGGGGTTTTACATTAACCTTGAGGAGGTTAATGGGATTGTGAGGGGAATATCCCATTCTCTTGGATACTCAAAGATGATTGACACTTGGACAATGATGTCGTCATGTTTGCAAAGTTTTGGGCATTTTATTCATTAATTGCTAATAGAGTTTGCATAAATTGTTCTAAAGTGTCCTCAATACTTTTTCGTTGACAAATCACATAAGGCGCGGGAGGAGGCGTTTGCATTTGTGGTGCTTGATACAATTGTGGGGGTGGGGATGGCTATTCAACAACTTATTGGTTAGGATTTAACGACACGTTTAGTTGTTTGTAATTAAAATTGGTATGGTTCTACCACGAGGGATTATAGGAGTTCCCGCGAGGGGTGTTAAAATTACTTTTATACCCCCACTTCTTCAACTTGCTCATGAAGCATAACCTTGTACGCGAGAATGGTTAGACATTCTTTCATTTGATGTCCTGCCTCACAAATAACGCATATCTCCTCATTTGAAGATCGAGAATGACCAGATGTGCCTCTCCCCCTTTCTTCCATCACGTCATCTAGCCGTTTGGCTAGTTGGTTTATTTGAAACTTCAGCTTGGCTTCCTCGTCTAAATGGTAAAGTCCAGATGCGAAAGGGGTTATTGATGTGTTTCTATTCTTGGGTTGGGTACTCGATTTCGATGTGGCCCAAGATTGAGTAGTCTCACTGACATGCTTAAAATGGTCCTCTTCATCCTTCGCATCTAACCCAAAAAACTCTCCCAAATACATTGTCTTTACGAGTTATTTAGAGCATAGCGTAACCCCGTGATGGAAGAAGGAGATGAGTCTCCACTTCTCGAAACCGTGATGTGGGCACATATTAACCAACTCATTGAACCTCTCCCAACACCTATCAAAGGGCTCATTATCATTTGGTTTAAAGGTTTGAATTTGAGGTTTGATAGTATTGGTCCAATTGGAAGGAAAGAACTTTTTGAGAAATCTTGCTTCCATATCCCTCGACTTACCAGTAGAGTTCAGTACTAAAGAACAAAGCTAAGTCTTGGCCTTGTCCTTAACATAGAAGGGATAAATCTTAATACGTATGACATCTTGTGTGCAATATCGATCATTAAATGTCTCACACGCCTCCTCGAACTCACGGAGGTGGATATATGGCTTCTTCGACTCTATGTCATGAAATGCAGGAAGGATTTGAATAATTCCATTTCTAAAGTGAAATTTCCCTACATTATATGGGAATATGATGCATCCCAGAGCGACGGTTCTCTCCGTACATAAGAAGACTCTTATTGGGCGATAAGGAATCTCTCCTTCTCCCACACGAACACTCGTATTATCCGACATCGATCTAACACTCAATGAATCACTATCCTCATTGGAGTCTCTCCACGGTCTACTTTAAGTATTGCTACTCGGACTAGGAGGTATTAGAGGTGGTACCCATAAATTCGGTGTGCTACTACTAGATGATGGAAGATTAACTATTGGCTCATAAGCTTGGTTGGAATGCGTTTTTGCATCTAAGGATTTGAGAATTTTTATTATATTTTTGGGATTTATGATTATTTTTTTTATTTTTAGGAATTAGAATCAATTTAGAACTACTTTAACCGAACATATTATCTACTCCTAAACAACGGCCCAATAAACTTGACGAGCATCGAAATGTGTGTGCTCTATATGAACGTACGGCTCAAGTGTAAGCCAGTGTCTCAAGTAATAAAACCCAGTTGATATGCCCCAAGTGTGACCTCGGCCTAGAGACACCAACCTCGGCCGAGGTGATGGCCGAGATATTGACCGACCTTGGATAAGCCATGGGCCCACGTTATCAGCCCTCGACCTTAGTAAGGTCGGCCCAAGCCGACACTATCACCTACATTTCCAATGGACACTACGCGCATCACATGCATCAACAGCATTCTCATATACCTGGGTATGGCAACCTCGGACGAGTGTAGGCCGAGGTGACAAGAAGCCTTGGTAATCTTCAACATGGAATCAGTCCAACCTCGGCTGGGGCCGACCCCAGCATACTGTCTCGGCTGAGATCAGGCCGAGACTCCCTATGGCACATCTCGGATTGAACGAATATCAAGCCTTTACAGCTTGGCCTCTCCCAGGCCGAGGACATGCACCATTATGGCGGTCGAGCATCTGTTGATATTTGGATAAGGACACATGGGCACAAATCAGTTGTAATAAGATTATTCTTCACACGTGGGGAGAATATTTCATCATCATTCCTTACATGTGACAGTGACAGGTGGCTTCCCCCTATTGGTGAGGCTAACACACATGTGCATATTATATGCATGGGGGTATACTACACCCCCTAAGTACTATATATATATAGAGGTCATCCTCTACCTGGAGGGGGCCAGATATTCAACCCTAGCTGAAACTCTGACTAGATACACAGTAGAGAGAGAAAGCTTGAGAGATTGTATCCATGGTCGTTAGTGCCTTGTTGCAGTGAGGTTATTCACACACACACACACACAGTGGACGTAGGCCAATTTAGGCTGAACCACTTATATCCTGGTGCTCTCTCCTCTTCTCCTCATCTCATTCTCTTACCTTTTACATAACTATGCTGCCATTGTTGTTCTTAGATTGGGCTTGAAAATACCTTATCTGGTGGTGCTAATTTCAGCATCATCACCAGTAATTTGGGGTCAAATCCTCAAGAAATAGAATGCTCACGACTAAACTAAGAACGACCTCTAACTTTTAAGTCTTGGCTCACAAAATTAAACAAAAAGGTGATGATTTGTAATGTGAAGTGAATTACAACTATGGGAACAAATTAAGCTAATGAAATCAAGAATTAAATTAAATTGTGTAAAGATTATAAATGGAAAAGAATTTAGGTTTTGAAATATGTTTGGAAAAGAGGTTGGGATTAAATCCCCTGAAATCTATGGTTCATACAGTTAATATAAAATTCTTTGAATTAATTAATTAATTAATTGAAGGAAAAGCACCAAGTCAATTTGAAGCACCAAATATGTTTGGAAACTAACCCACGCAATAATTGGTTAGCAATTTTTTTTTGTGCAACTAATACCTTAACCGACACTCATCGTGCATCCTCAAATACTCGGGTTTAATTTACAAACCGAGTAAAAAGAACTACGACGATCAATCCCAATTAATGTATGAACCTCAATAAATTGATTAATTAATTTTTACAAATTCATGTTTAAATCTTGAAACCCTAGGTTGGGTTTATGTTCCCTAACCTAGAAAGGAAATTAGTTAGATATGATAATCAATTGCAAACAAGTTAATAAACTAAGCATGCTAGAATTCATAATAAGGAAATTTAAAAATGAAGAATGAAGAATTAAACTAGAAACACCAATTAGAATGAACCAAAAGTGTAGGAAAAATATAACTCTTCCCAAATAAGGGTGACAAGCAATTTAACTGAACTTTATCTTTGTATTGAAATAAAAATGTTAAAATTATTAAGTTTTAGTAATCCCAATTATGAGAGAGTGATAACAAGACTAAAATAAGATTAAGTCTACCTAAAAATTCTCCAAAAATCTCTATTTAAAGACCTAAATATGGCTACAAGGGGTGGATGAAACCACTTTACCACTAAGTTCCAAAATAGGAAAATAAGGAATAATTCGCGACAAATCGAATCCTGGACCAAACACGCCACTAACGGATCCTCACAACTAGTGCCCTCAAAATTCTCTTTCACTACATCCTCTATAATATTTGTATCATGTAGATCATCGACATCACTTATTTGTTGGGTGATGTTGAAAATTCTTGCCTCATATTCTTAAGAGATAAATGCTTTTTCCAATTACGTGTGTTGATTAATGCCTTAGCCATAGCTAGAAAAGGGAGACCAAGAATGATGGGGACATGGTTGCTTCGAGGGGAGAAAGGAGCCATGTCCAAAATGAGAAAGTATATTGAAAAGTAGAATATGTAAACTTGGATGATCACGAACTGAACTACCCCAGGAGGAACTTTACCAGAAGGATCCACAAGTTGAAGAGTGATTTTAGAGGGTTTAAGGTCTCCCAAATTGAGCTTTTGATAAATTGAGTAGGGGAGAATTTGAAAACTCACCCCTAAATCTAGTAAAGCTCTCTCTATATTACTCTATCCAATGATATATGAAATAGTTGGCTCTCACGAATCTTTGTACTTTGGTTGGAGGTTGCTCAAACGTATCGAGCTAACATTTTGTGCAAGCAAAATATTTTTCTTCACCTTTAACTTTCGTTTCACCTTGAGCAAGTACTTTAAGAACTTAGCATATGGGGGTATTTTCTTTATGTCTTCAAGGGAAGGTAAGTTTAACTTAACTTAATTAAGCACCTCTAAAATTTCGTCTCTAGACGCCCCTTAATGAGGCCGGAGCAATATTTGAGGGTATGGTGTGGCTATTGGCGGTCTTACCACCACTTTAGACCTATTGTATCTTCTCTTCCACTTTCATTCAAGGGGGCATCTTCAGCCTCTTTCATGCCGGGTGAAACCTCCTTGTATTATTTGAATGTTTCGGGGAGAAGGAGATGAATCAATAACTTCCCCAAAATATAGAATGGTGACAAATTTATATTGCTCTTAAATTTATTCAGGACTAGAGCTTACAGAGTTTTGACCTTGGAGAGGTCATTGGGCTTAAGCGGAGAGTTTTCTCTTCTCTAGGACACTCAAAGATGATTATAACTTGTATAGCGACGCCTTCATGTCTAAAAAGTTTTGGGAATTTTGGTCATTAATCTCCGACTAAGTTTGCATAAATTGTGCTAGAGTTTCCTCGGTACTTTTCCATTGAGGAATCACATAAGGCGCGGTAGGAGATTCTTGCATTTTTAGTGCTTACTGAAATTATCGAGGCGGTGGTGGTTGTTGGGAAACTTATTGGTTAGGATTTAACGATGCGTTTGGTTGCCCGTAATTGAAATTGGAATGGTTCTGCCATGAGATCCCCGACAACGACACCAAAAACTTAACAATCACTAAAGGGTGTGTGTTGTGTGTAAACGTATGGTTTAAGTGAAAGCCAGTCTCTCAAGTAATAAAATCCAGTAATCCGGGGTCTAATCCTCAAAGAATAGAATTCTCACGATGAGAATATGAACGGTCTCTAAATTTAAAGTCTTGACTCGTAAAAGTAAACAAAAGAGTGATGATTTGTTGTATGAAGTGAATTACAACTATGGGAACAAATTAAGCTAATGAAATCAAGAATTAAACTAAATAGTGCAAAGAATATAAATGAAAAATAATTTAGGTTTTCAAATAATGTTGGAAATAAGGTTGGGATACAATGTAAGTGTTGAAACCAAAATTTACCACCATACGTGGACCAGTTACAAGCCAGGACGTGTCATCAAATGTGGCACACGTCTAAGTCAGCATGAAAAAAAAGATTGACCAACAAGGAAGCCCAACAAACATTATTACCCGATCAACTGTGAAGCACGACCAACTAGAAAGCCCGACCAACAGCCAAAAATCCAATATCTACATCCAACCAAGTGCCAGTAGTCTTATAGCCTATATTGCCAATGAAGTGACATCATTCATATATTTAATTCTCATTATGTATTGATCTAAATGCTTAACAAATGAAGGCATTTCATCCTTTCACATGACAACTATCAAGAACTCTCTTGGGTTATAAATACATTGTATCACCCTCATTGCAAGGGACCTGAAAAACGACTCAAGGCAGTCAATACATAATAGTGGAAGTAGGCTATTCCATTGTGCCGAACCACTTTAAAATTTCTTATGTATTATTTGTTTTACTTATTTTATCTGTGACCATTTAATTAGGCGTAGTCTAGTTTTTTGCATCAACAGATTGGCGCCGTCTATGGGAACGTATTGCTAAATGTTTTCACTCATTCATCATCCATAGCTGAAATTCCAGAATCAAGTGGAATTCTACCTACTCCCTTTGTCCTTCCAAATAATAATGATTTAACAAGGATTTTGGCTAACTTAGCCAAGGGTCAAGATGCTATACAGGATACTATACGACAGTTGGCTGAAACTCTACAAGATGAAGTTTCGACACAAGTTAATCAAAGGAATATGTCGCCGCCTCCAATAAGGAGTATTGGTCATAGCCGTTCCAGAACTTCTAGGGATCCTCCATGCCTCCCTAGAGCAACTTATTCTATTGGGATCACTAATTACACTAATGGATAATCCCTCATCCCATAAAGATTAATTGCCTTAGAAAAGCTAAGTAGAGCCTCTCCTTTTGATCATTTAGGAACCTAGGGAAATTCCATATGGGTTGTGTTGAGTAATACTCTATGACTTAGTGACCTGAAGGAAGGATCACACCAGTCCAAATTAAATACCTAACGAACTGATAGGTTCGGTTAGAGAGATGGTTCGCAAGAAAAAATCTCAGCATGATCAGTTGCTTGGCATATAAAAACTACCACCCATAGTTCTGGTGTTGGCAGTGATGATTGGAAAGGTTCCATTCAGCGTTTGGAAGAAAGATTGGGAGAAATGGACAAGGACAAGAATCGCCTCCAAAGAAGCTTTATTAATGGATCCTCCTTTGTGCAAACCATCATAGATTTCCCTACGCTGGCTAAGTTTAAATCTCTAGTGGTCACTCCCAAATATGATGGGAAGACTGATACAGTTCTTCATATAGAACAATACCAAGTAGCGAATGATATCTATGTTGTTCCTAATGAAATGAGGTGTAGTGAACAATTAGTGGATATTCTCAAATCTAGTAAAATAGTCTTCCTCGGGGACAAATTTCTTGCTTTTAGAAACTCGCTGAGCTATTCATTAGTAATTTTTTCTTTGGAGAAAAACCAGTGATGCAAGTAGCTGACTTGCTTAGTGTAAGATAGAAGGTGGGAGAAAGTACCAGGGATTACATCACTTGTTTCAACAACGAAAAATTAGAAGTTATTGATTACGAGGAGAAAACTGCAATTGCTTCCCTCATGAGTGGTTTTCTCCCCCGACAAAATGTATTATACTTTGGCAAAAGATCACCGGAAGACGATGACATAATTCATGGCCAAAACAGAGAAGATTATGAACGCCGAGGAAGCTATGGTTGCTAAAAATAATTCAGATGCAAAGGCAAAAGCAAATACAGAAAGGAAGTCAGATTAGAAGGAGCACAAGAATCACAATGAGCCCAGGAATTTGAAAGTGAAAGAAAGCCCAAATAGGCTTAAGAAATTTACTAATTACACTCCCTTAATGGTGGATATACATCATGTTTTGGAAAAAATCAAGCACAACAACGATTTGAGTTGGCTTGAAAAGTAAAGGTCACATACTAATAAAAGGGATAAGTCCAAGTATTGTGAATTTCAAAAAGATCATGGTCATATGACCAACCGGTGTATTGCTCTCCAGAATGAGATAGAAGCACTCATCCGAAGAAAAAACGAGACAAATTTATTGATCGGTAGGGTGGTGGAAGAACTGGAGCTAGAGGTCGACAGAGATTAAAATCACCATTTATGCCCAAAGAAGATAATAAGAGGAATCAAGATGAAGATCTGGAAGATGATATTGATCTTCGTAAGAAGCCTATATAGCCTGAATGTGAGTTGTTCACACTTAGTTTTAGATCCTTTGATTTCCATATGATTACAGGTGGAGATTCATGAGGACGAGATCATATAGCTGAAACGAAAGCTTACCTTAATGAGGCTCAAGCTTGTTCCTATATCTAGTGAATCAACCTTGCCAAGGATGATCGACCAAGAAAGGTTAATAAGGATAAGCTCGTAATTGACTTTTCCAAGGACGATGTATCTAGAGTATTATACCCTCATGATGATCCTTTGACGATCAAAGTTAGGATGAAAAAAGTACTAGTGGCAAGAAAATTAGTGGAAAACGATAGTTCGACAGATATCATATTCTATCCCTGTTTTGATAGCTTAGGATTAAAACTCAGCCAACTGGAGACTTACCACTAGCCACTCATTGGATTCTCTGGCGAGAAAGTGTTTCCATTGGGGACAATCAAGCTAGATATGTTGATCGGGACATGGCCGACGAGCAGGAGAAAGAAAGTGAGATTCTTTTTAGCGGAAAAAAATGTTTATTATGCCTATAACATGATTATGGGAAGAGTTGGTCCGAAGAAATTCGAATTTGTACCCTCTACTATTCATCAATGCCTGAAGTTTCAGACCAACTTAGGAGTTGTAGTAGTGAAAGGAGATCAGAAAGTAGCTCGGGAATGCTACTCCTCTGCCGAGGAAGAAGATATATTAGAAACAAAGAGGAAATTAACCACTTATCAAGTGGATATATCTGAGTCGAACAGCAAATCTGAGGTTAAAGCCTTAGATCCAAGAGACGAATCTGAGATTGTAAAAGGACAAGTGATTGAGGCAATAGAAAGTATTATTCTGGATGATAATAAACCAGAGCGAATAACTCAAATAAGAACAACATTGCAGCCAATTCTTAAACAAGAGTTGGTGGCTTTCTTGAGACAAAGAAAGCAGGTGTTTGCATGGATCCATAAAGCTATACCTGCATAGACCCAAATTTCCTATGCCATGAGCTTAATGTTAATAAGGAGGTTAAGCCCATGAAGTAGCGAAGAAGATTTTTTTAGCCTAAATAAGAACCAAGCTATATAAGAAGAAGTGGAGAAGCTTTAGAAAGCTTACTTTATTGAAGATGTGAAGTACCCGGACTAGTTGGCCAATGTAGTTATGGTAAAAAAGAAAAATAATAAATGAAGAATATGTGTGGATTTTACTGACTTGAACAAAACATTCCCAAAGGATCATTTCCTTTGCCACGAATTGATCAACTAGTGGATGCCACTTCAGGGAACGAGCTATTAAGTTTCATGGATGCATATTCTGGTTATAACCAGATCAAAATGAAGCTAGAAGATGAAGAAAGTACTTCATTTATTACCCCCCGAGAAACTTATTGATATCATTTTATGCCATTTGGTCTAAAAAATGCAGGTGCTACTTATCAAAGGCTGGTGAACAAAGTGTTTGAGGAGAAAATAGGCAAGAACAATGAGGTGTATGTTGATGATATTATCACTAAGAGAAAAAAAGTTGCCGATCATATTGTCGACCTCAACTAGACGTTTTATCAATTGGAAAAGCACCAGATGAAGTTAAACCTCACCAAATGCGTCTTAGAAGTTCAGGAAGGAATGTTCCTCGGTTATATAGTAAATCAAAGGGGCATTGAAGCAAATCCAAATAATATTAAAGCCTTGAAAAAAAATGCAATCTTCGACCTGAAAAAAGGATGTTCAAAGGCTAACTGGGTGCATAGCAACACTCAACAAGTTTGTGTCCAGAGCAACGGATGAGTGTTTGCCATTCTTCAAGGTACTCAGAAAAACTTTGAATGGAACGTTGAATATGAAAAAGCATTCCTAGAGTTGAAGAAGAACCTGGGAGCACCACCACTACTCTCTCGACCAGTGTTGGGAGAAACGTTATATTTGTATCTGGCTGTATCTGAGTCAGCAGTTAACTCTGCCTTGATCAGGGAGGAAAATGGAGGTCAAAAGCCAGTTTATTACACCAAGAAAGCTTTTCGAGGAGCTGAAGTGAAATATCCGAAACTGGAGAAATTAGCACTGGCCTTAATTGAGGATAATAGATGAATGAAGCCATATTTTCAAACCCACACCATAGTGGTATACACTAGCATGTCACTAAGGCAAGCTTTGTATAAGCCGAAGAAATCTAGAAGATTGATGTATTGGGATGTGGAGTTGGGGTAATATGACCTTGTATACGAACCAAGAACTCCTTTAAACGGCCAAGATGTGGCTAATTTTATTACAAAATTCACTTACCCAGAGGTCTCTGAGCAACTAGAAACTCTAGCCGAGCAATATGTCGGGGTCAACAGACTTACTAAAGATGCGCACGATCAACTCCAAGCAAAGGAAACTGCAGAAAAAGTTACCACCAATCAACCAGAACCGTCCAGTGGAGTACAGTAGATAAAGAAGAAATATAAGAAAGTGAAAGATAAAATCTTTCATCAAGGGATTCTGACAAACCAAGCGTTTGACAACGATATCCCCATGGAGTTTGTATGTTAATGGATCATCTTGTGCAACTGGATGTGGAACTGGAATCATTCTCAATACTACAGACGAGATAGACATAAAGTACGCTCTACGATTCCAATTTCAAGCCTCCAATAATGAGGCAGAGTATGAAGCTGTAATTATTAGTTTAAATCTAGCTAAATCATTGAATGTCGAGCAAGTTATCGTATACAGTGATTCATAGTTAGTTGTAAACCACGTGTTGAACTTATATGCAGCTAAAGGAGAACTGATGACGAGATACTTAGCCAAAGCGTTGAAGATAATTTCCACTTTGATAGCTGTCGAGATGATCAGAATTCTAAGATTGGAGAATGCCCGAGCAGATGCACTTCTTCGGCTAGCTTCAGATTTAAGAACAGAGTTACGAAGAACTATTCCTATTAAGATACTTGCTAATAGAAGCATAAATAAAGATCTGATGGTCAAATTTATTGCATTAGATATGGTCCCATTTTGGATGGATCCCATAAGAGCATATATTGAAGAAGGGATTCTTCCAACTGACCTACTTGAAGCTAAAAAGATGAAATACAAAGCTGCAAGGTATGTGCTAGCAGGTGGTGTGTTATATAGAAGAGGATTAACTGGTGGTCTATAACGGTGTGTCCATCTAGCTGAAGTGAAGGGTTTGATTGAAGAGGTTCATGAAGGGTCATGTGGAGCCCGCGTAGAAGGAAGAACATTATTGTGAAGAATCCACACGCAGGGGTATTACTGGCCAACTATGAGAGCATATTGTGCAACTTTTGCCAAGAAGTGTGATAAGTGCCAGTAGTTTTCCAGCATATGCAAAGCTCCACAAGCTCTCCTAGAACCAATGACTTCACCTTGGACCTTTGCTATGTGGGGGATTGACGTGGTCAGGCCTTTACCGACCACCCGAGGAAGGTTAAAATACCTAATCGTAGCTATTGATTACTATATTAAATGGGTGGAAGCTGAACCATTGATCGATATCTCCTATGAAAAGGTTTATCAATTTATGTGGAAAAGTATCATATGAAGGTTTGGTTTACCCTATGCCTTTATCATTGATCATAGTACACAGTTTGACAAAGGCGAATTTACTTCTTATTATGCCTAGTCCAACGTCCAAAAAATCCACTCTGCTCCTGGACATCCTCAAAGCAACATCCAAACAGAGGTAACTAATAGAACTTTGCTAAATGGGTTGAAGAAAATGTTGTAAAATTCCAAGGGGAATTGGATTAATGAACTACATTCTGTCCTATGGGCTTACTGAACAACTTCCTGAATAGCTACTGGAAAAACTCCCTACCTACTAGCGTTTGTTACTTAAGCCGTAATTTCTATCGAACTAGGTTTACCTACGCATAGTTTTCTTAACATCAATACCCCAGTGAGTGATTTGATGAGAAGGATGGACTTAGGCATGCTGGAAGAAGTTCATGAAGATGCAGTTTTAAGGAATTCAACTTATCAACAAAGGACTACACATTTCTACAACAAGAGGGTCATTCCGAGCAACTTAAAAGAGGGTGATTATGTTTTAAAGAAAGTGATTCAGAAGAGTAATAAACTGGAAGCTAATTGGCATGTGCCTTATCGTATTACTGCAATCATCTAACCAGACACATCGAATTGAAACTTTGGAGGGGGAGGAATTCAAGAACCTATGGAAATCATAACACTTGAGGAAATATTATCAGTAATATAATCATGTTGTACTAAGTTCATTTCAATATTAATGAGAATGTGATTTTCCCAAAATTATTATTTTTTCGGAGTACTCGTGTTATGCACTACACTCCGCATCTACACAAATACCAACAATATTGGACGACATTAACAAAGGCACCAACAAAGTTGGTCGTCAACATAAAAATACAAAAAAAAATTATCGGTATCAATAAAGGCCACCAACAAAGTTAGTCGGCATCAATAAAGGCCACCAATAACGTTGGTCGGTATCAATAAAGGTCACCAACAAAGTTGGTCGGTATCAATAAAGGATACCAACAAAGTTGGTCGACATCAATAAAGGCCACCAACAAAGTTGGTCGGCATCGATAAAGGCACCAATAAAGTTGGTTGTCAAACATATAAAAACCACGCAAGGCAAAATTATAAGTCTCAAATGCTTGGTTAATGAAGACATGGATGAATAATTTTCATCTAAACTGGGCTAAAAGATGGACAAATGTTCCACTCACTCCTGGGAACCGAGGTAACTAATGCAATTACCTAAAAACTTTAGGTACATTAGTAGAACCATGGTAATGAATTGGTAATTGATATAATACCTAGGATAAGCATAAGGATATTATCAATAGAACTGGTGAAAAACTAAAGATTAACTAAAAGTTGATCAATTTATAGTCAAAGACTAAAGAAACATTCATATATGCAAAGATTGACTAAAAGTTTATCCATTCAAAAAATAAGCTTTTCATTAAAATTAAATGATTACATATCGTTGCTTAAATTTGTGAAAACAAAATACAAAGCCTTATTCTACCGATGGTTTTCCTTCAGCCTTAGAAACAGGATCCATGCCAGCTAGTGGATCATCCAAACTAAAAGGGGAGTTGATGAAGTTAAAGTTCTGAAGCATTCTGGCGTTGCTGCTACTAGGGCTATCAATTAGATAAGGATGTCAGACGATCTCTATTTCATCATGTAGCTCATAATATCCTAAGTATTTTGAAATCAACCAGTGAGGAATAAGATGAATAGGAATCCAGTTAATATCTAACTTGAATGGAGGATTTTGAAGCTCCAACAAGCCTGGGCCATACCGATCCCACAAAGAGTCATTCCGATCTACTTTCATCATGGTTAAATCATTCATCTAACCCCATTTATAAGCCTCATTCTTAGCCTGTTGAAGTCTATCATCAAAATGTCCCAAAGCTCCATGATACCCATCCATCCAAACTTCTCTTGGCTGCTTGTGGAATTAAAAGGTTAATTTATCAACCTGCGACTGCAGCTTTTTCAGTTTTCCATCCTTCACCTATAATTGGTAAGATTGAGTGGATAATTATTCCATCAAGGTCAATAACTTTTGAGACATCTCAGCAATAGCGCGATCTTTTGCTTTTAACTGTGCAGCTTGAGCGACAAGGGCCTGCTGGGTCCTAACTTCCTTTGTAGTTCCTCGGCCAAGCCTATTTCTTGCTCAGGAAGAGGATGTTTGCTTAATAATTTTTAAAGCCTCCAATTCATCTCTTAATGTTGCATTCTCTGCCTCTGAAAAGGAGTAACCTTCATCCGTAGTAGTAAAAGTAGCTCCAGAGGTAGACTTCAAAAGATTCACTTCATCCCTTAAATTATTATTCTCCTATTCCAGGAGTTTGGCAACAGTCCTAGTTTCTTGAATTTCAAGATTAAGTAAAGCTTCCTTCTTATTATAAACAAAGATAAATTTATCAAAACCCTGACCTACGCTTAAGCTTTGATATTTCTACTCATAGCTCTGGTGCAGCAGCACGGTGGACTCTTTATACTGTTCTTGAAGTTCTTCTATCATCTCATAGTAGGCAAAATTATTTTCTACCGCCCGATCAAGTAATTACTTCAAATACTTGTAGGCTTCTTTAGCATGCTCTGATACATCATCACCGAGTAACTGAATAATTTCTTCTTCGGACAACTCCGTATGACCTGCTTTGAAAAATGCATTGCACTTACTTTGTAGATCGATATCGTTAGAAGACAATTGTTCCATCTTAGCTATAAACTAGTAAGAAGAAATAACCATCAATCAACAACTAGAATGGAGAACAGGTATAATCAACAAGAGACAAAAATGTATAAAAGGTTATTTTATTGATAACAAAGAGTTCAAGTACAATCAAAATAAAGAAAAAAGAAACAAAAAAAGTAAAAGGGAAAATGACAAATAACTTTACACCTTCTCCCTATCATTCTCAACCTTCTTTTCCTACTGAGAAGAAGGGTATACATGTTGGAGTTAATCGGTTTGATCGGCTAAAGGAAGAGAAGACTAAAAAAAATTAGGTAGGTCTGCAGTAGATTCAACTATTAGGGAAGACTCTTGAGAGGAAATCGCATCCTCAATCTCATCCTCAATGACTGGAGGAGGACCATGAATATATGTCTGAAAAATTCCAAAGTCTTCAACCATGTTCAATTCTTAAAGGGAAGAAACCCAACCATCTCCGAAGCATTTTTATTTTGCATACTTGATATGAGTAGAGGCAGCAGAAATGTCTTTATTCCAGCCTTTGTCCCAACTAGTACTGAAGGAGACCTTCCCAATAGACTTTTTCTTAGCTCTGGCAGAGGATACAAGCTCTACAGCAGACTTTGACTTGCACTCAGCTTCCTCTGCCATGCGCTCCGCCTCGTCTTCCTTACGCTCAGATTTTTTAGCCTTGCACTCAACTTTATTTGCCATGCACTCCGCTTCAAGGGTATTTTCATAAGATGTTTGATGAGTGGTTTCAGTTGTCTTCAATTTCTCTGCCCAAGTACTCTTCTCAATCTCCAAGGCCTGCTGAGATTCAAGCAGAGACTTATTCAAACCAGACAAAGCTTTCTCTAGCATTTGAATAAGAAGAAGCCTTAATTGCATCATCCTTCTTCAGCGTGTTATTGAAGTGTACCAAGAACTACAAAAGATGAAGATCATAGTGAGAATACGAGAAATATAGAAGATAACTAAACTAAGAAAATGGAAACCACTTACTAATGCAAGGCTCTAGAAAGCCAATTCAAAAACCTTAGATCGAAGGAGCATGGCATCCACACTCCTGTGGTCTGGAAGGGTACCAGACTTGATCAACATCCTGGACAAACCAGGAGTAATAAATACTAGAGGAGCAGCATCAGAGGAAGGTAATTCGATTGAGGACAATTGATCAGCCACCTGGTCGACTTGCTGCTCTGTAAGCCCTCTCCTAAGTCTCCTTAAAGGAACTTCACCCTCTTTGGGAGTTGTGTCCTTAAGAGACAACTCTTTAGGGACTCGATCCTTGGGGGCTGGGGGCTTTATTACATCCCTTGTTTTCTTCTTGGCTCCTTTAGCAGATGTTTGGGAGCCAGAAGCACTACCACTGAAAATGCCAGGAAACTTCCTCTTCTTCATGATTTCAAAAATATGAGTGTTTGAGTCAGCAACAACCTCTTGATTAAGGTCAATCACCAGAATAAGATAAGAAACAGATCTGGCATTAAAGGAAGAAATAATGTTTTTGTATTGAAGCAGATAGGAGGCAGACCTAACGTGTTCCTCAACAACTACCTTATGAAATCCCCACATAAACTTCAATTACTTCAAATTTATTTCACTTTCTTAGGGAGACTTTCCTTTTTGTTCAACTGCAATTCAATTTATTAAAAAAAAATTTAGTATGACATTTTATCAAATATAAACGGACCAAAAATATTAAAACATAAAACAACCTATTTCGTTGTCGAAGAGCGGACATTTAGGTTCTTGATATTTAGGACCTCTAACTAAAGGGGAATGTTGCCATTTTTTTACAACCACCCCCTGATCAAAATAATACCTATTAGAATTAGGGAGATTAACTACTAAAGATTTACTAACTGCCCTAGTTTTCAAATAAAAAGTGGTATCGTTAGTTACCCATTTATAACAAAACATTATTTCTAGAATCCCTAGATGGACTCCACAGATTTGATTTAACCTATAAACTCCATTTACATCTCTCCATGTGTTAGGAACCACTCTTATAGGTACAATGTCAAAATATTGACAAAACTCCAGACACAGGGGATTGGTAGGAAATGTGAACCCACATTCAACAATAAAGATGGAAGGAAACCAATGACCCTCAGCAAGAGAGAAAAAATCAGAAGGAAAAGTGGGGTGTTCCAGTAAACCCAAGATGGAATATTAAAATGTGACACCCCGATTAATTAAATACCAGGTAGCTACTCATTTATTTAAATTAATACAAAATGTCGAGTTGGTTCAGTTCATAGCCTCACTGTCGAAACATTTAATTAATTACTAACCACCTAATATTTAAATTAGTAAAGTGCCAAATTTTAATTTTTAAATTAACCATCAACTAAATAATTTAAATCACCATCCAACAATAACATGAACAATCTCATAAGGTAATCAACAGAATGAAATAACTGATGTCCGGAGTAAACTCTCCAATAATAGTAGCAATGTAAATAAAACTAATACAAATGTTTAAATTAAATAAATAAATCCCAAGATCGAAATAAAATAAATGTCTAAAACTGCTATCTCTGAATACAAGTGGGCAACAAGCCCTAATCAAAATAAATGACTCCGAAAGAAGCAAGGATATACGTGGAGGCATCTAGTAACGAGATCTTGTAACTTCCACAGTAACTACAACATGTCAATGGAATGGAAACTCCTATGCTTGGCGTCCCTGTGGCCGGGCACCTAAAAGGTTTTTACAAAAAAATAGATTTGAAAGAAAACGGGTAAGAGCTCGAGGTGAAAACAGTTTAAAATATAGCAAGTGTTTAATTGCATTAAACAGTAAATATTATAGACATGTTAGTTACGTTCTCTCACATGAGTTCATCACCCCTCAACTAATGTATACACTTAACGTATACCCTTAACCCATTCTAGTTATAATATAACTAACTAGTCCGTACTAACTCGTGTCTTCACATTATAATATAGGGTATCTATTCGTATTACCCAAATATGTGATACATATAACTCACATTTGCATTAATCAAATTATTTAACTCCAATGTTGTATGAATTCTCACATTTTTAACACATTTAAATATCTCAATACTTTGTCTCTACCAAGTAACAGTGAACCAGTTACAAGTACATATATAACAATATCATTACATATATACATATATGGCACCCTAGGCTAAGCTGCGGTGCACGTATACTCTGCTATCGAATCCCGGTACATCACGTACATAAGGATCACGCGTTTCGAATCGCTCAGGAACCGTTTCAATAAAAATCATACATATTGGAGGCCAACATAGTTCACATATCCACGGGTCACGCACATACTTACGCTCCCATGGTCAGCTGACTTATCAACTCACAAATAAGTCATTGACAGTCCTATGTCCTTCAGGTACCAATCTAAATCCCCCCGAAGGCACACAAAGATAAGATGGTCCTTTTCCAAAAATCAACCTCCCGTGATAGCAAGCATGGTAGGTATGTCATACACACAATCATACATATACTAAGCATTCACACAACTTAGGTAATTATCATATTGCTATAGATATATTCTAGCCCTATACCATAAGTCGTATACGTACTCTAATATCGTCCCATTTATTTCACGCAATACGTTTAGCCGATAACTCTCTCATCGTATAATTTCGAGTACTCACTACACCAAAATGGCCAAATTGTCACCTTTCAGCTGGCCACCCTTGTCACGGTCATTGACCGTGACAACAAACATGCATTTTATGTCACGATCATTGACCGTGACAAGACCGTGACAAAGTATTATCGCGGTCAATGACCGTGACAAGTCCATGACAAATGTTCGTGTCACGGACTTGTCACGGTCAATGACCATGACAATTCTTAAAATAATTGTCACGGCCAAGGACCTTGACACGACCGTGACAATGTCTTCAGTAAAAACATCCCTAGGCTTTCTTTTTTTCCATCGTTTTTTGGTTTTTCCCTCTCTCTCTCTCTAAGGGATTTCAGCTCTCTCTCTTTCTCTTTCATTTCTATATGTGTGTGTATGTATGTGTATATATGTGTGTATATGTATTTGTATATGTGTATTTATGTGTGTGTATATATGTGTGTGGTGGTGTGTGGTGGGGGAGGGGGTGGTGGGGGTGGGGTGGGCTATGTGTGTACGTGTGTGTGTGTGTGTGTGCAGGTGTGTTGGGGGTGGGGTGAGGGGGGCAAGGGGTGTGGTGGGGGTGGTGTGTGTGTGTGTGTGTGTGTGCAGGTGTGTGCATGTGTTTGTGGCGGGGGGAGCGGGGTGGTGGGGCAATCTTAACAATTGTATAGCTTTAATTAATAAATTTTATAGCATTAATGGTAATTTTAATTGTACAGTTTTAAATGAAAGTAAATTAATAATTAGTGCCCATTTCATATGAAAGTAGGATTGCCCCTCATTGTAAATTAGTAAATTAATAATTGTATAATTTAATTGTTAGTTTAATTGATGAAATAAATTAATTGAGTAGATGAATTAGAAGGAGTACGGGATACACATTTGTTGTTGGTATTGCTGTTGGATTATAGTGGATCGATGTTGGGTTGATTAACAGTAAAAGTGGCATTACCACTGGATTATTGTCCATATGGGGGTTGGCCAATGTGGGTTTTTAGGTGTATCTGGTGGGTATTCTTTAGTGGTTAATTGTAGATATTATTAATAAAGATAAGTAGGGATCTTTTGGTATGACTAAAAATGGATATATTATTAATAATTATTGTGTGTGTGGTGGGGGGTGGTGTGTGTGCGTGTACGTGTACGTGTGTGTTGTGGGGGAGGGGGTGGGGGTGGGGGCAGGGTGGGGGAAGGGGGTGGGGCAAGGTGGGGGGTAGGGGGTAGGGATGGGGGGTGGGTGGTGGGGGGCTGCGTGTGTGTCTATGTGTGTGGTGTGCGTAGTGTCCCTTGTAAAAGAATTGATTGATACTTTAATTGTATAGTTTAGTAAATTAATAATTGTATACTTTAATTTTTAGTTTAATTGATGAAAATAATTATTGTGTGTGTGGTGGGGGGCAGGGGTGGTGTGTGTGCGTGTACGTGTGCGTGTGTGTGGTGGGGGAGAGGGTGTATTAAAGTAAATTAATAATTAGTGCTCATTTTTATTTGTAGTAATTGTACATATTTTCATGTCTTCTTCTATTTTTTTTATATGTACTAATAACATTTTTTTACAGCAAATGACTCCTTCAGGTATTAAGGCAAGGATGATGATGCTGATTATGATGATGTTGTCTGGGCTCGGTGGAAGCGGAGGCGACGAGGGCTCCTCGGCCCCTAGGCTCCCAAAATATGAAAAGTTTGGGATTACCATCAAGAACAAGTCGAAGCTATTAGCGAGATCCCTCGAGCTGCAAAAGACGGTCATCGACCCGGGGTTTATGAGTTGGAAGGAGGTGCCATATGAGCTCAAGTTAGCTGTCTGGGCAGCACTATAGGTAATATATTTATATTTATATTTATATGAATATTTCAATTTCAATTTCAATTTCAATTTCAATTTCATTTTATATTTATATTTATATTTATTCGTAACTACCATTGTATTTATTGGACAGGAACAATTCAACTTGGATCCAAAGCTACGTGATTCCATCTGGGAGCAGTTGAGGGGGTAACACAAGACGTGGAAGAAAAATATGCGGACACGGTACTTTGGAAAAACACGAGAGTACATTATCCAAAGGCGTGAATCCGTCCCGCCGGAGGAGCCGATCTCATTGGCACAATGGCAAAAGTTCATTGACAATGAGATCGGGGAGCGACAATTGGCATCTCGCCAATCGGGAATGGAAAATCGGGCAAAAAAGACGGACGTGCACTACTCCGGCCGGACGTCTTACGCCGAGGTGGAGCATAGGATGAAGGTAAGATTTAATTTTTCTATAACTACATAAATATATTATTCAGCATTATTTTACTTTGCGGGGCCGATACTAATTTTACTTTATTTTATTTCAAGGGGTAGGGAGTGGCCCTGGGGGTAAGCCACATAGGCTCGATACTTATGTGGCTCTTCGAACGAAGAAGGGGAAGGACAAGGAGGTGTCCCCGAGCATCGCGGCCATGATTGTAAGTAATCCGACAATTTAATTTTTGTTAATTACGTTATAATTTTTTAGTTTACTTATTTTACTAATCATTTGCTTTTTGTCGTTTCAGGCAAAGCTTAAGGAAGTGCATGAGTCGCAGTCTGATGCCGACAAGGCATCTTTGTCCATAGACACACTCAGCCAAGTGCTTGGCTCTGATCGCAAGGGGAGGACAAGGGGGGTGAGCTCGCGGGTGGCCAAATTTAGGATCGTCGAATTGGAGACGAGCTACACCAGGTTGGCTCGAACTGTGGATTCACATGACGCAAAGCTGTCCCATTTGGAGGCGAAGGTCCAAGATATGTACTCATTCATGAAGCGTAAGTTGAGCGGAGACCGTAAGGGCAAAGGGAAGGAGAAGGTGGTGGAGGAGTAGGTGCGAGAGGACGAGGTGCAGGATGACGAGGATGTGGACCTTGCTGCTTCATCACCGACATGTGCTTCCTTCGATGATCCAGTTCCCTATTAGGCTCCCTTCCCCTAACCGATGTCGACACTTGGTTGGCCGAGCGTGTTCATATTCGACGTATTTGATGGCCAGCGGATAGGGCGGGGGTTGATGGACCCGAATATCGTCCAGGGTGGAATTATTTATGGACGTGAGCTTCAAGAGATCGAGTCCAAAGTGATCGTCATGCATGTGATACCCGGGAAGGAGAACTACCTATTGTGGTTGCGCGAACAATGCGAAACGATGTATATTAGTGGATGTGTCAATTCGTATATCGTGTGGCCTACTCACCTCCTCACATTTACCCCAGACAAGTAGTGACATTATTTTTAAGTTGGTACATTTGAATTATATCATCATGTATATTGTTTCTATTTTGAATATATATTTGCATTATCTTTAGTTTATTTGGATATATGATGTTTGAACAGGTACAACGTTGTTATAACAAGTACAAATATACTGCTGGGCAGTGGTAGTGGCCATACTGCCCAACAGATTTTTTTTAAATTCTGCCTAGAATTGTCACGGTCATTGATCGTGACAAGTCCGTGACAAAGGATTGTTGTCACGGACTTGTCACAATCAATGACCATGATATTTTTTTTTAAAATGGTCAAGGCTTTGTCCGGTTATTAACCATGACTAAACTTGTCACGGTTAGGGATCGTGATAGGACCGTGACAATTCTAACAAACTTGTCAAGGTCAATGACCGTGACAAGTCCGTGACAAAAAATGTTATCTCGCCCCGAATTTTCACGCTCATTGACCTTGACAAGTTGAACTTGTAAAGGTCAATGACGGTGACAATTAGGCAGATTTGGTGTAGTGACTTAAACCTATCCTAATAGGTTACTAAGTCTCTCACTTGTCCCTAAGATTAATTCAGTAATTTAAGGTCCCTACTTCTGCCTCTAACCTTAAGTTATCACCTATACGAATTTAATTCATGAGCAATCATAAAATTGCCCCTACAAACAGCAGCTAGCAAAGCAGCACAACAAGGGCACCAATCTAAGGAATTTCTAAATCGGTGACTACATCCTCATAAAAGTCTTCGGTAATGCTAAAAAGCATTCGAACAACAACTTGGTGCTAAATTGGGAAGGACCCTTCAAGTTCATCAGAGATGATTTGTAAGGAGCCTACCACTTAGAAACAATGGAAGACAAGGAGATACCAAGAGCATAAAATGCAGCCAACCTTATGAATTTTAACTTTTAAGTTTTTTATCTTTTTTTTCTCTTACCTAATTATTCCTAGACATTTCTAGCTTTTCTACTTTTATTAGTTTCTAGAAATTTGTGAAACTTGTGATGCTCGCGGATTATTTTTACAATAAATCTTAAATAGCTAATCTATTTACATAACATTGTTCCAAAATGGCAGGCTTACGTTTCATGTAACGATAAAAGCATTGATAAAAATCACCTTACTTTAATTTCATTTAAAATTTGTTTAATTACAGTTAAACCCAAGGTCTCAAGCTCTTCATCACGAAAACCTCATAAATTGTCTAGGCAAATAAAAGACCTGAAGGGGATTCCTAAGCACTGAGTGAACCCCACTTTGGTCAGATAAAAAATCCTGAAGAGTTGGACGACCTTAAAACCAGGTGCATTTTTTCTATAGACTGTTCTAGGCCTAAAAGTGTGACGACATAACCTAAAAGGTAAGACACAATAATTAAATACATGCTCGGCATAATGGAATGGAAAAAATGCAAAACATTGATATTATATAATTAATTTATTGCTACAAAAAGTTATGATTCACAAAAAGTCCATTTAGAATAATAGAAGGACAAAACGGACAATAATTAGCCTTGGCGAGCAATTCTTAAAGCAATAACTTCTTTGACTATCATCTGAATTTGGTCGGAACTCACTATCGCTCTCATGCGGGGACAAATAACTCTTAACCAATTGAAGAGGAATGAAATCTATTGGAACCTAACTCTCTTCACTTTCAAAGGGTGCATGGTTATATACTGGACAATCAGTTTGATACCAATACCAAAGCTCAAAGTTCTTGAGAACTTTCAAGACACACAGGCCATTCAGACAACCATTCTTATAAGCCAGTTATTTTTTCTCATCTAACTTAATGGGAGAATCCACCCACCCCTCCTCATAATCATTAGTCCACGCTGCCTGAGGACTCATCCTAAAAAGATAGCAAAGCTTAAGGATATCACCGTTAAGCCCCATATTGATAACGACATGCCTTCTTCGATCATTATCTACCTCAACAGGTTATTTCTCGAGGGAATTTTACTCATCCTGTAGAAGAGCCCCAACATCTCTAATATATCCTTGGCTTCAGAGAGTTTCTTTTTGAAGGAGTTCAATTCTTCCCTATAAGGGTGCTAATGTCTCCCAAGTACTTCATATCGTCCTTCGGTTTGGCCACTAAGGAAGATTAACCTTTATAAGCTTCGGTCATCTTTTTAAGAGCTTTTCCAGCAAAAATAAAAGCACAACGAGCTTGGGCACTAGCCTCCTGTACAATAATGACATTTAGATTACCAGCGAAAGAATGTATTTCTCTAGGAATATTGTTATACTATAGAAAGTAAGAATACAAAGGGAAAATTCATTAATAACACAAGATAGAATTGAACTTAAACAAAGTCTTTCATTAATATCTCAAATGGGCAAGGCCCTTACAAACGAAGTCCAAAAGAAAATACAAGGATTCACAAGCTAATTATTTCTAATTGGTCCCTTTGTCCTTTACCTGCTCTTGTGTTTTTGGGACTTTGCCCTTATCATCCTCATAGGACGCTTGGTCGGCAGAAGCATTTGTTGAAGCCTCTTCATATTCCTTAAATAGGGAACCGGGATTGTGCTCGCCAAATAGTTCAAAATTGGTCGGGTCATTTACATTCATGAGTGGAGCATCCCAGCATTTCTTGAAGTTGGACTTCCTGATAAAATCTAACTGACGTCTAGCATCATCAAAGGCTTCAATATATCACTTATAATATCTTACCCCCTTAGCTGCAGCAAGATGGTCACATTCTTTCTTCAGCCAATCACGTCCAGTCTCAAGTTGATCGTATTCAACCTTTGGTTGATCATGATCAACCTTCAGTTAGTCACTTTCATCCTTCAACGCGTCCATGGTCGCACTGGTGGACTTCTTCTCTGAATCATATTCACTTTGGGCAATAATAAGAACTTCCTTGGACTTTTCCAATGTTGTCATCAGGTCATTATTGATCCTAAAATGCTTTGAGTTTTTTCCCAGAATGGCAACGAAGTGCGCTATAAACTTCCAACAGAGGAATAAGGATCACATTATAACAAAAACTTAAAAGTTCAACAGTCCAGGCAGAGTAGAAGAAAATTTGACTTACGAGAGATAACTCCTAAGAGGCATGAGTAGAAAGCTGATTCTGTGTTAGCTAATTGATCTACTCACGATCAAGCGTGAGCAACCCCCTTTAGTAAACCGAAGGCCAATTAGGGGTTCTTAGGCACTGACATCACCTATTGGTTTCTCCTAAGGTTAATGCATCACCCATATTGGAAAGAAGTAGGAATGTTGAGGAAGGGGCCTTTTCCTTCTTACCCTTTTCTCAGAATAATAAGTTTGACACCAATTCAGGGCAGAAGGGCCCTCAAGCTTAGTCCTCTCAGAGGCCTTATCTTTCGGGGAGGCAAGTTTCACATCATCATCATCAATTAATAAAATATTCTCTATAGGAGCCATTGAGCCTTCCTCCATAGAAATAATAGACTAAACGTTCAAGGATTAAAGTGAAGAAGAAGTAGAAGCTTCCTCACGTGTAGAAGGAAGTGGAACCTCAAGAATTGTACTTATCGGACAGACAGTGAAGTTGTTGGTAGAATTTTTATATTTAAGAAGGAAATAAATGAAACATGGGGTGATCACCACCTAGAATCAATGGCCTCCTCAACTGTCAAACTTCGAGTAACTCCTCTCTGTTGATATAGGAAAGAGAGGGTTATTTCTTCTTCGATCGAGCAGGTTAGAAGAAAATGAAAAATCAGCAGTAATTGTATAATTAAGTAAAGCTTAGAGTAAGAAGAAATAAAAGTTAACCTATGTCACTCCCCCACTTAGGGAACAAAAAACCTTGATATTGCTCTCTTTAAAAGAGAGGTAGATGTTGCCAATTTCGGGAAATAAAACTTTAATCTTAAGATCCCTTATTCGAATCAAGGAAGTTTACAACCAAAAACCTACCCTCTTTTCTCGCCTTTAGGTATAAAACACCATCTGTAGTATGTGACTAGGAATAACAGTACATAATCTCTAGGATTCCTATGTTGGTCCCATATAGCTCATTTATTATATGAACTACGTTCATGATCCACCATGTGTTTGTGGGGAAGATTGAGAGGGAATCACATCCAAGAATTCACAGAACTCCAAGAATAGTTAATTTGGGTTAAACATTATTCTTCCCTCAGCCGCTGAGTGAGTATGGATCTAATGACCACCCTCAATAGCAGCACAATTTTTGGGCACTGGGCATACTCAACCATCACTCATGGAGGAATTTAGTATTCTATTCTAAAGTCCCTTCAGTGTCCTTTTACTGATAGTATAAATAATTTTTAAGAAAGAAAGTGCGGGAGAAGGGTTTATTCAATGAAAACAAACGAAAGGAGTTGTAAAGCTAAGAGAAACAAACAAGGACAAAGATGACTTACAAGCAGATTATGAAGACATAAGCTCCAAATAATATTTTTGAATAATGAAGAATATGCAAAATGATGGTACATAGTTTGGAAAAACCAGAGGCCTAATTCCAAGAGACAAATCATATAGAGAATAACACAAGATCATGATTGAAATTGGTTTTTAATTTTTCAAACTTTGGACCAGCCTACCCTTATCTTGATCTAATAATTACAAGGCATACCCACAGGCAAACTCAAATATTAGACTTATCATTTGGGCCAATAAAAAATATAAAATCCTTGAGCCCATTATTGATAAAGAATTTTAGGGGAAATTGTGGAGTGCAAACCATAACGGACCAAATATTCGTCAGCCCAAACAAGTCCAATCTAGAGAAATAAAATATGTTGTCTATGGATAACTATGGAAGGTTTATTGTCATTATCCATACTTTCATAATAGATAAACATTGATCAACCAACAAGCCAATCAATAGATGGATGCGTTTGAACATGGATAAAACACTCTTATCATTATAAATAAAACCCCTACCGTGGGGCAAAGAGGCACGTAATCCCGAGACTCTTAAAGAATTAAAAAAAAAGTCGAGAGACCCTCCGTGGACGTAGTAGGCAGTTTCTGAAGCACGTTAATTCTGTGCGTTGTGATATTTTTTGTTATTTAATTTCTTTATTATTAGAATCATTAATTGTGATTATTTACACTCATAAAAACAAACATCACTAAATCGTGATAAATAATCAAAAGAATCTAATGCCTATATATATACATATATAAATATATATGCGTGTGTATATATATAAATGGTGTCATTATTTGTTGATGTGCCATGTGTCTTAACAGCTAATATCCAATTAAATCCAAACACATTCACTATCATTACATCCATTCCCTAAATTTTGGCTTCAAAATGGAACTCTAATTCACTCTCAAAGATGTCTCTAGCTCATTCTCCCCAATTTCTCCATAATCTAATGGTTTCTCTCTCCTCCATTATTATAAGAACTCTCAAGGTCTTCCGCTCTTTGCCTCTTCAATTTGTTTATTCATCTATACCTCCCCATTTCCATGGATTTTCTTATTCTCGACGACCTATTAACCTTCAATTTTCACTACATTAATATCGATTCTTACCTCCTCCGTTATTCATAGTTTTTGTATGTTTTCTATTTGAGTGATACTATGGGTACTGTTGATACCCGATTTAGTCCGCTGACATGGACCAATCACTTGAAGATACGTGTCAACGTACGTGGTAATTACATATACTTCCAACTAACAACATACTGCCACCGAGCTACTCAAGTGCCCCGAGCAACTCAGGCATACCGAGTAGCTTAGGCGGTCCGAGCAACTTAAGCGTACCGAGAAACTCAGCCGGTTCGAGCAACTTAAGCGTATCGAGCAACTCAGTTAGTCCGAGCTATTTATCGTGTAGAGCATCAGAATGAAAAGACAGCTATGCATTACATGCGCATTTATTATCGTACAGATGTATATGTCTACTGGATAACAACGCATTATCCTCTCATATGTACAGCCTCAAGGCTATAAATACATTGTAACTTCCTCCTAATGGGGGGACTCGGAATTTCTTGGTAAACCTTACTGTTGATACCAAAATTAGTATGCTGATATGGACGAATAATAAGAAGACACATGTCAATCTACGTGGCACAATGGCAACGAGGAAGTTTATTCCCCCGACCTAGTCATACTCACTCCGAGCAACAGGTGTACTCCGAGGAACTCTAGCTCTTCGAGGAACTCCAGCGCTCCGAGGAACTCTTGAACGACGAGCAACTAAGGCGGTTCGAGCTGCATCTCGACCACAACATTGATTGCCAGATAATCAACAGTTTAACTATTCATTGAATGATTATTATCTTGACGCACACGCTTGAAGAGCATTAAATGAATTACCCTTTCATATGTATATCATTTAATGTATCACCCTTTCAGATTATAGCCTCAAGGCTATAAATACATTGAATTACCCTCATTCAAAGGGACCGGAATTTCTTGATAGTACTTGTAATCGAGAATTCCCAAACACTTAGCAATACAGTGGACGTAGGCCATTCATATAAGGCTGAACCATTTTAAAATATTTTGTCTCATTTATTTATCTGTGATTGAATAATTAGAGTAATCTAATTTTTTACATCAACAGATTGGCGCCGTCTGTGGGAAACGACTGTTGTTATCATTTTTCACCAAAAATCATTCATCATCAATGGCAGATAATCCAGAATCTAGCAATCGAAATGCTGGAAATGTTGGAAATCTTCCAAATCCCTCTCCACCTCCAGATCTGGCCGGAATTATGATGAATCTGGCTCAAGGACAAACCGCCATGCAAGAAACAATGCGGCAACTCATACAAACCCTTCATGGCGGTGCACCTGCACATTCGGGACAGCGAAGTGGTCAGAGGCAAACTTATTTACTTTCTTCACGATCCAGGCGTACTGAATGATATCGTAATAAGGAATCTAATGATTTCTCTTATCAACCTGGGCGAACTTCATCAATACGGGCTACAGATACTAAGCAAGAGACCCAGTGCTTTGGAAAGATTGAGCAGGGCATCTCCTTTCAGCCGATTAGGCCCTAGGAGGAATAGGAGTCCACCTAAGACCATGTCGAGGAGTTTTCGACAACCATCAGATCTAAGAGAAGGATCAGCACAATCATGACCAGTTGCTCGTCAAGATAGATCTCAGGAGGCCACGTCAGAACAATCAATTGCTCGAACTAATAAGCTTGAGGAAGGAAATGATGCATGGAAGGGTTCCATTCAGCGGTTGGAGGATAGATTGGGAGAAATGGCTAAGGCAAAGAATCCCCTACAACGAACTTTTGTTCAAGGGACACCTTTTGTCCAGGCCATTGTGGATTTCCCTACCTCGTCAAAATTTAAAGCATCTGTGGTGACCCCCAAGTATGATGGAAAGACAGATCCTGTTCTTCACATAGAGCAATATCAAGTTGCTGTCGACATCTATGTTGTCCCCGACGAGATGAGATGCAGAGCATTCTCGGGAACTCTTACTGGATCTGTCCAGATATGGTACAATAATCTACCTCGGGGTAAGATTTCAACTTTCTTTCAGTTAGCCGAGTTGTTCATTAGCAATTTCTGTATTGGAGCAAAGCCAGTAAAACGAGTAGCACACTTGTTAAGTGTTAGACAAAAATCTGGTGAAAGTACTAGAGATTACATAACTCGTTTTAATAACGAGAAGCTGGAAGTCATAGATTATGAAGAAAAGACAGCAATCACCGCATTGATGAGTGGGTTGTTGCCTAACAAGTTGTATTACACTTTGGCCAAAGATCCACCTACAACTATGTCAGAGTTGATGGCAAAAGCGGCCAAAATCATGAATGCTGAGGAGGCTATGGCTGCGAAGAAGAATATGGATAAAGAGACCAAGGTGGAAGTCCACAAATCTAAGAAGAAAGAGAATAAGGGCAATGGCGGTGACAAGCATTCCAAGAATAGTAGGTCGTCATGGGAAGTCCTGAAAAAATTCGATAATTATACTCCTTTGAAAATGGGTATTAATCATGTCTTGGAAGAAATCAAGAATAGCGAGGAGGTAAAGTGGCCGAAGAAACTGAGGTCAGACCCTGATACGAGGAATAGGGAGAAATATTGTGAGTTCCATAAGGATTATGGTCATATGACAAAAAATTGCATAGCTCTTCAGAACGAGATTGAAACACTCATCTGAAGAGGAAAGCTAGCAAAGTATGTTGATCGGGGAGGTGAAAGAAGAAATAATGACCGAACTAGAGATAGGTCTAGATCTCCTCGTCGAGCAGAGGAGAAAAAGAAGAGAAACCATGAAGATGATCCAGATGATGACCCCGATCTTCCCAAGAAACCAAGGCAACCAGAACGAGAGGTATTTTCAATACGCTTTGGAACATTTGACTGTAATGTTATTACAAGTGGAGATGCAGGCGGAGGAGATCTTACTGCATAAAGAAAGGCTTACCTTGGAGAGGCTCAAGCTTGTTCATATATTCAGCGAATAAATTTGGCTAAGGAGGATCGCCCGAGGAAGATAAACAAAGAGAAGCTGGTCATTGGCTTTTCAAAAAATGACCTGGTAGGTGTTCTTTACCCTCACGACGACCCTTTGGTGATCAAAATGAGGATGAAAGAAGTAGTGATTTCAAGGTTTTTGGTAGATAATGGTAGTTCGGCGGACATCATGTACTACTCATGCTTTGACAGTTTAAATTTGAAATTATCTCAATTGGAGCCTTATCACAGACCTCTCCTGGGTTTAGCTGGCGAGAAAGTTTTTCCACTTGGGACGATCAAGTTGGATATCTCGAAGCATTCTGACGTTCATTATTGAAGGAGTGTCCAGTAGATGCTCGGGATGAGATACTTCGATCTGAGAGTGAAGATTGTAGTCACCAAGGTATTTTGCAATTAAGTTCCAAGGAATGGCACGAGCTGGGATCCATTCCATGTCCAAATTATATGGTGGCACAGGAAGGTCAAGAACCGAGGATCATAATAATCCCATAGGTAGTGCCCCTGTTCGAGCTTCAGCACGCCCAAGGCATTCAGCCAACCTTGCTTGTAGCCCTCGTTATTGGCATTCTGGATACGATCATCTAAATGGAATAACGCTTCATTGTATCCAGCCATCCAGAACTCCCTGGGCTGTTTATTAAATTGAAATGTCAACTTTTCAAGCTTCTCGTGAAGGTTTCTGATAAGAACATCCTTATTATCCAGAGCAGACTTTGTCAAAGCAAGTTGATCCTCCAGAGTTTGGATTTTCTTGGACATTTCAGACAAAGCCCGATCTTTTGCATTCAATTGGAACGCTTGGGTTTCCAATGTTGATTGAGTATGAGCTTCTTCAACAGTACGACGAAGACATCTTGGTCGTCCCCGAGCAGGTTGAGTACTTTGTTCCTCGTCAACATTCTAACCAACTCTTCCTCGTCCACGAGAACCTCTTCCTCGTCCCCGAATAGCAGTAGAGGTACCCGACCTTCTCAAAGCCTCTAACTCTTGCCTTAATTTGGCATTCTCAACTTCTAAAAATGAGAATCCTTCATCGGTGACCGGTACCAAAGCAGTGGAAGATGAAGCTGCAGACTTATACTGTGCCAACTCATTCTGCTAATTGTTATTCTCTTGCTCTAGCAGCTCGGCGATCTGTCTGCATGCTTCGACTTCACCTTTTAGGGTTCTCTCTCTCACTTCATAGCCAGCAAGCATCTTGTCATAACCTGTTTCAGCACTAATTTGTTTGAGTTTCTTCTCATACCCTTCATGAAAAAGAACTGAAGACTCTTTATACTACTGCTGAAGTTCATGAAGAGTACCTTGTAAGTCTTCAATCATTTCGTAATAAGAAACATTATTGGCTACAACACGATCAAGAAGACATTTCAAGTATTGATATGACTCCACTGCTTGGTCTGAAGCATCATGACCAAGGATCTCAACAATTTCTGATGCACTCAGGTCAGTATGGCCAACTTTAAAATATTCATGGCATTGCTACATCAGTTTTGTATCATTGGCATACAACAATTCCATTCTAGCCATAAACTAGTAAAGAAGAGAAGGCAAGAGTTAATAAAAGAAGCAGACAGAACATCAATAACGTAGAGGAACAAAAAGGTGATTTTTATTACATCATCAAAAGGAGTACAGCGTTCAGAATACAGAGTACAAGTAAAAGAAAATAAAATAGATACCGAACAACTTCACACCTTTTCCTTATCTCCCACGACTTTCTCGGGAGGCTGGGACGAGGAGCTCGGTTGCTCGGTGGAAACAATAATTTGGTTGGCTGGAGTTGGAACTTGTTCAGGAGGAGAAGGCAAAGATGAAATCTCCTCGGTAACTGTCTGAATAGGTTGGGAAGCAAGGACTTGATCACCCACTGTCATTGAAGACTCCTCGGATGCAGCTTCGTCTTCTTCCTCATCTTCAATTACAGGAGGGGGGCCAGGAAGATGTTGTTGAAATAGCTCAGAGTCCTCGCTAACCTTCAATTCTTGCAGGGCAGCAACCCAACCATCTCGAAAGTATTTCAAACTCCCATATTGCACCTGGGTCATCATGGCTGCTACCCCCTGTCCCATCCTTTATCCAAACCGGTACGAAAAGATTTTTTCACAGCCACTTTTCTTTTCATTCTCTCCGAGGAAAGCTTCTCGGATAGAAGATCCTCGGAGGCTTTCAACTTGGCCTCCACCTCCTCCTTCTGGCGATTTACTTCTCGCATAAGGGTTAGCTCTTCCTCAGCCGATTTTAATTTATTTTCAAGCTCCCCAAAGCTTGTGAGCGTCTCGGCATATTTTTTATTCTCTCTCTCCAAGTCTTTCACCTTATTTCCCAACTGCACCTTCTCTGCCTCAGATGCAGCCAACTTCTTCTCCCATTCACCCCTATCCTCGTCATACTTTTGATGAGAATCCTTCAATGATTGGGCCAAGCCCTGTAAAGCATCCTCTACTCCAGAAGAGGAGCTAGAAGCCTTTATCGCTTCATCTTTCTTCACTATGGTGTTAAAGCAACTCACCAGCTGGAAAAAGAAGAAAAAAAAATGATAAGTCATTGCAGAGATACTTGTATTGATGGAAAGAAAGAAAAATTCAGGATAAGAGAAACTTACTGAAGCAATGTGACGAGTAGCTAGGGATGTCAGCATATCCCTAGACATGTTTTCCTCAATTCCTTGGACTTCAGGAATGGTCCAAGTCTTTACCGAGCTCATTGCAGAACTCGGGGGAATAATAGTTGGAACACCAGCTCCACTAGCTTGGAGCTGGGGAATGATTTCAAAAAAATGACCGAGGAGGATTTCTTCAGTCTCCTCGGTGGCACTTCAACAGTTTCAACCAAAGAACAGCTTTTGGTTGGGGAAATGGTGATCACTTCCACAAGTGCATCTTTCTTACTAGGAGCCACTGGGGCTTCTCGGCAGACTTCTGAGGAGCAACAGAAGTGGTGGCATCTACTTTCTTTGTCCCCTTTGGGACGTCATTCTTGTTTCTTTTTCCATCTCCAGCAGAGGAAGTCTCCTCAAAGATAGCGGGAACTCTTCTTTTGCCCATTTTCTGACTCAGAGGAATGTGAGAGTCTGTTGAAGAATCCTCAGAAGCTGACAATGGTTCACTAATGCTGACCACAGGACGAGCAGTAAAGGATGATGTATAGCTCCTGTACTGCAACAAGTATGAAGCAGACCTGACGTGCTCGTCTGCAACTTTCTGATGCAAACTCCAGATATGTTTCAAATGCTTGTTATTAACTTCTGATTCTTTTGGAGTTTTTCTCTTGCTGTCAACTGCAAACAAATACATAGTGAAATGTCAATCATGCATTTATTCAAACATAATGAAATCATAGTTTCAAAAATAAAATAAAATGAAAATAACCTATCCCATTGCCATATGGAGGGCATTTGGGACCTTCATATACTTCGTCTCTAACCAAAGGGGCATATTGCCAATTTTTGATAACTACCCCATGTTCAAAATAATCCCTATTAGCATCAGGGAGGTTGACTACTAAAGCCCTATTCAAAAATCTAGTTTTTAAATAATAAACATTGTCTGGAACAGCCCATCTATAACAATACATAATCTCAGGAATTCCTATACGAGTTCCATGAGTTTGATTTAACCTATAAACCCCATTAACTATTCTCCATGTGTTGGGGGCTATTTTTGCAGGAACAAGATCGAAATACTGACAGAACTCTAAGCACAAAGGGTTTGGTGGAAAAGAAAATCCACATTCAGCAATAAAAAGGCTGGGGAACCAATGTCCCTCAGCCAAACGAAAATAATTTGAAGGCTCAGAAAGATCCTCCACAGTTACCCAAGATGGAATAGAGAAATCAGAACGGAATTTCTCAAGAGATTCAATAATATAAACCATGGTGAATAAAAGAAATGAAGAATCAGGAAGAAGATCTTACAGGAAAAAGAGGAGATCTGTTGACAACGAACGAAAACAAGGATGAACGCACAAGAGAAAGAAAGACTATGGAAAACTCGAAAGCAGAAATTGGAAAAGGTAGAAGACGGTGATATTGTCTATGAAGTTTAAATACTTTGCCTTGGGAAACGGCGAAAGAAATGATTAAAAAAAGGAAACTATTACGTTACCGGCGGCTAAAAGGAAAAAAAGTACACGAAGATCGAAGCGCTTTTAAAAATGCAAAAAGGCGGATTCTGCGAATTTGGAAGGAAATTCAAATACGGAGAAATGTTCCTAAAAACCAGGAAGATCATTTAATATTGCCATATACCGAAAAAGAATATTCCATACTCCTCAAAGTTTGAAATATGAAACATTGGGGGCTTTTGTTGATACCAAAATTAGTATGCTGATATGGACGAATAATAAGAAGACACATGTCAATCTACGTGGCACAATGGCAACGAGGAAGTTTATTCCCCCGACCTAGTCATACTCATTCCGAGTAACAGGTATACTCCGAGGAACTCTAGCTCTCCGAGGAACTCCAGCGCTCCGAGGAACTCTTGAACGACGAGCAACTAAGGCGGTTCGAGCTGCATCTCGACCACAGCATTGATTGCCAGATAATCAACAGTTCAACTATTCATTGAATGCTTATCATCTTGACGCACACGCTTGAAGAGCATTAAATAAATTACCCTTTCATATGTATATCATTTAATGTATCACCCTTTCAGATTATGGCCTCAAGGATATAAATACATTGTATTACCCTCATTCAAAGGGACCGGAATTTCTTGATAGTACTTGTAATCGAGAATTCCCAAACACTCAGGAATAAAATAACAGTGGACGTAGGCCATTCATATAAGGCTGAACCACTTTAAAATATTTTGTCTCATTTATTTATCTGTGATTGAATAATTAGAGTAATCTAATTTTTTACATCAACACTTTCTATCAAGATTCAAGGCAAACAGTCAGCAATACAAAACAGTGGACGTAGACCATTTTCACAAGGCTGAACCACTTTAAAAACCCTTTGTTTCATTTATTTTTTATATGTGATTGATTAATTAGATATAATCTAGTTTTTTACATCAACAGATTGGCGTCGTCTGTGGGAAACGACTGTACTTAGCATTTTTCACCAAAATAATTCATCATCTATGGATGAAAATTCGGAATCCAGTAATCGAAACACTGGGATCCCTCCAAATCCGTCTACTCCCCAAAATATTCAAGATTTGGCCGGCATAATGGCTAGTTTAGCCCAATGCCAAACAACCATGCAAGAAACCATGCGTCAACTTATACAAAATGTTCAAGGTGGAGTGCCGACTCAATCAGGATAACGAAGTGTTCAAAGAAATATCCATTTTCCATCTTCCAGAACTAGAAGATCATTATTCCCAGAGGTCTCTCAATCTAGACGTACTGAATCATATCGTACCGAGAGATCTAAAGATCCTTCATATCATCCTGGTCGGACCTCATCGGTACGAGCTACCGATTCCCAACGAGATGTCACTCTTACTCCAGAAAGGACTAGTGCTCTGGAAAGGTTGAGTAGAACCTCTCCTTTTGATCGTTTGGGCCTCGGGAGGAATAGAAATCCCCCTAGGGTTGCATCGAGGAACTCTCAACGACCATCTGATCTAAGGGAGGGCTCTGCCCAATCACGTCCAACTGCCCGTAATGAAAGATCCCAAGAGGAAAGATCAGTACGATCAACTTCTTGGGAAACTAGGCCCGAGGTAGGAAATGATGCATGGAAAGGCTCTATTCAAAGATTAGAGGACCGATTAGGGGAAATGGCTAAGGCCAAGAATCCTTTACAAAGAACTTTTATCCAAGGGACACCATTCGTACAGGTAATTGTGGATTTTCCCAAGCCATCAAAATTCAAAGCTGTTATGGTGACGCCTAAATATGATAGGAAAACTGACCATGTCCTTCATATAGAACAATACCAAGCTGCTTCCGATATCTATGCTGTGCCAGATGAGATGAGATATAGGGCATTTTTAGGAACTCTCACCGGGTCAGCCCAGATATGGTACAACAACCTTTCTCGGGGGAAGATTGTGACTTTCCTTCAACTAGCAGAGCTCTTTATAGGGAACTTCTGTTTTGGAACGAAGCCAGTCAAACGAGTAGCACACTTGGTAAGTGTTAGAGAAAAGGCACGTGAAAGCACATGGACTATATTACTCGTTTTAATAACGAGAAACTTGAAGTAATTGATTATGAGGAGAAAATAGCAATTACTTCTCTGATGAGTGGACTGTTGCCGGATAAGTTGTACTACACTTTAGCCAAAGATTCGCCTAGGACCATGGCAGAACTGATGGTAAAAGAAGCAAAAATTATGAATGCCGAGGAAGCTATGGCTGCGAAGAAGAATGAAAACACTAAAGAGACCAAGGTGAAAGATGGTAAAATCGACAAGAAGGATCAAAAGAACAATGGTGGCAACAAGCAGTCGAAAGGAAAACAATCACTGGAGCAGATGAAGAAATTTGGAAATTATACTCCTTTGAAGGTAGATATAAATCACATTCTGAAGGAGATCAAGAACAACGAGGAGCCAGCCTGGCCAGCCAAAATGAAGGCATATCCTGACAGAAGGGACAAGTCTAAATATTACAAATTCCACAAAGATCATGGTCATACGACCAAACGTTGCATAGCTCTCCAGAATAAAATTGAAGCACTCATCAGATGAGGAAAATTGACTAAGTATGTTGATCTCCAAAATGGTGGAAAGACCAACGACTAAGGAAGTCAAAGATCTAAATCTCCTCGTCGAGCAAAAGAAGACAAGAAGAAAGACCACGAAGATGATCCAAAAGATGACCCCGATCTCCCCAAAAGACCAAGACAGCCAGAGCGTGAGGTATTTTCAATCCATTTTGGGTCATTTAAATGTAATGTTATTACAGGTGGAGATGCAGGAGGAGGAGATCTTACTGTAGAGAGGAAAGCTTACCTCAGTGAGGCTCAAGCCTGCTTGTACATACAACGAATAAACTTGGTAGAAGATGACCGCCCGAGGAAAGTGAATAAAGACAAACTAGTCATTAGTTTCTCTTAGAACGACCTGGCAGGAGTATTATATCCTCATGATGACCCATTGGTGATCAATATGAGAATGACAGAGGTGGTGATTTTACGAGTACTGGTGGATAATGGTAGCTCGGCAGACATCATGTTCTACCCATGCTTTGACAGTTTGAATCTGAAGTTAGCCCAGTTGGAGCTCATCATAGACCCCTCCTCGGTTTTACTGGAGAAAAGGTTTTTCCACTTGGGACGATCAAGTTGGATATGCTTATCGGTACATGGCCTGCTTGTCGAACAGAAAGAGTGCGCTTTTTCGTAATGGATAAAATGTCCAATCAGCTTACAACATCATCCTGGGAAGGGTAGCTCTAAAGAAATTTGAGGCAGTACCATCTATTGTACATCAATGTTTAAAATTCCCAACCAATTTTGGAGTGGGAGCTGTAAAAGGTGACCCGAAAGTAGCTCGGGAATGCTACTATTTATCTACCGAACAGGAGGAACGTGAAGAGTCCAGGAAGAAGACTACTACCTATCAAGTGGATGAAATAGAAGATGCAGAGATTGAAACGTTAGACCCTAGAGACGAGTCTCATCTCGTGAAGGGCCAGGTCATGGAGGCTACCGAAAGTGTCATTCTAGACGACGAGCACCCAGAATGAACAACACAAATTGGTGCGTCACTGGATATCTCGATAGGAAGAAGTAGAGAAGCTGCAAAAAGCCTTTTTTTAGGACGTCAAATATCCTGATTGGCTAGCAAATGTGGTGATGGTAAAGAAGAAAAACAACAAGTGGAGGATGTGTGTTGACTTTACTGATCTTAATAAAGCCTGCCCAAAAGGATCATTTTTCTTTGCCCCGAATCGATCAACTGGTGGATGCTACCTCGGGACATGAATTGTTGAGTTTCATGGATGCTTATTCTGGGTACAACCAGATCAAAATAAAGCCTGAGGACAGGGAAAGTACCTCTTTTATCACCCCAAGGGGAACTTATTGCTATGATGTTATGCCTTTTGGACTAAAAAATGCAGGTGCAATATATCAGCGGCTAATGAATAAGGTGTTTGCAGAGCACATCAGTTATACCATGGAGGTTTATGTTGACGATATACTGACAAAGAGCAAGAAAGCTGCTGATCATCTAGTTGACTTAGGATAGACTTTTTATCAACTAGAGAAATATCAAATGAAATTAAATCCGACCAAGTGCATATTTGGGGTGCGAGAAGGTATGTTTCTCGAATACATTGTTAATCAACGAGGTATTGAGGAAAACCCCAAAAAGATCAAAGCCCTGTTGGGGCTACGATCTCCAACTACAAAGAAGGAAGTGAAAAGTCTCACAGGGCGAGTTGCAGCACTTAATAGGTTTATGTCACGAGCAACTGACAGATTCCTCCCATTCTTCAAAACACTTCGAAAAACTTTTGAGTGGAATGATGAATACGAGGAGGCCTTTCAAGAATTGAAGAAATATCTCGGGACACCTCCATTGTTATCTAGACCGGTGATGGGAGAAAGATTATATTTGTATCTATCAATTTCAGAGAATGCAGTTAGCTCGACTTTGATAAACTTAGAGGGCGGAGTGAAAAAACCAATCTATTCTACCAGCAAGGCCTTCTGAGGAGCAGAGATCAGATATCTAAGGTTGGAGAAGTTGGCACTAGCGTTGATCGAAGTAAGCAGAAGGATGAGGCCATACTTCCAAGCTAATACTATAGTTGAGAGAATGCAGTTAGCTCGACTTTGATAAACTTAGAGGGCGGAGTGAAAAAACTAATCTATTATACCAGCAAGGCCTTCTGAGGAGCAGATATCAGATATCTAAGGTTGGAGAAGTTGTCACTAGCGCTGATCGAAGTAAGCAGAAGGATGAGGCCATACTTCCAAGCTAATACTATAGTTGTGTATACTAATATGCCCTTAAGGCAAGCTCTGCATAAATCAGAGAAATCGGGAAGGTTGATGTACTGGGCAGTAGAACTTGGTGAATATGATATAGTTTATGAGCCTAGATAGTCGATTAAGGGGCAGACAGTAGTAGATTTTATTGCAGAGTTCACCCACTCTGATACTTTCGAAGAGAAGAAGCTTAATGCAGAACAACCCGCGGATGATATAGGATCGTCAAATTTAACCCCCGACCAACTTCTAACCCTGGAGAATCAAGCAAAGATAATCAACGAGCAACGAGAAGTGCCGGAGGAGGACAAAAGGAAGCATCAAATATTCCACCGAGGAACTCTGTCTGAGTAGGAGTTTGATAATGAAGTACCTGTATGGAATTTTTATGTGGATGGCTCTTCGTGCACTACAGGTAGTGGAGTTGGAATTATGTTAAACAGTCCGGATGAGATTGATATGGAGTATGCTCTGCCCTTTCAATTTAAAGCTTCTAATAATGAGGCCGAATATGAAGCTATGATATTGGGTTTAAATCTAGCTAAAACCATGAAGGCAGATCAAATCGTTGTATTCAGTGATTCCCAGTTAATAGTAAATCAAATTCTGGAGGTGTATGCAGCGAAAGGAGAATTAATGGCCAGATATCATGCAAAAGCCATGGAGGTTGTATCGAGTTTTACTGTAGTTCAATTGCTTAGAATATCGAGATTGGAGAATGCACGAGTAGATGCCCTAGCTCGGTTGGCGTCAGCCACACGCACCGAGCTACGAAGAACAATCCCAATAGAAATCCTGGATGGTCGGAGCATAGATGAAGATTTAATGATGAACTTTATTACCCTCGACTTGGCACTATCCTGGATGGACCCCATCAGGGCTTATATCGAAGAAGGGATTCTGCCACTTGATAAACTCGCAGCTAAGAAACTAAAGTATAAAGCTGCTGGTTATGTATTGAGTAATGGCATTTTATATAGACGAGGAGTTATAGCAGGTCTACAAAGATGTGTCCATCCCTTCGAAGTGAAAGATTTGATCGAAAAGGTTCACGAAGGGTCTTGGGGAGCCCATGTCGCAGGTCGGACGCTTTTGCAAAGAATAACAACGCAGGGGTATTACTGGCCAATGATGAGAGATGATTGCATAGATTATGCTAAGAAGTGCGATAAATGCCAACGTTTCCCCTCTGTCCGAAGAACTCCCCAAGCATTGTTAACACCCATCACGTCCCCTTGGTCATTCGCCATGTGGGGGATAGACTTGGTCGGGCCACTTCCTAAAACCAGGGGAAGATTCAAATACCTCATGGTTGATGTGGATTATTTTACTAAATGGGTGGAAGTTGAGCCTCTCATTGATATGACATACGACAAAGTCTATCAATTTATTTGGAAGAACATTATTTGTAGATGTGGTCTACCACATTCATTCATTACTGACCATGGAACCCAATTTGACAACGAGGAGTTTGCTGCATATTATCATCAATCCAATGTACTGAAGATTCACTATGCACCAGGCCATCCCCAAAGTAATTGGCAAACTGAAGTGACAAACAAAACGCTGCTGAATGGTTTAAAAAAATTACTGGATGACGCAAAGGGAAATTGGATTAACGAGCTACATTTTGTGTTGTAGTCTTATCGTACCGCACCACGAACAGCAACAAAAGAGTCTCCATACATGCTGGAATTTGGGAGTGAGGCTGTCATACCTGCTGAATTGGGCCTACCCACGCATAGGGTGCTTAATTTCAATTCTCCTGTCAGTGACTTAATGAGAAGATTATATGTGGATATGCTCGAAGAAGTTAGGGAAGAAGCAGCAATCAGGAATGCAACATATCAACAACGAACAGTTTTGTTCTACAACAAAAGAGTGAAGAAGTGTGATTTGAAGGAAGGGGATTATGTGCTGAAGAAAGTGATCCAAAAACATAATAAACTGTAAGCCAACTGGCATGGACCCTTCAGAGTAACAAAAGTTGTTCGTCCAGGGACATACATGATTGAAACCTTGAAAGGAGAAGGATTCAAGTATGCATGGAATGCAGAGCATCTACGCAAGTATTATCAGTAGTTAAAACTCCTATGTAACACACTTTTTCAGAAATGAATAAAGTGATGTTTCACCCCTATTTCCATTTTATTGAAGTTTTTTCGGAATACTAGTGCTACACACTACACAAACCCACCCAAATTCAAGCTATTACCACCATCTTCGGTTAGTCGGGAATCAATTACAACTAACTCCGGTTGGTCGGGAACTCATTACCACCAACGCCGGTTGGTCGGAAAATCAATTACCACCAACTCTGGTTGGTCGGGAACTCATTACCACCAACTCCGGTTGGTCGGCAAATCAATTACCACCAACTTCGATTGGTCGGGAATCAATTACCACCAACTCCGGTTGGTCGGGAACTCATTACCACCAACTCCGATTGGTCAGAAAATCAATTACCACCAACTCCGATTGGTCGGGAACTCACCACCACCAACTTCGATTGGTCGGAAAATCAATTACCACCAACTCTGGTTGGTGGGGAATTAATTACCACCAATTCCGGTTGGTCAGAAACTCATTACCACCAACTCCAGTTGGTCGGCAAATAAATTACCCCCAACTCCGGTTGGTTAGGAATCAATTACCACCAACTCCGGTTGGTCGGGAACTCACCACCACCAACTCCGATTGGTCGGCAAATCATTTACCACCAACTCCGGTTGGTCGGGAAATCAATTACTGCCAACTCCAATTGGTCGGGAAACCAATTACCACCAACTCCGGTTGGTCGAAAACTCATTACAACCAACTCTGGTTGGTTGGTACCAAACTTGGCAAGAAGGTGGACGACCTCCCGGGGTATCCACTGTCTAGGCAACAAGGTAATCCACACGAGATTACTACAACTAAGTAGGAATATGGGCTGCAAATCATTCCATTGCTTAGACCCAAAGAGTGACAAGTCACTATAATCATTTATTCACAAATGAATGAACAATGACATTCTACAAATTGTTTTGAAGAAAATAAATTGGCAAAAGACTAAAAAATTTCTTCATTCAAATCAAGTAAAATTACAGATGATGCAAAAAGTCTGATTCATTACATAAAAATATCCTACTCTATGGGTTTCTTCCCCTCTGTTTTTGAAACAGGTTCTACCCGAGGTGGAGGATCGTCTAATGCAAAAGGAAAATTTATAAAGTTTACACATCATTCGAACATTCATTACAGAGGGCCGATCAAGCAGGCGCTCAGGACGAGTTATATCAAAGTTTGCATGAAGACTGTAATCGCCGAGATACTTGGAAATAAGGCATTGAGAGATTACACGAGCAGAAATCCAACTACTATCAAGTTTAAAAGGAGGCACGGGGAAATCGAGCACTCTAGGATCATAATAATCCCAAAAATAGTGGCCCTGCTCCAATTTTAGCACACACAAGGCATTCAACCACCCTTGCTTATATCCCTCATTATTTGACTGCTGCAACCGAGCATCGAGATGGTACAGAGCTTCATTATACCCAACCATCCAAAATTCCCTAGGCTGCTTGTGGAACTAATAAGTTAACCTCTCAAGTTGCGCGTGGAGTTTCTTCACTAGAATTTCTTTACTTTCCAGAGAAGAGCTTTGATTAGAGAGTTTTTTGGTGAAGTTCAGAATCTTCTTAGACATTTCTGCCAAGGTTTGGTTCTTTTCCATCAACTGAATGACTTGATTCTCTAAACCTGACTACGTTCTTGCTTCTTCATTGGTGACCCGACCAGCCCTTGCTCATCCATGAGAAGATCTTGCTCGTCCACGGGTAGATGTGGAGGGTCCAGCCCGTTTCAAAGTTTCTAACTCATCTCATAAGTTAGCATTTTCTACCTCCAAGAATGAAAAACCATCATCATTTACTGGGACCAAGGTTCCCGAAGAAGAAGCAGCAGATTTGAGTTACTCTTACAAAGCAATATTCTCCTGCTCCAATAACTTGGCAATATGCCTGTGCTCTTTAACTTCAAGCTTCAGAACACTCTCCTTCTTCTCGTAAGCAGAGATGAATTTGTCATACCCTTTGTCAGCACTCAATTGTTGATATTTTTTCTCATATACTTGATGAAAAAGGGAAGTGGATTCCTTATATTGCTGTTAGAGTTCCTCGATAGTTCCTTGGAGGTCTCCAATCATCTCATAGTAGACCACATTATTGGCAACATCACGATCGAACAAGCACTTCAAGTATTGGTAAGCTTCAACTGCTCGGTCAGAAGCACCTGATCCGAGGATGTCAATTATCTGGGCCTCATTAAGATCTGCATGAATAGCTTTAAAATAGTCATTGCATTTCTTCATCAATTCTATATCATGAGCTGATAAGAGCTCCATCCTCGCCATAAACTAGCAAAGAGAAGAAATAAAAATAATCTATAATGATGCAGACAGAGCAAGTAAAATAGAAATTCAAGACGAACAACCAAAGTACGAATTTTTATTCATCATACGAGAAAATACAAGTTCGAGGTTACATTCAAGAGAACAACAAAATAAAAAGCCCGAACAACTTTACACCTTCTCCTTGTTCCCTACTACTTCGTTGGATGGTCAGGATGAAGGAGTTGGTTAATTGGAGGACAATGGCTGGTTGTAGCTACTAAGAAGGCTGAACAATAGGGACTTAATATGCAGTCATCATAGAAGATTCATCTGAAGTAGCTTCATCATCTTCTTCTTCTTCCCCAGGAGAGGGAGGAGGGCCATGAGTGTGCCGCTGGAATAACTCAGAATTCTCAACAACCTTCACCTCCTGCAAGCCTGCTACCCATCCATTCCAAAAATATTTAACACCTGCATATTCCATTTGAGAAGACATGACGTCCAGACCCTTGTTCCAGCTTTTGTCCCAACCAGCACTGAAGGATTTTTTTAACTGCAACTTTCCTCTTTGCCTTCTCCGAGGAGGTCTTCTGCAGACTTCAATTTTTCTTCCACCTCCGTCTTCTGTCTCTCAACATCCTGAAGCTTTATAGTCTTCTCCTCAATAGAATTTAGCTTGGGCTCAAGCTCTTTGTTACTCTTCTCAGGCCTCCCTCAATTTCTTCGCCAACTCTTTGGAGGCAGTCACTGCCTAGTCTCGATTCGATTCAGCAGACTCCAATTTCTTCTCCCAAGAAACTTTCTCTTCCTCTTACTTCCGACGAGATGCCTTCAAAGACTGGGTTAGTCCAGTAAAATCTTCTTCTACTCCACCCGAGGAGCTTAAAGCCCTAATAGCTTCATCCTTCTTCAAAATGCTGTTGAAGCACGTCACCAGCTAAAAAAAGAAAGAGCTTTAAGTCAATGTATGAACATAATATTAGAAAGTAAAAGACTCAGGCTAATAATACTTACTGATGCAATGTGTTTGGCAACCAGAGTAGTAATTCTCTCACGAGAAAGAGTATCTTCAATGCCTTGGACTTCTGGGACAGTCCAGGATCTTACCAAGCCCATAGCAGAGCTCAGAGGAACAAGAGTTAGAACACTACCTTTAACATTTGAAGGTTGGGAGATAGGTTCAGCAGGTCTCTCAAAAGAGCTTTTCTTTAATCTCCTCAGAGGAGATGGAGCATTTTCAATTAAATATGTTATCTTTATTGGAGAAATGACAACAACATCACTCGAAGGAGAGATAGCAACAGTCTTACTTGGAGCCACAGGGGGCTTTTTGTCAGCTTCTTTGGCAGAAACAGGAGGGGGTACATCTATATTTTTTGTCCCTTCTTCTGGGATATCTTGTTTACTTTTCTTTGTCTCCACAGAAGTAAAGGCATATTTGTCAAAAAAGGAAGGAGCTCTTCTCTTCGTGATCAGATCAATGATAGGAAAATTCGATTCAGAGGAAGAACCTTCCACACTAGTCTCAGAGGCTGGCACTTGGTCAAGATCAACCACTACTGGACAAGGATGAGCAGTGAAAGATGAAGTGTAGTGATATTCCCAAAGTACACTTGAGGGACCTGAGACCTCAACCTCAGCCTGGATTATAGACGAGGTAATAGAAGCCCAAGGATGCCTATCAGCAGCGTCTTCATATAGGGGTCGTCCACTGTCGACGTCCTGACATCGTCTCGGCTTGGAAGAAGCCGAGGTCAGTTTAAAGCTGAGAACTCAGCAACCGCGGGATCAGCCATAGCCGATGTTCCCGCTACCTTGTACATCTACCTCGGCCCTTCATCAACAGAGGTAAGCAAAAGCCTCGCAGACTCAATCAATTAACATCATGTCATCATCGACCCTGGTCGACATTGCACCTCATATGCACCCTCGGTTGACCTTCCTGGCTGAGGTCTTCACGAAACATTGATCGTAGATAAAGTAGGGGTCACACCTCACCAACCTCGTACTCATCCAGGCCGAGGTTGGTGCCAAATGAAGACAGCTGAGCATTTACACTTATATAAATACCCTGTAACACGTGGATAAGTCTGTTATAAATGAATCATTCCCTCCACGTGAAGGAATATTGAGGTCATCATTACTTAGTTGAGATCATACAGGTGTCACCCTTGCACTGGCTAGATCAACACACATATATGCTCATTGCATGCATTGGGGGTGGATTACACCCCCCACATACTATATATAGTTATCTACTCCTTCTTGGAGAGGGATCCAAAATGAGCAACCCTAACTGATACTCTGTCCAAATTATGCTGTAGAGAGAGAAAGCTTGAGAGATTATATTTATGGCCATTAGAGCCCTCATACAGTGATACACATCATACACTTGCACAGTGGACGTAGGCCTAATCGGCTGAACCACTTATATTCCGGTGTAAATCCTCTTCTCCTCACCTCCCTCTACTATGTGTATATACCCTTATGCTGCCATTGTTAACATTGAATTGAGCTCATAAACACCTTGAAGGGTGGTGTTGTTTCCAGCGTCATCATTTAGGCGTCGTCTGTGGGAACGAGAAGCTGTCTCTTCCTCTTTTTCTGCTTAACCTCATCGGAGACTCTGGTGGTGAACCAGGCACCACCCCTTGTGTGGAGATGCTTCACCATTGAAAGTGGTCCTTTAAGGTATTAAGATCATCTGATACTCAATCTCTTTAGTGTTAACATGTGGCACCAAAATTACCACCACCTCTTCCGTCGCCTGGTGCGGGAGGACCTAGTTCTAGTCAGGCCTCGCCCCAATCCGAAATAGTAGAGGTGGCTGTATCCTTGAGGTCTTTGGTAGCAACACAACAAGCAATAAAGGGGCAATTTAAACAACTCAATCAAAACATCATGAGACCACCTAGGGTCTCACCGGAGATGATTACTCCGGCGATGTTTCAGCCCCATCCTGAGGCCAGGGGACCACCCTAGGCACCACGAAAAGACCAACCTACACCCCAGCGGAGGAGGGACGTTGCTGACCCTAGGCATTTACACCTGGGGAGGCAAGGACACCCTTACCGTGAGGATAGGTATGACGATGTGGAAGAGGAATATGTTCCAGAAGAGTGGTTAGAGTCGTATGAGGTTTCGAATAACACGGTGCATCCTTTTCAACGGAGTCGAGGTTGTGGTGGCAGAAGAGGTAAAGAAGCCCAACAACGAGGGTCATCTTCTGATCGATTGAGCATAGGGTCGGCCTTTGAAAGGCTAGGCCCAGTAAATGACCTAAGATAGAGGTTATCAAGGTCGAGAAGTGAAGCTGGCTCACAAAGGGAAGACGGACAATGTCGGCCTCATCAAGTCCGTCCTCATGTAAGAATAGGTAGAGACCAGGAAGAGGTCAATAGTCGACATTGTGCTGCGACTGGGGAACCCTCAGTCCATCCCTTAGAGGTGGCTGGGGACAACCTCGGCCAGTACAACATTGTAAGACCATGGAACGACTCTATTCAACATCTTGAAGAAAAGATAGGAGACCTCATCAAAAGCCGAGACCCATTGCAAAGAGGTTTCTCGGAAGGCTCCCCCTTTGTGGCCAGGATAGTGAGCTTTCCAACCCCCGCTAAGTTCAAACCGCCCGTGGTGTCTCCCAAGTATGACGGTAGCACCAACCCTGTACATCACATTGAGATGTATCAGTCAGCGACGGACATCTATTCAATACCAGATGAGGTAAAGTGTCGTGCCTTCTCTGGGACTTTGATGGGAGCAACACACATATTGTTTACTTCTCTTCCAAAGAATTCAATTGAGAACTTCAAGGGCTTGGCTGAACGATTCATTCACAACTTTTGTTTTGGGGTAAGACCTCAAAAGAAGACCACCCATCTGTTGTATGTCAAGCAAGGAAAGAAAGAGAGTCTAAGAGACTACATCGCCAGGTTCAACAAAGAAAAACTTGAGGTTAAAGATTACGAAGAGAATATAGCTATGATCACCGTCATAAGAGGTCTTCAAAAAGGGAAATTGTTGTGTAAACTCGCGGAAGACCCTCCTAGGTCCATGGCAGAGCTATTAGCAACGGCGGGTAAGGTTACGAATTCCGAAGAGGCCATGGCCGCAGAGTATGAGCGTGAGAATGGCGGTAGCAGGGGGAAGTTCCAAAGGAAAAAGGACAGAAATAAGAGGTCAGCTGACGATAAGTTCGCACATTATACCCCTCTAACGGTGAGCTGCGAGCATATCCTCAATGAGATAAAAAATTGACAGGTCTCTAAGATGGCCGGAGAAACTGAAGGCTCCTCCGCATAAGAGGAACAAGAACCTGTGGTGCGAGTTTCACCAAGACCATGGCCGTCTTACAGATAAGTGCTTCGCTTTGAAGGATGAGATCGAAAAGATGTTAAATTCTAGAAAGTTGAGGAAGTATGTTGATGGCAAGGCTCCTAAAGGTGGAAGAGATGACCCTAAAAAGAAGAGAAACGACAGATGTTGTGATAATACCCTAGCAAGAAGAGCCGATAATTCAGATGGTGATGATGAAGACGATCCAAACCTTCCGCCAAAAGATGACGACATCCCAGTGAAGAGGGTTGGTATGATCTCCTTTGGTGTCCACACCATATGCGGAGGACATGGGGGGGGGGGGTGGCTTTGAAGTGGCTGACCAGAAAGCTCATGTGGCAGAGGCCAAATCAGTGGCCAAACTTGCAGTAAATTTGATGTCTTCCGATACAACGCAGAAGAGAAAGAAGGTGGACATGGACACTCTCATAGTTGGGTTCTCTCGACTCGACTTCGAAGGCATATTAGCCCCACATGATGACTCTTTGGTAATTACAACAAGAGTGTATGGTTGTGAGGTAGAGAGAATTCTCGTGGATGGGGGAAGTTCAGCAGATGTGATGTTTTGGCCCTGCTTCAAGAGTCTAGGTCTTAACAGAGCTAGGTTGGTACCCTATCATCACCCATTAATGGGCTTCAGCAGTGTAAAGGTCCATCCATTGGGCATGTATGAATTGGACATACGAATGGGTGATGAGTGGCCTAAGAGGTTAACCCGGAAGATCAATTTTTTTGTTATGGACGAAAACGTCTTCTCGGCATATAACCTCATCATAAGAAGAGTATCCCTCAAGGAGTTTGAGGCCATGCCGTCGACGGTCCATCAGATGCTAAAATTCTCGACCCCTTATGGGGTAGGGGAAGTGCAAGGTGACCAAACCATAGCACGAGAATGCTACTTAAACTCGGTTGAAGAGAGAGAGGCCCATAAGAGAGAAACTACCAATTATAACATTAACACACTTGACCCTAGAGATGAAACAAAGTTGAAGAAGGGAGAGGCCGCGGAAGAGGTAGAATCCATCATCCTCAATGAGGACTAACAAAAAAAATGTCCAGGTCAGCAGAGCCTGAAAAGAAGAAATCAAAGAAGAGCTGATAAACTTCTTAAGAAAGAGACAAAGTGTCTTCACTTGGAGTCACGCAGACATGCTCTGCATCAACCCTAAGATAATGTGTCAGAAACTCAACGTGACTAAGGATGCTAAGCCAATAAAACAAAGACGAAGAGTTTAATCCAGGGAGAAGTACGATGTCATCCGGGAAGAGGTCAAAAAATTAGAAGAGGCTGAGTTTATTGGGAAAGTCATATATCCAGAGTGGCTATCGAACGCAGTCATTGTGCCCAAAGCCAATGGAAAATGGAGAATGTGCGTAGATTTTACTGACCTGAATAAGTCTTGCCCAAAATACATCTATCCCTTACCTCGGATAGATCAGATGGTAGATGCTACTGTAGGGCATGAGCTCATGAGCTTCATGTATGTGTATTCAGGCTATAATCATATCATCATGGATGCTGAAGACTCAGAGAAGACAACCTTCATTATCGACAAAGGGACATATTACTACAAGGCGATGCCATTCGGTTTGAAAAATACGGGGGTAACGTATCAACGTCTTGTGAATAAGATGTTCGAAGACCAAATAGGCAAGACTATGGAGGTGTATGTAAATGATATGTTGGCGAAGAGCTTAAAGGCCTGCACTCATGTGTCAGACCTGGAAAAGACCTTTGATACCATGGACGTGTACAGAATGAAACTCAACCCGGTGAAGTGTGTCTTTGGGGTAGGAGCTGGGAAGTTTCTTAGATTCATCGTCAATCAAAGAGGAATAGAAGTGAACCCTGAGAAAATAAAGGATTTGCTTGACATGAAGACACCAAAGAGTATCAAGGACGTTCAAAGGCTCACGGGAAGAGTGGATGCACTCAACAGATTTATTTCTAGAGTGATGGACAAGTGCCTTTCGTTCTTTAAGGTGCTCAGAAAGGCCTTCCAATGGGACGAAGAGTGTGACGAGGCTTTTAACCAACTCAAGTCCTACCTTGGGTCTCCCTTGCTCTTATCTCGGCCCATAGTAGGAGAGACATTGTATGTTTATCTGGCAGTATCTGAATCAGTTATAAGTGCAGCCATAGTACGGGAAGACGTTGGGATCCAAAGGCCCGTATAATTCAACAATAAAGCCCTTCAAGGGGCTGAGCAGAATTATCCTCGGATGGAAAATTGGCCTATGCTTTGATACATGCTTCGAGGAAGATGAAGCCTTACTTTCAATCCCATTCCATGGTCATCCTCACCGACTCCCCGCTAAGACAAGTCCTCCATAAACGTGAGAAGTCGGGTAGATTAATGACCTGGGCCATTGAATTGGGGGAGTATGACCTTACATATCAGCCTAGGGCGGCCATCAAAAGGCAGGAGCTTGCAAACTTTGTTACTGAGTTCACATGGGAAGAGACCGAGACTGAGAATAACTCAGAGACTGCAGAGGGGTCAAATATAAAAGTCTTTCAAGATCCGAAAGAGGTTGTATCCAAGGGGACCAGAAACAGAATAACCAAAAATGAAGAAGATTGATACCTCTTCAAGCAAGGAATCATATCAGAAGGGGGCTTCTCATCAGATAAAGACATTTGGAACCTCTTCATTGACAGGTCTTCTTGCGATAGTGGAAGTGGTACAGGGCTGATACTTTCGGTTCTAGACGGTACCAACATTGAATACGCTGTGAGGTTTAACTTCAAGGTATCAAACAACGAGTCAGAATATGAGGCCATAGTGACTCAAGGTTAGTTGTTAATCAAGTGTTGGGAGTTTATGAGGCCAAGGATGAAAGGATGCCCAAATACCTGAAAAGGGTGAGAATGATATTGTAATTTTTCAAAGAGGTAAAGATGAAGAGGGTACCTAGGCAAAATAACAGTCACACAGATGCATTGGCAAGGTTGGCTTCGGCAACGAGGACAGACACCAAAAGGACAGTCCCAGTTAATGTCCTGCCTAAGGCGACCATTGAAAAAGAAGAGGTTAGTAACCCTTGCCTCAATTTGAATCTGGGGGACTCATGGATGGACCCCCTTATCAGATATACCAGATAGGGAGAGCTGCTGAAATTAAAGCTAGAGAGGTGGAAATTAAGATACAAAGTTGCAAAATTCTGCATAATAGGAAACGTCCTATATAAGAAGGGATTCCTATTACCTCTCCTCAGATGTGTTCATCCCACGGAAGTTCCCCCATCCTACAGGAGGTACACGAGGGTTCTTGCTCCAGTTATATCGAAGGAAGACCTTTGGCCAAGAGGATTATTATGCAAGGATACTGGTGGCCGACCTTGGCCAAAGACGCTGCAGCTTACCTGAAGAGGTGCGATAAATGTCAGAGATTATCCACTGTTTCCCATCAACCTCATCAGCCTATGACGTTAATCAGTTCCCTTTGTCCATTCGCAGAATGGGGAATTGACTTGGTGGGACCCCTGCCAAGGGCTGCAAAAAATTACCGATTTCTGATAGTTGCCATTGATTACTTCTCAAAGTGGGTAGAGGCAGAGCCGATGATAACGATTATAGAACAAAAGACCTTACAATTTATTTGGAAAAACATCATATGCAGACATGGCCTCCCACACACCCTCATTTCGGACAACAGAACCCAGTTCAAGAATCCTTCCCTGGAAAAATACAGCGAAAGAGTTGGGAAAAAGCAATTTTTCTCTTTTCCTAGCCGACCTCAAGCAAACGGTCAAACCAAAGTCACAAACATAACGATCCTTGATAGGATCAAGAAGAGGTTAGAAGAAAATAAAGGTAGATGGACCGAAGAGGTTTATGCTATGCTATGGGCCTACAGAACAACGGTTACGACGCCAACAGGGGAGACCCCGTTTATGTTATCACATGGCTCAGAGGCCGTCATACCAACAGATGTAGGACTCCCTACTCATAGGGTTAAGACCTATGAACCTGAGAAGAATGGGGAGGAGAGAAGACTCGACTTAGATTTGATTGAAGAGAGAAGGGAAGACGAAGAAGTTAGGCAGGCAGCTTACCAGCAGAGAATAGCAAAATTCTACGATCAAAGGGTAAAATCAAGACCCATAGCTGTAGGAGACATAGTGTTGAAGAAGACGTTGCAGAAAGCAAATAAGCTTCACCCAAATTGGCATGGTCCTTACAAAGTGATTGATGAGGTTGTACTCGGGACCTACATGTTAAAGAACCTCGAAGGGGAACCCTTTTCCAACACTCACTACACCAAAATGGGAAAATTGTCACCTTTCAGCCGGCCAGCCTTGTCAAGGTCATTGACCGTGACAAAAAAACATGCGTTTTATGTCACGGTCATTGACCTTGACACGACCGTGACAACTAATTATAACGGTCATTGACCGTGACAATTCTTGTCACGGTCAATGACCTTGACACGACCGTGACAACTTTTCCAGCAAAAACCCTTTCCCCCTTCTTTTTTCCCTCCCACCGTTCCCTCCCTCTCTCTCTCTCTCTCTCTCTCGACGTTTCTCTCTCTCTCTCTCTCTCTCTCTCTCTCTCTCTACTTTCAGGTCCAATTTCTCTCTCTCTCTCTCTTCCATTTATATATATATTTGTGTGTATATTTATGTGTGTATGTGTATATATATATGTGTGTATGTGTGTGTGGGGGGGGGGGGATGGGGCGGGGTGGGGCGGGGTGGGGGAGGGGGTGGTGGAGGGGGGCAGGGGGTGGGGTGGGGTGTGTGTGTGTGTGTGGTCATGTGTGGTGGGGGAGGGGGTGGTGGAGGGGACAGGGGGTGGGGTGGGGTGCGGTGTGTGTGTGTGTGTGGTGGTGTGTTTTGGGGGAGGGGTTGGTGGAGGGGGGAGGGGGTGGTGGAGGGGGGCAGGGGGTGGGGTGGGGTGGGGTGTGTGTGTGTGTGTGGTGGTGTGTGGTGGGGGAGGGGGTGGTGGAGGGGGGCAGGGGGTGGGGTGGGGTGGTGTGTGTGTGTGTGTGTGGTGGTGTGTGGTGGGGGAGGGGGTGGGGGAGGGGGCAGGGGGTGGGGTGGGGTGTGTGTGTGTGTGTGTGTGGTGGTGTGTGGTGGGGGAGGGATAATTCACGGGCTTTAGCTAAACTAGGGTTTTATAGAGTTTCGCTCCTACTACGTGGGCAATGACTATACTAGGGACCAAAGATAAATAAATAAACTGGATTCAAAGTAAATACTAGGAAATCCCAATTTATAACCGTCTAATTTATATCCTTTATTTATTTAATCACGATTCATTCCACTAAATAATCATGATTGCACTCAAATTTAATTATTTATAAATCACTCGAAAGAATGTGTTCTTATTATTAAAGTTGATTACGGTATATTATGATTCCCCACGTTATGTTTTTGATACCCTCTTGGTTAAATAAATTTTCTACTAACCGATTTTAATGAATATCTGATCAATTCCTTGATTCTAAAACTGAATTCTATAGGATTATAAAATAGTTCATCGGTCGGGTAAACAAAACATATAAGTGTATCAAGGGGTATCACAATCCAAATTATTTCTTGGACGTGAATTCCTCCAAATTATGATCTCATACCTATTCACACAATGATTGACCAACTTGCGAGGATCTATTGTTCTAACATATAATTGAACTTCACCAATCGCAATCGAAGAAATAATTGTGAAAGAAATTTAATATCCATAACCCTAGGGATTAAGAATCTATGAACTTTTTGCAAACGATATGAGATTTCCCATGTTTAATCAAGAACATCCTAAGACTTGTAGGGGGTGGGGTGGGGTGGGGGAGGGATAATTCACGGGCTTTAGCTAAACTAGGGTTTTATAGAGTTTCGCTCCTACTACTTGGGCAATGACTATACTAGGGACCAAAGATAAATAAATAAACTGGATTCAAAGTAAATACTAGGAAATCCCAATTTATAACCGTCTAATTTATATCCTTTATTTATTTAATCACGATTCATTCCACTAAATAATCATGATTGCACTCAAATTTAATTATTTATAAATCACTCGAAAGAATGTGTTATTATTATTAAAGTTGATTACGGTATATTATGATTCCCCACGTTATGTTTTCGATACCCTCTTGGTTAAATAAATTTTCTACTAACCGATTTTAATGAATATCTGATCAATTCCTTGATTCTAAAACTTAATTCTATAGGATTATAAAATAGTTCATCGGTCGGGTAAACAAAACATATAAGTCTATCAAGGGGTATCACAATCCAAATTATTTCTTGGATGTGAATTCCTCCAAATTATGATCTCATACCTATTCACACAATGATTGACCAACTTGCGAGGATCTATTGTTCTAAAATATAATTGTAGGCGGTGGGTTGGGGTGGGGTGTGTGTGTGTGTGGTGGTGTGTGGTGGGGGAGGGGGTGGTGGAGGGGGGCAGGGGGTGGGGTGGGGTGGTGTGTGTGTGTGTGTGTGATGTTCAATTTAGTTGGTGCACAAACTAACGGTCAAAGTAATAGTATATAATTCCAACATTTCAAACTACTTGAACATCACAAATGGATACGAACTTAAAATATAAATTGAGATAACCTTAGAATCTAATTAGGGTAAAAATATAATGGCATCAACTAACATATATTTAGGGGTGGGGTGGGTAGGGGTGGGGGTGGGGTGTGTGTGTGTGTGTGTGTGTGCGTGTGCGTAGGTGCGTAGGTGTGCGTGTGTGTGTGGCGGTGGGTGGGGGTGGGGGTGGGGCACCCATTTAATAACTCTTTAAATATTTGAAAACAACATAATATTACAAAATTGAAACGAAATGGTATTGACGGAACTTACACATACGTTATAATATAGATGGAACATTTTTTTATTTGTACTATTAATTCAATTAATTCAATTAGGTAAAACGAAATGTGTACTATTAACATTTTTTTTTATCTGTACTAATAACATTTTTTTTACAGCAAAAATGTCTCCTTCAGATGTTAAGGCGAAGATGATGATGCTGTTTATAATGATGTCGTCTGGGTTCGGTGGTAGCGGAGACGACGAGGGCTCCTCCGCCGCTAGGCTCCCCAAATATGGAAAATTTGGGATTACCGTCGAAAACAAGTCGGAGCTTTTAGCGAGATCCCTCGAGCTGCTAAAGACGGTCATCGGCCCGGGGTTTATGAGTTGGAAGGAGGTGCCGTATGAGCTCAAGTTAGCTGTTTGGGCGGCACTACAGGTAATATTTATATGAATATTTCAATTTATATTTATATTTATATTTATTCGCAACTAACATTGTATTTGTTGGACAGGAACAATTCAACTTGGATCCAAAGCTACGCGATTCCGTCTTGGAGCAGTTGAGGGAGCAACACAAGACGTGGAAGAAAAATATGCGGACACGGTACTTTGGAAAAACACGAGAGTCCATTTTACAATGGCGCGGATCCGTCCCGCCCAAGGAGCCGATCTCATTGGCACAATGGCAAAAGTTCATTGACAATGAGACCGAGGATCGACAATTGGAATCTCGCCAATCGGGGAGGGAAAATCGGGCTAAAAAGACGGACGTGCACTACTCCGGCCGGACCTCTTACGCTGAGGTGGAGCATAGGATGCAGGTAAGATTTAATTTATCTATAACTACAGAAATATATTATTGGATATTATTTTACTTTACGGGGCCGATACTAATTTTACTTTACTCTATTTTATTTCAGGGGGTAGGGAGTGGGCCAGGGGGTAAGCCACATAGGCTCGATACTTATGTGGCTCTTCGGACGAAGAAGGGGAAGGACAAGGAGGTGTCCCCGAGCATCGCGGCCACGATTGTAAGTAATCCGACAGTTTAATTATTGTTAATTACGTTATAATTTTTTAGTTTACTTGTTTTACTAATCATGTGCTTTTTGTCATTTCAGGCAAAGCTTAAGGAAGTGCATGAGTCGCAATCTGATGCCGACAAGGCATCTTTATCCACAGACGCACTCATCCAAGTGCTTGGCTCTGATCGCAAAGGGAGGACAAGGGGAGTGAGCTCGCGGGTGGCCAAATCTAGGATCATCGGATTGGAGACGAGCGACACCGGGTTGTCTCGAACGGTGGATTCACACGACGCGAAGCTGTCCCGTTTGGAGGCGACGGTCCAAGATATGTACGCATTCATGAAGCGTACGTTGGGTGGAGACCGTAAAAGGAAAGGTAAAGGGAAGGATAAGGCGGTGGAGGAGGAGGTGCGGGAGGACGAGGCGCAGGATGACGAGGATGTGGACCTCGCTACTTCATCACCGACACGTTCGTACTTCGACGATCCACTTCCCTATTTGACGCCCTCCAACAGACCATTGTCGACAATTGGTTGGCCGAGCGTGTTCATATTGGACGTATTTGATGGCCAGCGGATAGGGCGGGGGTTGACGGACCCGAATATCGTCGAGGGTGGAATAGTCCATGGACGTGTGCTTCAAGAGATGGAGTCCAGGGTGCTCGTTACGCATGTCATACCGAGGAAGGAGAACTCCCTATTGTGGTTGCGCGAACAATGCGGCACGACGTATATTAGTGGGTGCGTCAATTCGTATGTCGTGTGGCCTACTCACCTCCTCAGTTTTATCCAAGACATGTAGTAACATTATTTTTAAGTTTGTCCATTTTAATTAAATTTGGATTATATCGTCATGTATATTGTTTTTACTTTGAATATTTGGATTATATCGTCATGAATATATATTTGCATTATCTTTAGTTTGTGTTGGATATATGATGTTTGGAACAGGTACAACGTTGCTATAACAGGTACAAATATACTGCTGGGCAGTGGCGGTGGCCATACTGCCCAGCAGATTTTTTTTAAATTCTGCCCAGAATTGTCACGGTCATTGACCGTGACAATTGGGGTCACGGTTTATAACCGTGACAAACTTGTCACGGTCATTGACCTTGACACGACCGTGACACAAAACGCGAGTTTTTTGTCAAGGTCAATGACCGTGACACGACCGTGACAAAAAAAGTTGTCTCGCCTCGAAATGTCACGGTCATTGACCTTGACAAGGTGAATTTGTCAAGGTCAATGACCTTGACAAATGGGCAGATTTGGTGTAGTGACTTGGAAATCTGATCATCTAAAAAAGTATTACATATGATGTTGCAAGATCTTTCATGCAAAAGTATCATCTTATGAAGAGATTATTAATGAGAATATCAAATTCCTGTGTCAGTTCTTGGTTCATTATGCTCGATTGGTGAAAATTATTTATGGGGATAACATCTTAGTTGATGACCTCAAACCTTATAACATCATAATATGGTGACAAGGTCTGAGGTAAGACATCATACTTAGATGACCTCAGACCTTAGACATCATTAATTTGGTGAAAATTATTTATGGGGATAACATCTTAGTTGATGGCCTCGGACCTTATAACATCATAGTCTGGTGACAAGGTCTGAGGTAATACATCATACTTAGATGACCTCAGACCTTAGACATCATTAATTTGGTGAAAATTATTTATGGGGATAACATCTTAGTTAATGACCTCAAACCTTATAACATCATAATTTGGTTACAAGGTCTGAGGTAAGACATCATACTTAGATGACCTCAGACCTTAGACATCATTAATTTGGTAAAAATTATTTATGGGGATAACATCTTAGTTGATGACCTCATACCTTATAACATTATAATTTGGTGACAAGGTCTGAGGTTAGACATTATACTTAGATGACCTCAGACCTTAAACATCATTAATTTGGTGAAAAAGTATTTATGGGGGTAATATCTTAGTTGATGACCTCAGACCTTATAACATCATAATTTGGTGACAAGGTCTGAGGTAAGACATCATACTTAGATGACTTTAGACCTTAAACATCATTAATTTGGTGAAAAATTACTTATGGGGGTAACATCTTAGGTGATGACCTCAGACCTTATAACATCATAATCTGGTGACAAGGTCTGAGGTAAGACATCATACTTAGATGACCTCAGACCTTAGACATCATTAATTTGGTAAAATTATTTATGGGGATAACATCTTAGGTGATGACCTCAGACCTTATAACATCGTAATTTGGTGAAAAGGTCTGAGGTAAGACATCATATTTGGATGACCTCAGACCCTTAACATCATTAATTTGGTGAAAATAATTTATGAGGGTAACATCTTAGTTGATGACCTCAAACCTTTTAACATCATAATTTGGTGACAAGGTCTGAGGTAAGACATCATATTTGGATGACCTCAGACCTTAGACACCATTAACTTGGTTTGCAGGGAGACATCATTGTATTGAGACTTCGGAACTGAACACACATTGCATAGCAAAGAAAATCATTCAATAAACAATGCAGTAAGTGAAGAAATAAAGCCCTCCTCAGAGGTTGACATAGATTAAGTTGGGAGTTACAAAAATACATCAGATAAAGTAAAAGTTTATCAGAGGTTACAAATCTCCAAGAGTAATTAAAATTGCTTAAAGCTTCATAAAGAATTAAGTATTTGCAGCCTCAGGGTTAGTGGCCACGTCTGCATCTCCCTGGCCGAGGGTGGTTATTTCCACCCCGTCATCTTGGGCACCAACATCTTCAGTCATGGTGTCTCCTTGGGGGGCAGTTTCGGTAGGTTCAGCACCTCCCTCCTCCTCAACCTCCTGCAGGGCCTGAGAAAACTTAGGGTCAGCATAGCCCAAGCCGATGAAGTCAGTAGCTGCAAGGCTTACTGATTCCTTCTCCTTCATAGCATCCCATTTACGAGTGGCCTTTACCCCTCTCTCCAGTTATTCGAAGTCGAAACTGACAAACTCATCAGAGACCTTGTACTCCTTCAAGATCTTCTCGGAGGCATCATCCAAGGCAGCCTTCACAGCCACATCGACTTTACGTTGGAGAGAATCAGCCCGAGTCTTTAGGGAAGCATTATGATCTTCCCTAAGCTTGTCCATATTTTTCTGCAACCCCTTCATGCTGGTCTCAGACTTCTTCAGAGAAGCCTTCAAATGTTCCACTTTAGCATTTAAAGTGGCCTCAGTCTTCTCGCCCTCTCGTTCCTTCTCAATCAGAGGAAGTTTTCCCAAGGTCCAATTAACATAGTGATGCATGGTAAGGAGACCCTGTAGATTATGCGCAAAATATGTCAGCCAAAGGTCCTCTATAGTTCAAAGACGATGTTACACGAATATAATGCAGAAGTTAAAGGTCTTACTTAGACAGAACGATCGAGAGAGAATTCAGCCAGCAGAGGCTTATCCAGAGATCGGCAGAAGCGCTTGTCAGACTCGGCCATGACATCGTCGATAGCATCCATGGACTTCAGACTATGGCCAATGAGACTGTCACCAATCTTTAATTGTTCAAGGCGAGCAATCAAGGCATCGTCAGAAGAAATGGGGATGGCACGATCCCCTTTTTTATTTTTCTTTTGCCTCTGATCCTCAGGGGCAGGGTCGGTAGGCTTTCTCTTCTTGGTGGCCTCAGCCCTTGAGGTAGATGGAGGGGGAGGAGGCGCATTCAGACCAGCTTTATTGACGAGCTTCATTAGACTGGGAGCTGTCATCTCCCATAATTCGTCAGATATTCCTTTTGGGCACTCTACAAAATAGAAAGGTCTGAGTCAGAAAATCAGAGACACATAAATGTCGAAGTATTTGAAATAATAAAGTGACTTACGAAGCTCTATCAGAGGACTTCCCCCAAGCCCTATCTCAGAGAGATAGTAGGGGGTCATCAGGTGTTCGAATTTGACAAGCAGACCATGCTCCCCTTGATCCTGAAGGTCTTTAACCTTCTGAAGATTGTGTTAGCTTATCCCAGGGTCGGCCCTAGAAACCATTGTAACCTTTCTCCATCTCAGGGGTATTCTCGGCTCTAATGAGGAAGAGGGGGAACATGGACCAAATTCCCATGGCCCCGATGCAAAGAAGTAACGTGGCTTCCAATTATGGTTCGAGGTTTGGGTGATCTACAACATCTTTTTATTTGACTTCTGAGCTAAAAAATGGTAATATCTCGGATGATTTGGCAGATGAGGGGACGTAGTACCCTGTGAAGACTTGGATGGGAAGGTCTGAATGATGGACTTCCCTCCATAAGACAATAACTCTAATTATCACCCTCCATGCATTAAGTGGCAATTGGAAAGGAGCCAAGTTGATGTAGGACAATATAGCCCTGATGATGGGATGAATGGCCAGACGAAATCCTAGCTTGAACATCTGCTCATAAAGGCAGATCTCACCATCCTGGCCGCCGAAAGCCCTCTCTTCCCTCAGAAGTCTCCTGAGTTTTATAGAGGGACTTATAGAATATAGGTGTCTGAAGGCCAGAAGGTCGACCTCGCTGACAGCACTCTCTATCTCGGCCGCCTCAGAGGTGTTAACATCACTCTCAGTACCATCATCATCATCTGGCTCAACTTCGGTCTGAGCAGACGATGGGGCACCACTTGAAAACGTCTGAGCGAACTCAGCTCTTGTGACGGCCGACAGGGGAATGGCTTCAAGGATTGGTGGAACATCCACGCTTGGTCCTACAATTTCAACATCGGAGAGAGTGAGATGTGCTTAAATTCTTGTGAGACGAGGCCCGACTGGAAACCTCTGCTTGATCAGGGACCTGATCTTGCCGAGTTGAGAAATCCATAGCCTCTTAAAAAGTGTCCACATACATAGGGTCTGAGGTGGATGACTCATACTCAGACATTAGAGAGGGTTCAACTGGGACCTCTGCTTGGTTAACTGGTTCGGTTGGTTCAGGGTATATGACCTTCAGAGGTGGTGGTAAAATAGGCCTGAGGGGGAACGCCTCTGCCCTACGAGCTTCCTCTTGGACTCTTTTTAGTTTTCCAATTTTATCTAAGGTCTTCTCTCTAAGAGAGGGGAATTCCTCTAAGAGTTGGTAAAGGGGTCTGAGCATATGAGGTAGACCCTACACTTACGACTCTCATAAATAAACAGGATTGGCAAATTGAATTAAAGATCAAACTATTAACCTTAAATAAAAACAACCAAGAACAACAAGAACCAGTACCACCGAAAAACACAAGCAGTGGCCGAAAAATTAAAAACTCTCATCGAAAATTAAAGATACAAGAATAAAAAGGGCTAAAAATGGCAGAATAAGGTGGAAACGATACCTGAAGACTTGTGAAATGAAGGAGATTTGAAGAAACACAGAAATCCTAACAACGAAGCAGCCAAGCTCTTGTAGAGAGAGAGTTGCAGAAATAACTAAATCAGGAGAAGGAGAGAAATAAGGAAGAAAGAGAAGAAAAATGGGGTTTAAACCCTTACGTATGAGTGCACATGTTCCAAGGCCCATTATTGCCTTGGGAACCCAAAATATAACCAATTTCATCACACTTGTCAGGCACGCTATCTACTTCAGTAGCTGACACTTGTCAAGAAAGTATTTAACACCTAAAATTCAACCTCGGACAAACATACCCCTTAGGCACCTGATCAAATAGGTAACTAAAGGCCAGGGGTGATTGATATCCCCAAAGTACACCTCAGAACCTGAGACCTCAACCTCGACCTGGATTGTAGCCGAGGTAATAGAAGCCCAAGGATGCCTATGAGCAGCGTCTTTCTACAGGGGTCAGCCACTGCCGACGTCCTAACATCGTCTCAGCTTGAAAGAACCCGAGGTCAGTTTGAAGCTGAGAACTCAGTAGCAGCGGGGTCAGCCATAGCCTATGTTGCCACTACCTTATACATCTACCTCGTCCCTTGATCAGCCGAGGTAAGCAAAAGCCTCGCAGGCTCAATCAATCAACATCATGTCATCATCGGCCCTGGCCGACATTGCACCTTATATCCAACCTCGGCCGACCTTCATGGCCGAGGTATTCACAGAACATTGATCGCAGATAAAGCAGGGTTCATATACCTCACCAACCTTGTACTCATCCAAGCCGAGGTTGGTGCCAATTGAAGACAACCGAGCATTTACACTTATATGAATACCTTGTAACACGTGGATAAGTATGTTATAACTGAATTATTCCCTCCATGTGAGGGAATATTGAGGTCATCATTACTTAGTTGAGATCAGCCAGGTGTCACCCTTGCACTGGCTAGATCAACACACACATATTCTCATTGCATGCATAGGGGGTGCATTACACCCCCCACATACTATATATAGTTGTCTACTCCTTCTTGGAGAGGGATCCAAAATGAGCAACCCTAGCTGATACTCTGTCCAAATTATGCTGTAGAGAGAGAAAGCTTGAGAAATTGTATCTATGGCCATTAGAGCCCTCATACAGTGATACACATCATACAGGCCTGATCGGTTGAACCACTTATATTTCGGTGTAAATACTCTTCTCCTCACCTCCCTCTACTATGTGTATATACCCTTATGCTACCATTGTTAACATTGAATTGAGTTCACAAACACCTTGAAGGGTGGTGCTGTTTCCAGCATCATCATGTAGCTTTTGTATTGCAATAAGTAAGAAGAAGATCTAATATGCTCCTCAGCAACAGATTGGTTCAATCTCCAGATAAGTTTTAAATGCTTTATATTAACATCAGTTTCCTTTGGAGGTTTTCTTTTACTGTCAACTGTAACAAACAAAATCAAATGTCAATGATACATTTTATCAAATATAAAGAAAACAAGATTTCAAAAATAAAAGCAACCTATCCCATTGCCATAAAGTGGACACCTGGGACCTTGTTATAAATAATCTCCATTTAATGGAGGGTGTTGCTAATTTTTCATCACAACCCCATGATCGAAATAATCCTTTATTAGCATCAGGAAGATTGACAACTAAAGCTCTATTCAAAAATCGAGTTTTTAAATAGAATGTGGTATCACTGGCAACCCATCTATAGCAGTACATAATCTCTGGAATCCCTAATCGAGTTCCATGAAGTTAATTCAACCTATGTATGCCAATAACTATCCTCCATGTATTTGGAGCTACTCTTGCAGGTACAACATCAAAATATTGGCAAAACTCCAAACACAGGGGATTTGGCAGGAAAGAAAAGCCACATTCGGCCACAAAAAGACTTGGGAACCAATGTCCCTCAGCCAAAGAAAAATAATCAGAACGTTCATAAAGTTCTTCCAAAATAACCCACGAAGGGATTGAAAATTCAGACCGAAATTTGTCCAGCGATTCAACAAGATAAACCATGATGAACAAAGTAAATAAAGGGGAGGGAAGAAAATCTTACAGAAAAAGAGAGACCAGTTGACAAAATAATGATGGAAAGAACGAAGGCATAAGATAGAGAGAAAATGAAGAGTTCAAAGATACATATTTGAAAAGTGAAAGACGATAGGGTTTCTGCCGCGCTTAAATACTTTATCTCGGGAATAGAGAAAGGCAATGATTACAAGGGAAGACGTTTGCGTTTCCAGCGGCTAAAAGAAGAAAAGGGCACACATATCGAAGTGGTCATGAAAATTCAAAATATTTATGAAGCCTGATACTATGCGCTTAAAAAGGAGTTATATACAACGACAGTTTTCCTAAAATCCATGAAGATCCGTACTCTAAGCAGTTTTCAAGCAAAATGTTCCACATTATCCTTCAACCTAAACTGTGAAACATTAGGGGCTTCTATTGATACCAAATTTAGTCTGCTAACATGGACCAATCACTTAAAGACACGTGTCAACTTACGTGGTAATTACAAATACTTCCAATTAACAACATACTGCCACCAAGCTACTCAAGCGCCCATAGCAACTCAGGCATACCGAGCAGCTTAGGCGATCCGAGCAACTTAAACGTACCGAGCAACTCATTCGGTCCAAGCAACTTAATTGTATCGAGCAACTCAGTCGGTCCGAGCTATTTAGCATGCAGAGCATCAGAATGAAAAGACAGCTATGCATTAAATGCGCATTTATTATCGTACAGATGTATATGTCTACTGGATAACAACGCATTATCCTTTCATAGGTACAACCTCAAGGCTATAAATACATTGTAACTTCCTCCAAATGGGGGGACTCATAATTTCTTGGTAAACCTTATTATCAAGATTCAAGGCAAACAGTCAGCATTACAAAACAGTGGACGTAGGCCATTTTCACAAGGCTGAACCACTTTAAAAATCTTTTGTTTCATTTATTTTTTATCTATGATTGATTAATTAGATATAATCTAGTTTTTTAAATCAACAGGTACCAAACAAATTCCCCAAATCTCCCCCAAATAACATTAACGAGTTGTGCCCTGGCGGGACCCATGCCACAAGGTATAACACATAATGCTATTTGGGGGAGGAGTTTTGGGAGTTGTTTGGGACACAAATCATTTCTCTTTCTCTTTTGTATGTTCTTTTGCCTTTTGATCTCTCTCTCTCTCCCTCTCTCTCTCTCTGTATATATATATATATATATATAGTCCTACTCTTGTGCGGACTAGTCCGTATTTTAAGAATGTCGATCAGACATGTGTCACCTGGCGGTCAGCCCAGAAAAGATAGAGAGAGTGCCTATAATTTAGACGACAATTTCTAGGCGCATGGTTAGGTGACACATGTCCGATATATATATATATATATATATATATATATACAAAAATTTAGACTAATGGGCCATATAAAAACAATCCATCTCCACAATAAGCTCAAGATTCATCCTATGAAAAAAAATCCTGTTAGTATATATTTTTATATCTTCGCCTCATCCTTTTTTATAGTTTTCATGCCTTCAAACATCACCAACATTGTCACATGCTCTTCCCACCATGTCGCTTCCGTGTTCACTCCCTTATTTCAAAGCTCAATACATTTCCTCATCCTTACTGCAACTTGAAATTTTTTTGGTAGAGTTGATAGAGGAAGACGGGGATGTAATTTCGAAATTGGCCAGTGGGTTGTGTTAAATTTTTTCTTGGAATGGGCTTGTTTAAGGCTTTCCTTTGTGACCATCATGATATTATTCAATGGCATGGGTATAATTTGGGTATTTGGGGTATCATATATGGCATTTCGATTTTTTTTTTTTTTAGATTTTTAGTTATGATTTTGCTTGGAATGGATTTCAACTTTGTATTCAGGTATCATGATTTTATTTGGATTTTTATTTTAGATTTATTACCTTTGTTTTTTCTCCGTTACTAAATTGTTTTGGCTCTATTTGGGAAATTTATTTTGGTAATTTCTTTCTTGCTTGGATACAGTTCCTAAGTGTTTTTTCTATGATTTAATTGTCAATATTGCTCAAGCCTCTTAAGGATTCTACCCTAACCTTTGTGTATTTTCTACGGGATTTTTTTATTCTTTGCGTAATAGTAGGTTTATACTTTATGTTTCCTAAAGAGCAAATGGAGATAAATGATACATTTGTGTTAGTCACTAAGATGTGATTGAACTGATATGTAAAATCTCCATATCTACATTTATTGAACCAGATATGATAGGGGACATTAGAATTAATATTTTAATACCTGTATAAATGAGTGCCTTGCAAATTGAATACTATATTCTCTAATGGGAAGTTTATGTATAATAAAAAAATATAAAGTCATTATATGTTTTATTGTAGTAATCACTCATTATCCTATTTTTAATATTACGGAATATACAAAAACATGAGATCTAATCATATTTGAATAAATTGGTACTAAATTGGTTCATAAATATATTGGGAACAAAAACACGAGTTCCAATCATATTTGAATAGATTGATGAATCTATATAATATGAGACAATGGTGTTATGAATAGTAACTCATGCATGATAAACATGCATGGCATTTTATGCGTTGCATGCATACATATGCATGTATACATGCATACAAACATACATTATTATTTTATTATTAAAATATTTTAAAAAATAATTCTTTTAAATATTATAAAAAATATATAATTTTTTTTTTTTTTTAAAAAGGCGGGGTATTATGGGTTGGATTTTATCACGGGAGCAAATTTATCGTCGTGCGCTTGGGCACGTGCATCTGCTAGTATAAATATAAAAATTATAACACCCCGCTTAAAATAATAACGGGTGGTCTGCCCTAAACTACATTAAATCAGGAGTTTCAGATGGTCTAGTCTCAACATCAACTATCGATACTATATAATATAGGACTAACTACCCAATATCATATAACCGAGATGTTAAAATTTAATAAAATATGCAACAAACAACAAACTAACACTACTAATAAAGGAAAGAAAGATGCGTGAAAGAACTATAAGAAAAGAATGCTAGCATAAAATGAAATAAATAACTACAACTGAATAAACCACAAGGAAGTAAACCCGAATAAGCTGTCAGGTCACAGCCAATACAATGACTGAATGAAATAAATGTACACATCTATAAATATCCCTTGGGTAGACACCCGTTATACAACATGAGTCCTACCTAGATTTTTAAAGAACTAGGAAGCGACTACAAAATATATCCCGCAACAGTCCGCACAAGTCACGGCTCCCAAGACTCTGGATAGAAGGTCATCCGACATCCATGCGGTAGGACACCTGTAGTAGTATATGCATATACAGGCAAGAGAGAAAAGTAAACGGGTCAGAGACCGAGTGTGAAAAATATTTATCAAGTGTGTTAACCGTGCATAATAAATATCGGTGCACTTATTTCATAATTTAAGTGGAATCGCATTCTCGTGAAACCCCAACTCACCTCTCATCTAACGGCGCGCACCTATTCGCGTCCTCAAATTTTCAGTTAAATTACCCCAATTATAAGGACGACCTAACTTATTATAGGCCTATCCTATACCCACGAGATTTACTTTACTATCATAACCCAAGAATCCACCCCTATTCTAATCATACTTGATTATGTTTACAAACAATTTTGCCATAATAGGCTTAATGGATTCCGGTTTATAATTTATGTAATTAGAATTCTTAATACGTTACCCATTTATATTTGTGTTGAAACGTATGATTTAATTTCGAATTAACATGAATACAAAATTATTATTGACAAAACTTCTCCCCGATTTCAACGCTGCGTTGTGTTTCGTGCGTGGGGTGTCTCGCAAAGCGAAATCCAAACAAGGAACCACCCCGTTACACTACTCCTTGTCAACGTTGATCCTGGAGATCCATTATGCCACACATAAATATTGACAGAACTTCTCTCTAATCTCAACAATGCACTACGTTTCGTGCGTGGGGTGTCTCACAAAGCGAAATCCAAACAAGGAACTACCTCGTTACATTGCTCCTTGACAATGTCAATCCTAGAGATCCATAATGCCATACATACCATATTATACTACCACTACTACTAAGTTTTAACTACAATCTGAAAACAACTAAAAACCTCCAGCAGTATCCTTGGGATGATGTAACCGAAATATTCCTTAAATGCGATACATCAACCCCCATCAATCTAGTACAGCATAATCCTCTAAGATGTACTCCACAACGATACCATATCCTTTTATCTATAGGATATATAAATATATGTATAGGCATTTTATTCTAAACATATATATATGTACCATCATCATCCATACCCATGACCAAGAGTACATATCATATCTGATGTACAATGGCCATGCACAAATAATATACCCGGCTATATATATCGCCGATAAAACTGCATCATGCTATCATCTTCCCAGTGCCCGGCTCACGTAGAAATACTGGGGTCACCATGGTGCGACTAAACGACACCCATCTCGTGGTAAACTCACACACACGATGTCCCGGGAAGCGGTCATAGCTCCAAACCGGCAAGGAGACGAAACATACCCACCACTTCTCATTCCAAAAATATAAATCATATTATAATAACACACAAGACGACTATGACCTGGGGAATATCCACACCCTTATTTTCTAGCCAGGTTGCTCACCCTCTATGCGTGCAACTTCCCAATGATAGCATAAGCGGGGTATGCTTAACCACATAAGTATATATATCATTCACATGCACAATATATATACATCCATATGATCCAATCATATAAATAAACAATCACATACGGTTTAAATATCCTTATTAGGCATATCCACAACATAAATATATCCATATATTCATATCTATATAGATATATATATATATACACACGTATTCACATATCCATATATCTAAATATATACAAACTAATTCTCGTTCATGTGTATAAGATATCTATATACACTCGGCTATAAGTATACGTAATCCTCAATATACAAGCCGACACCATAATTTCCTTTAATTTTACCTCGATATGTGAATACAATCCCTCACTTAAAACATATTCAATCATTTTTCCTATGATGAATAGTCTCCCAAACAACATACGAACATATATATATATATCCAACATTAGGGTTATCACCCAAAGTTTAGTGTAGGAAACCATCACTACACATACCATCTATATCCGAGAGCACATTAAAGAATCTAGTAATCATTTTGACTATCGGTATACACATAACTAATAGTCTATAAGACTCAAGTTCAATCTTACCTTCATCAAATAATACCATTTGTTAGGGAAATTACCCGTTGTAAATCACACACCAATAAACATCTTCTACCCCGACTAGAATTTACACTCTCTACTCTAGGTGGTAATATGATCCCATCGCTCTCGATTTCGACTACGGTTCAATCACTTTTGTGAATCCCCTAGTCTAAGATCTCTCGGATTTATTTCTTAAATTTTATCATTACTAAGGGTATGCAACTATACTCTTCCATTTGGCCCCAAATCGTATCTTAATACTATCCTATCCTTATAAGGATTCGATATAGAGGTTGGCCTAGAATTTCACAACATACCCTCGCAACTCTCTCTAAGAGTTCTTAGCCTCCCATCACATTTATACTTATAATTTGTCTATAAGTATGATTCTCAATCCTAATGAGGTTTCCCCACAATCTCTATACACATCTCCAAATACATACTTGGATATATTTTTTCCCAAATTTTACCAAGAAGTCGCCATGATCACAATGTGTGAGAAACCCCCTAGTGTCTCCAAAATATATCTTTTACATCATAAGAGAAGACCCCAAATCAATAAACCCAACCAAAAAGGGTTTGAAATCACCACAAATAAAATTCCTCAAAATGCCCTGTTTCCGAATCGATTCGGCCTCCAAGGCGAATCGATTCGGGTCCAAAGACCTGGGCTTCTTCCATAGGCCAAATCGATTCGGTTTGGGTCCGAATTGATTCGGTCAATACAGAACTGCCAATTTTCCTTAGCTGAATCGATTCGCTTAAGGGGCAAATCGATTCGAGTCTGCAGAATTTGAAGGGTTCTTCTTCTTCAATGAACCCACGAATCTCAAACCCTAAAATTTCTATTCTAACCCCCAAACCTTCATCAAATCATGATTCTAAGTTAACAAATCAACCCAAAGTTGATCGCAACCATTTCTACACCATTAAACCCATATTAAAACATTGATTTCAAGATTAAACCCAAAAATCTAGGTTTTGATATTTTTACCCAAAAACCATTTCTTTATCCCACAAATTATGAAATCAATTACACAAATGACTTATTTAGCAAGATTAAACACTTTCCTCAGATTTGTAGAGGTTGGATCATCCTCGATGTTGCATTTGGGACGGAATCTTCAAGCTTTTCTTCCTCTCTCTCCTCTTTTCTTCTTCTTTCCTTCTTCCTTTCTCTTTTCTTTCTCTTTTTTTCTCTCTTTCTCTCAAATGAGAGTGGATTAATCCGTAAGCCTCTTAAACCTATAAAACATAAGTCCCAATTTTAAATGTTAATACACACTTTAAATGACTCGTTTACACCAATTCGAGTCAAACTGACTTAAAAATATTTCGGAGCCGAAGTAAAACCCAATGACAGTCATTTTGACTATCTCGACCCTTCCGGGATCGATGATACCCTATAAATCATCATCCAGAATACTTTGAAATGTTCTTTATTTTTGGGCCTAAATTCCCAAATTTTAAAATTCTCCAATTTAATTAAATTTTGTTTTCCCAAAAATTTAATTTCTCAGTCTAAAAAATCATGGGGTGTTACAATCTTCCCCCTTTACAAAAATTTCGTCCGCGAAATTTAAGATATGCCGAGGAACTCAATCTCATCTAGTCCTTACATCAATCCTCAGGATCACTATACTGATCCTTTCTAGTTCTCACGTCGAACCATATAGCTTTTAAATTAAACAAACTACCCAGGGCGCCCATACACCCCGTACCCGAGCTCCACTCGTAGAATCAAAATATGGCTCCATTAGCCTCAAATCGTAATATAACCCTCAGCAATATAATCTATAACAACATATTAAATATATAAAAAAATTTAAAATTCCCAATGGTTGAACTTTTCTCAATTCCTGATGCTAGCCACCTTCGTGCGGGGGAGGTCTCGCAAGCAAAATCCAAACAAGGAACCCTCCCAATACACTACTGTGTAGCTAGGTCGGGGGTTGAGGTTAGTTGAACAAGGTTTAAAGTTTTATATATAAAAGAAAAGATTTTCATATTTTAGATATTGCCCGAGGGCCTATACGACAATACAATATAAATAATGTCCGCGTCTTTCGACGCGCCAAACAAACACCTTAACACAAGGTTTCAACAAAAGCAATACTCTAACCAATACCTAGTTCTCAAAACTAGCGCGACTATGAGCTAAATTCTCCGCTCAACATAAATTTACTAAACTCTGAACCACTCAGTTATAAAATTCGTCTACATCACATCAACACCTTTCCATAAACTAAGTTCTTCCCTCATATGAGTACTATAATTACACTCCCTAACCCATCCATAAGACAAGTAACTTTATAATCACTACCCAACAAACCTCGGCATTTCGCCCTTTCGGAATTCAATATTATAACTCTCGACTATCTCCTCACGAGACGACTTAGCTTCTCAAAAGATTCCATACAAAGGCCATACTTACTCCTTCCTCCAAGGAAATCCTATACACCCTAACGGTGTAGCAGCTACTACTCATCATACCTTATGCGCGACGTTGTCAATATCGCACAAAGCGTGACTTAAACCCAAAGAAATGTATTCTACCTTATACTTCCATAATCCAGTGGTTTCACCTCATCCTTGGATCCTTCTTTAAAGTCCTATACTCCCTCTAGGACAATCATTCTTCCTAAACCTATCTCTCCACCCAAGAGAAACGTCTTCCTCAAAATCCTTCCTAACCATTTTGAAGGACAAGGTAGCTGCGACCCCCGATAACTCTTTCGGTCTTACTTAATGAAACCGAGTCTCCAATTTTATTTCTCCCTCATCCCAGAAGGCAATACTCCTGATATTAGGACAACTCCACCCACTTCACATCGGTAAAAGTCACCAACACCAGGTTTCCTAACAAAGGTTGACGGGTTTCTCAATATAAACTTTTCAAGAACTACACTACATGACTCTTCTCGGACTTACTTTACTAAGTCCAAGATTCGCCATTCGAGTAAATTTCCCTTTCTTACTCAACCACCGATAGATCACCCTAAGCCACTGCTAGAGTTCTCTTCTATATCTCCGCCAAAATCGAGAGAAATAAATACTCCCGATCAAAGCGTACCCAAAATCTGTTATGGGTATCGCATCTTTAATTTTGTACTTTCCTAAACGACATAACCTAGGCAACGTCTGAAACGAAAGCAACTGTGTTAGAACGTTATCAAGTGAATACACTTCACAGAAGAAGATAGGCGCGGTGAACACAACAATCCTAATAGTAGGGCTTTATATCAAGAACGTAAACGGAAGAACGCATAAAACTCGCACAGATCCTAAAGACTTTAGAACCTGATGCTCTGATATAATATGTAACACCCCGCTTAAAATAATAACGTGTGGCTAACCCTATACTACATTAAATCAGGAGTTTCAGATGGTCCAGTCTCAACATCAACTGTCGGTACTATATAATATAGGACTAACTACCCGATATCATATAAGCGAGATGTTAAAATTTAATAAAATATGCAACAGACAACAAACTAACACTACTAATAAAGGAAAGAAAGATGCGTGAAAGAACTATAAGAAAAGAATGCTAGAATAAAATGAAATAAATAACTAGAAACTGAATAAACCACAAGGAAGTAAACCCGAATAAGCTGTCGGGTCACAGCCAATACAATGACTGAATGAAATAAATGTACACATCTATAAATATCCCTTGGGTAGAAACTCGATATACAACATGAGTCCTACCTAGATTTTTAAAGAAGTAGGAAGCGACTACAAAATATATCCCGCAATAGTCCGCATAAGTCACGGCTCCCAAGACTCTGGATAGAAGGTCATCCGGCATCCATGCGGTAGAACACCTGTAGTAGTATATGTATATACAGGCAGGAGATAAAAGTAAACGGGTCAGAGACCGAGTGTGAAAAATATTTAGCAAGTGTGTTAATCGTGCATAATAAATATCGGTGCACTTATTTCATAATTTAAGTGGAATTTCACTCTCGTGAAACCTCAACTCACCTCTCATCTAACGGCGCGCACCTATTCGCGTCCTCAAATTTTCAGTTAAATTACCCCAATTATAAGGACAACCTAACTTATTATAGGCCTAGCCTATACCCACGAGATTTACTTTACTATCATAACCTAAGACTCCACCCCTATTCTAATCATACTTGATTATGTTTACGAACAATTTTGCCATAATAGGCTTAATGGATTCCGGTTTATAATTTATGTAATTAGAATTCTTAATACGTTACCCATTTATATTTGGGTTGAAACATATGATTTAATTTCGAATTAACATGAATACAAAATTATTATTGACAAAACTTCTCCCTAATTTTAACGATGCGCTGCGTTTCGTGCGTGGGGTGTCTCGCAAAGCGAAATCCAAACAAGGAACCACCCTGTTACACTACTCCTTGTCAACGTCGATCCAGGAGATCCATTATGCCACACATAAATATTGACAAAACTTCTCTCTAATCTCAACAATGCACTACATTTCGTGCGTGGGGTGTCTCGCAAAGCGAAATCTAACCAAGGAACCACCCCGTTACACTACTCCTTGACAATGTCAATCCGAGAGATCCATAATGCCATACATACCATATTATACTACCACTACTACTAAGTTTTAACTACAATCTGAAAACAACTAAAAACCTCCAACAGTATCCTTGGGATGATGTAACCGAAATATTCCTTAAATGCGATACATCAACCCCCATCAATCTAGTAAACCATAATCCTCCAAGATCTACTCCACAACGATACCGTATCCTTTTATCTATAGGATATATAAATATATATATAGGAATTTTATTCTAACCATATATATATATATACCATCATCATCCATACCCATGACCAAGAGTACATATCATATCTGATGTACAATGGCCATGCACAAATAATACACCCGACAATATATATCGCCGATAAAACTGCATCATGCTATCATCTTCCCAGTGCCCGGCTCACGTAGCAATACTGAGGCCACCATGGTGGGACTAAACGACACCCATCTTGTGGTAAACTCACACACACGACGTCCCGGGAAGCGTTAATAGCTCCAAACCGGCAATGAGACGAAACATACCCACCACGTCTCATTCCAAAAATATAAATCATATCATAATAACACACGGGACGACTATGACCTGGGGAATATCCACACCCTTCTTTTCTAGCCAGGATACTCACCCTCTACGCGCGCAACTTCCCAATGATAGCATAAGCGAGGTATGCTTAACCACATAAGTATATATATCATTCACATGCTCAATATATATACATCCATATGATCCAATCATGTAAATAAACCATCACATAGGGTTTAAATATCCTTATTAGGCATATCCACAACATAAATATATCCATATATATATATATATATTCACATATCCATATAACTAAATATATACAAACTAATTCTCGTTCATGTGTATAAGATATCTATATACACTTGGCTATAAGTATACGTAATCCTCAATATACAAGTCGTCACCACAATTTCCTTTAATTTTACCTCGATATGTGAATACAATCCCTCACTTGAAACATATTCAATCATTTTTCCTATGATGAATAGTCTCCCAAACAACATACGGACATATATATATATATATATATATATATATATATATATATATATATATATATATATATATATATATATATATATATATATATATATATATATATATATATATATCCAACATTAGGGTTATCACCCAAAGTTTAGTGTAGGAAACTATCACTACACATACCATCTATATCCGAGAGCACGTTAAAGAATCTAGTAATCATTTTGACTATGGGTATACAGATAACTAATAGTCTATAAGCCTCAAGCTCAATCTTACCTTCATCAAATAATCCCATTTGTTAGGGAAAATACCCGTTGTAAATCACACACCAATAAACATCTTCTACCCCGACTAGAATTTACACACTCTACTCTAGGTGGTAATATGATCCCATCGCTCTCGATTTAAACTACGATTCAATCACTTTTGTGAATCCCCTAGTCTAAGATCTCTCGGATTTATTTCTTAAATTTTATCATTACTAAGGGTATGCAACTATACTCTTCCATTTGGCCCCAAATCGTATCTTAATACTATCCTATCCTTATAAGGATTCGATATAGAGGTTGGCCTAGAATTTCACAACATACCCTCGCAACTCTCTCTAAGAGTTCTTAGCCTCCCATCACATTTATACTTATAATTTGTCTATAAGTATGATTCTCAATACCAATGAGGTTTCCACACAATCTCTATACACATCTCCAAATACATACTTGGATATATTTTTTCCCAAATTTTCCCAAAAAGTCCCCATGATCACAATGTGTGAGAAACCCCCTAGTGTCTCCAAAATATATCTTTTACATCATAAGAGAAGACCCCAAATCAATAAACCCAACCAAAAAGGGTTTGAAATCACCACAAAGAAAATTCCTCAAAATGCCATGTTTTCGAATCGATTCGGCCCTATTCCGAATCGATTCGGCCTCCAAGGAGAATCGATTTGGGTCCAAAGACCTGGGCTTCTGCCACAGGCCGAATCGATTCGGTTTGGGTTCGAATTGATTTGGTCAATGCAGACCTGTCAATTTGCCTTAGCCGAATCGATTCGCTTAAGGGGCGAATCGATTCGAGTCTGTAGAATTTGAAGGGTTCTTCTTCTTCAATGAACCCACGAATCTTAAACCCTAAAATTTCTATTCTAACCCCCAAACCTTCATCAAATCATGATTCAAGTTAACAAATCAACCCAAAGTTGATCCCAACCATTTATACACCATTAAACCCATATTTAAACATTGATTTCAAGATTAAACCCAAAAATCTAGGTTTTGATATTTATACCCAAAAACCATTTCTTTATCCCACAAATTATGAAATCAATTACACAAATGACTTATTTTGCAAGATTAAACACTTGCCTCAGATTTGTAGAGGTTGGATCATCCTCGATGTCGCATTTGGGACGGAATCTCCAAGCTTTTCTTCCTCTCTCTCCTCTTTTCTTCTTCTTTCCTTCTTCCTTTCTCTTTTCTTTCTCTTTTTTTCTCTTTAGGGCTTTTTCTCTCTTTCTCTCAAATGAGAGTGGCTTAATCCGTAATCCTCTTAAACCTATAAAATATAAGTCCCAATTTTAAATGTTAATACACACTTTAAATGACTCGTTTACACCAATTCGAGTCAAACTGACTTAAAAATATTCCGGAGCCGAAATAAAACCCAATGACAGTCATTTTGACTATCTCGACCCTTTCGGGATCGATGATACCCTCAAAATCATCATCCGGAATACTTTGAAATGTTCTTTATTTTTGGGCCTAAATTCCCAAATTTTAAAATTCTCCAATTTATTTAAATTTTATTTTCACAAAAAATTAATTTCTCAGTCTAAAAAATCGTGGGGTGTTACAAAAATAACATAACATATGTATGAGTCGTAATATTTCTATTTATTTACCTTATATTTCTACATATTCTGATGCTTTCATTGTCATAGTTACATTCTTAAATCATTTGAAATTTTTTTCTTTTAACTAAATGGGTTCAATATTAATATTTGTCTTCAAATTTTTGTATACGCGAAAGATTTAGGTTAAAAGATACATATAAATCTACAAAGAGCCCGTGCATCAAATGGGGCTATAATCTAGTATCATTATAAGATGTTGTCAAAATGTATTTTAAAATACACAAGTGAAAGCATTCAATCAGCCACCACACCCACTTGTACACTAATTTCGATTAAAAAGAAAAAAAAGTGAACCCACTTTGTAAAAGCTATGACACCCAATATCCCCACTATCCCTATTATCCACTACTTTCGGCTGAAATTAACGGTTAACTTCTCCCACTATACCTACTAAAACACACTCTATAACCCACTTGCTTTTCTCTCTGATTGAACGACTATTTTTTTACAAAGTTTATGCTTTGGTTATATAAGTGAGGAATGTAACACCCCGCCTAATTAAATACCGGGTGTCCAGTCCCATACCAAATTAAAACAGAATATACAGTTGGCTCATTCTTAGCATCACTGTCGAAAACATTTACAACTCACCCAATACTCAATTAAGCTGGTGTTACAAACTTTTCAAATTTTAATTTAACAAAATCCATTTCCAGTTTAAGAATAACACAACACATTTTATTCTACAACACTAATAACCAATTAGATAACACAAAATAATTTGAATGCAATTGGAATAAACATTCCCAAATAATATTAATCCATTACAGTAATCCCAACAATATCAAATGTATTAAAATGACACGAATACCATAGTATTTGACCCCGATAGAAGAAGATAACTGGATCCTTTGGGCGACATGCCCTACTAAGAGAATACTGTGAATCAAATGATGATAGGCGTCTAAGAAAAACTCCATAAATCCATAGCCTGTCATAATCCGCTAAGGTTGGCGTCCCTGTTGCTGGACACCTGATATTGAAGATACAATAGAAAAGAAAATATGCAAGGAAACGGGTCAGAGCCCGAATGTGTAGATGATTTTTAAAATAGCAAGTATTTAACAAGTGCAATAAAGCATTTATTATGTACATGTTAGATCCAACTCTCACTTGTTTTTCTCACCTCTCAACTAGAGTGCACACTTAACGTTTCCTATTAACCTCTTAGTTAATGGTTCCTCTTTTCTAGACTCCATATTATAATTCCATCCCAATATCATAATCCCCATATGTCCCATACCATACGTCACATTATTATTCATTTACATTTCTCATCGTTTCTCATTAACGTGAATCATTTCTCATTAATATGAATTAAGTTTTTCAATAAACATTCATTAACTTAATTCAATTATCTTTCTCTATTCACCGTTATCTACAATTATCACTGTAGATAGATTTAACCATAATAAATATCCATTCATTCATTTAATCCATTATATATATATATATATATATATATATATATATATATATATATATATATATATTCATATATAATACGGCACCCCGAGTCACAGCTGCGGTGCAATGCATTACTCTGCTATCATGTCCCAATATCGCTAGTCGCCGAAAAGGGGACAAAAGGTTCGGTGAGGATACCTCGAACCATTAATAACAACACAATCATTGGAGGCGAACATAGTTCTCATACCCATGGGTCACGGACATACCTACGTACCCATAGTCAGCGGACTTATCAACTCCCTGATAAGTCTTTCATAGACCTATGTTCTCGAGCGACAAATCAAAGATCCCATGGATTCATCAGGATATGACTGCCCTCACGCGCAAACCTCCCACCCATAGCAAGTAAACTAGGTATCTCATACACATAATCATTAATCAATCAAATAGGTATTATCATACCTATAGTATACTAACAACAAGGTACTCACATTAACCTTAGATTATTCCCTTACGTAGCATTATATCTCTTTAAATCCCACGTATTAAAATGTCATATCTTTACTTCATAATTTGATTATCCTCGCATCCTATAACATCTCTCCACTCCCGACGTCGTTAAGGTTCATGCGCGGAGCGTCTCGCAAAGCGAAATCCAAACAAGGAACCCCTCCAATACACTACTACTTAACTGTGACGATCGAGGAGGTTCGTCAACTTCAAATATGCGATCGAAATAACCTCATCCCCTCTTTCAACCAAATGTGTTCTAAACTCCCATCTCTATCCAGGAGCCATACCACTACGCTCTTGAACTACACCCAGTCCTTGCGAAATCAATAATGAGCATAAACTCAGTCCTTGATGTTTAAATTGTAACCCTAAGGCTACCCAGGTGTTATATTAAATCTCCCCTACTTGAACTATCCTTAATCCTCATACAAACATATTAGAATCCAACACATGAATCTAGCAACCGAAATCTCTTTAATTTTAATTATCATAATTCTAATCAATTAAATCCCAATCAAATTAATTCAAATCTTAACTAGGGCTTACTGATCTTTTCTAAGTCCCATAATATCCAATTAATAATCACCGAAGATCTACAAAAGTTTTGGGATAAGAACCAACATTAAAAAGAAACAACTTCATGAATTCTCATATTTTAAATACTCAGAAAAATCAGATCCAAAAATTATTCAAATCATCAATCCGACTTCAGATTTAGATTCTACATGAAAATTTGAGTCAGGTATGTGTTTTGAGTTTTTCTTAAATCTCATCTGAATGCACTCAAAAAGGAGATCTAAACATTCCAAATTGGCTCTTCTCATTCCACTCATTTTTGCCTCTTTTTCCAGAAAATTATCAACATATTATCTTTAAGAACACAAAATGATTTTCATAATTTCTTCCATAGATATATGATTATTTCATGGATTATTATCAACCTACAACATGAGTTTGATTCCTACATATGTTCATACTTCCAGAAATCCATTACTACTCCATTTTTATCTTCCAAACATGAAAAATCATCTCTTTTCATAATTATTCTAACATGGACAATTAAATTGCAAATATCAAATACTTGCCTCAAATGAAGATCTGACCCTTTGGAGTTGAATAACACAGGTGGTGATGGTGGTGGTGACCTTTGACCTTTGGTTCTCCTCCTTCCCAAGCAAACTTCTTATTCTTTCCAAGCAACCTTCCACTCTCTCTAAGAAGATGACTTTTCAATTTTGTGTAGAAGAGACGAAATGAACCTACATACACTAATCTCCAAATACTTATAATAAGACAAAACCCGAAATCACTATTCATCCTCCTTGTAAAAATAACCAAAATGCCCTTTTGGGTTATCTTTTCATTTCCAAATGACCCGAGACTCAAAATTAACATCCATATAGACTTTTCTGACTATTTCGAACCTTCCGGACGCAACGACGCAGTCGAAATGACTATAAGGTCGATAGAAAATAAATTTCCTTTTTAATTTAATAAATTAGTCCCGACACGTCCCATACCGCGTCTGACTAAAAATTCAAATTACCGAATTTATATCATACCGTCATATTAATGACATCACATTCATATATTACCCAAATATCTTTAAGTAATATTCAAAATCATCCATTTTAATATCCACAATACGGATAAAGCTCAAATGAATTAATTTATAATAAGATCCAATTAATCCATTAATTTAAAATATAACCCATTTTAAAAATGTTTTTAACTCTTGGAGTTGTTTTGACTTCCAACTCTTCATTTCTTTGTCTTATTTAAAGGAGTATTTTGGATTCCAACTCTTCTTTTCTTTGCATTATAAAAGGGAGTCGTAGGCAACCCTTTTAACCTACTTTTGGCACAAATTTTGGCAGCAAATATATTTTATATTCCTCTTCTTTTTATATACACATTGGCCCTTGAGATTTGTGAGTTCCAACCTTAGATTAGAGGTGTTCTTCAGGCTATTTTTGAGGAGGTTCTTGGAGGAGATTTTGTAGATCTTTTGTGTTGATCTTGAGGATGTGATCATTGGTTTCTCATCATGGTTTGAGGTATGGGGTTTTACACAATATGCTCCTTAAATCTCGCGAGTGTCATTCTCTTTGATTTCTTATTAATTGAACTCATATTTGAATTGATAAATTCATTGAAATCAGGAAAATAATTGTTGAAATTATTTTGATTCATGTGGTATCATTATATTGTTGATGAGCACGTTGTCATGAGATTTTAATATGGCACGGATGTTGGGCACCCGCCAAATTTCCTGTTTCCCGGGCTATGGCTTGATAAAGCATATACGGATGTGGTGAGGCCTCGTGACCCGGTTAAAGTGTTATCGAGAAATTTATTGATAAAATGCTATTGAGATTCGCATTTTGATTTGAATATTCGTACTCGTGTTGTTACGTTTTATTCATCGCTAACATATATCTGTTGAGCATCTTTCTTGTCGTATTGTGTACTTCCTCATATTTTCTTTTAGTGGTAGGTTAGCGCGGATTTTGGGGCGCTATGGAGATTGATTTTAGCGAGGATTATTTGGGAAAGATTTGTATTATTTTGATGTATAGAGCTTTGGAGATTTGTATTTTTATTCGAGTTAGATAGTTATTGTATGTAATTCGAGAGACTTGTTGTAATTGAAGAGATTGAGATTGGTGGATTTATATTATTGCGGGTTTATTTAGATGCTCTATACCTTGTCACTTGTGGATTTGGATTTATTTTATTGCATTAGCGCTCCGTTCGCTCTCCCCGAGCAGGCGGGGTGTTACAATGAAGAAGTAAGAAAATGGAGAAGAGAGATTTTCAGAGTTTTGTTTTGACAAAAAAAAAGAGCAGAGAAACCATAATAGACACAAAAATGGTTCTCTCTCCAAATTTTTATTCACTAGAAAATATTTTCTTCATGAAAATATTTATTCCTTTAAATATTTTAGAACAGTTTGTTCTCTTCAAACTAAAATTACGATATTGAGCAATTAATTTGGAATGGGTGTTAGTATGACATATAATTACAGTGCATAGTTATATGATACGGAGTTGATTCTGGGCTTGTTTTATCCTGGGGACGGCGTGACTGTAGACTACCTGCACAAAGAGGGTAGAGCCGTGAAACATCTTAAAGAGAGTGACCTAGTCCGCGACTCAACCCAAGAATCGTCTATGACGAATTTATAAACGATTGATGTAATATTGTTTATTTTTTATTGTGCAATAAATATTTAGATTCAACGCATGCGGTTCATATTTGCGATAATCATATGAGGTAATAATTTAATTTTGAGCAGTAGACTTAAAAAATTAATTTATGATTTTATTTTTCGATTTCTCCATAAAACTCTTTGATGTGATTTTTTAATCACAATATATAAAGTGTACCAACAATTTTGAGATGTATCATTTCTACTATGGAGACCGAAAAATAAATCTTATGCCTAAAATGAAAAAAGGCCAACTAAGTTTCTATGTCTAGAAATTATAATTTTGACCTTTTACCTCTAGAAATTACCATTTAGCCCCCGAACTTCCTAAATATTATATTTTATGAAGTAGATATATAAATTTCAGTATTTTTGGTCAATTCAGAATCGATCAATAATTTCGTGAGAAATTACAATTTGAACAAAAATGAACGCCTTCATGAAAAACTTTTAAATTGGTCAATCCTATTTTTTAGTTATGAATGTGAAATATTATTTAACATAAGATGTTATTGTTGGAAATGGAATTGTATACTATTTTTGGACAATTCATTTTGAGCCACTTGTGGTTAAGAGAACAAATTAAAAGTTCTTATATGGAATCAAATTAAAAATTTGATATTTGGAAACAAATGAACATTTGTTATATGGATTCGAAGGATAAGTTATAAACATTTGTGCCATATGCTATGTTTACTACAAAATAAATTTGTTCAAATATATTTGAAGTGTTCATGTGAAAGTGTAGTTGATATTTTTCAACCACACTAAAGTGATTGATGATGAAAAAAAAACTGAATTTTTCGTTATGAATTTTGTTGGAATATCATCTCAGTTTTTTTATGATATATAGACTAAAATTTCGTGAAATTTGTCATGCATGTAGTATGTTGAGATTATAAATTTTGAGCTTTGGAATTTCTGAAAAAAGAGTTGTATATATTTTATTATGATTTTTACAAATGGGATGAGCAATGCTGAATTTTTTGGGTAGCTTGTAGTAAAACAAGTTTATCTTCACTTGTACTTGATATTTTTGAGTGATTCCAATTTTGAATAAGACTATACTCATAAAGGATGAATTTTGAAAATTTTTATAAATTTTCAATAAGCGGTTTAGTCGTGGTGAAATTTCAAACTTGAAGTTTTTCTGTTTGAACAAATATTTTGGACAACATTTTCTTAGAAAAATGTATCATGTTGTGTTCCCAGCGGATTCAAAATATTTTGAAGCCTTTATAAATTTCTTATTCAAGGATTTATGAAATACTTAAAAAAATTTGGACTCAAATATATGGAAGATGAATTTCATAGAAATTATATAATGACTTGTACAGTATTTTATATGAATAATTCTTTGTATTATTCATTTATATGAGTTGAAAAAGGCATATAATAAAATTGTATTCTGCTATGTTGGAATCAATTTGGTGTACTTCATACACATATAGAAATAATTTAGTTGGGTAAAATTACATTGACCGTATGCTTTGATTTGGAATAGAGGTTTAAACTATAATACGAAGTATTATTGTATACATTGTGAAAAATTGTATATTATAATTTTTTATGAAATAGATTATATAGTCTATATGTGACTTTCAGACCTTTGAAATTATGTAATTATGACTTGAACGAATGAACACGTATTTTTTGATTCGGCTATACATGATGACATTAAGCATGTATTTATTTAAAAAATAAGATTAATTCTTATTTAATGTTGAAGCTCACAAGTTTAGATTTCCTTTTATGAATTGAAGATATAATAGGGGCACATTATATGTTGCTTCTCAATGCTATACCTAGAAAATAGTGAGGGCACTCAACTGAGTAGATCTCAACTATATTTGAAGGACATTTAATAGAATCTGAAACTTTGGTTATTTGAGTTGTGAATTAAAAATAAAAGCTTGCTTATGTTATTGAAAAGGATTCGAAAAATCCGTAGAAAAGTCATGTCATAAATGATTAATTGAATTCCTTGGAATAAACTAGAAATTAGTTTATAATTGACTTGTCTTATAAATATAAGATAATGAGGTGTATACACATCCTTTGAAGGAATATCGAGACAATTATCATTTATGAATATAAGCTTTGTTTAATAGCCGAAATTCATCAATATAACTTAGTTATACCTGTTGCACGTTAAATTATTCTCATGAAAATGAAGAAGCTTCATTTAATTTGAATGCCATTGATAATATATATGATGTTGAGTTAAAAACTATATATATATATATATATATAATAGTGTTCTTCGAATGATGACCTATGTAAGGCAACTTACATGGACCAACTTGAAGTTGGAAAATTAATATGGAAGGCACCAATAAATGGCATGATATTTTGATAAATTATCAAATCAGAATGAATTGAGAATAATATGAATTGTGTGTATCACTAAGCATGTTGAAAATAAAGATCCTTTAAGTACACTCTAAATTTTTTTTTTTTTAAAATATGTTTTAAAAAAATGCCTCGATTCAAAAAATAAACATCCCAGAACATAATTTGAATGAGAAAATAAATACCACAAGTTGTATACCTCCCATAAAATGTTGGTGACGAATTCAACCGCTTGAAATTCGAAAACGTGCTCGGCCACTAACATGTCTTCAAATGATCGTGGAGACAAATACGGATGTATTGTTCGGTTGGAAATTGCAGTTTGTAATGGGATTTGCCAAAATGCCTAAGGTATGAGCAATTATAAAAGTTTACTCTTATAAATCTCCTCATTTGGCTAGTCCGGTATAGAATAAAAAATTGAAAATAAAATTACAATAAATTCATAAGACAATGTATCCTAATATCCTCCCAAACCTACAAGAATTTTGAGATTAGATGACATTTTAAAAACACTGGAAAAAAAAACGTCGATAAAATAACTCCCAACATTTTTCTTAAATGTCGGCGTAGTCGCAATCGAGAATTCTCGACGTTTTTACCAGTTTAGCTGTATCCTTATCTACCACGTTTAATTAAAAACGTCGACATTTTTGTACTCCATTAGCTCTAAAAAATGTCGGGATTTTTTTACTCTTTACCAAATTTATTCCAACAATAATTGAAAAACGTTGCAAAAAATTAGTTGTCTATTCACAAATATTAAGCATGTTATGATGACACCAAATTATCAAAACAACATAATTTAAGCTATCTATATTAACTAGTCACCGTTTATATACCATTATCCAAAACAAATATCAACATCTATAGCATCCAAAGTACAACGTTCTCCACTAATAACCTAACAATATTATACATAAGTCATACCCCTAGCCTAATACTAAATATATGTCTAACATCCGTTAAAGGTCATTGTCCATGAACATGATAAAATGCTAGCAAAACCTGCAAAAATGAAGAAAAACAAGGTGTCAAAGATGAATAAATCAAAGTTAAAAAAATATTAGGACTTACATTGCAAATTTATCTTCTAGACTACTTGTGTTTTGTTGCCTTCTATGATGCCACACGATCCTAAAATAAGAGAGAAAAAAGAAATACTTGATCAATAAATCTATTTTCAATTTTTTTATATTATATGGCAACATAGAATTACAATTGAAAATATACACATAACACGTCATAATTGTACATCATGTTAACAGAAGTTACATGGACATAGTTTAATTTACATTGACAATGGAAGTATAAATATAGGGAACAAATAACTAATTAAAATTTAACAAACAATCTTATATCAAATTTATATTAAAATATATAATCAAATAATATGGAACAATAACTACTAATACATACATACATACATAAATACATACATACATGTTGTTGGATATCCAAGCATCCTAGGACTTGACTATCATGTTTGGACAAGTAAAAAATTTCATTCACTATCAATGAGGAAAATATGAGGAACATTGTTGTTCCTTACATGAAGAATACAATCATCTTCACCACACCCAAGGACATCAAAGCAAAGGAAACAGAACAACACCAATTAATATTGGTTTCACTATAAGCTAGTTCTTCATTTACCCAGACAAAACAAAGAAGCAATTCACCTATAACAGTAAGACTTTAAAGTCATCAAACGTAAAAAAATTCAACAAAAAACTTGTATGGATCCATTTGTACATGTCAGTCACCTTAATAACACCCATTAACACATACTTTAGGGAAAAGAATGAAATTGAACCATTGGTCAATATTAGAGACACATTACATAATTTACAACTGCTTGAAGTCATTAGATGGTACTTTGTTTTATTTACACAATATAAATGTACATCAACGCAATCCTTTAGGAGATAAAATGAGGCATTGGAAAATAACGTGATAATTATGGATGGATTTTAGATATTCACAATTGTAAGGGAGATGATATAGTGTTTCATATGTACGTTAAAAGATTGCTTGAATTATTAAGATCTTTAAGAGGTTGCCAAAGGTAAAAGGCTTCGTGTATATGGCAGTTTGTAAGTGCCTTTAAGAGGGACAGAGCCAGGAATTTTCGTTAGTGGGAGGCTAATTTAATGGTGATTTTTGAGGGTTCCGCCAGCCATTTTTAAGTTAATCAAATGAAAAGATAAAAAACTATTTAAATCAACATTTTGGCTCCAAATTTAAACTGACAGTATAACACAAATTAGCACAATTTAGCAAACTAGCACAAATTAACCATTTAGTCTAACTAACAAACTAATACAAATTAACACTAACTAAAAAAGTAAACTAACAAACTAAATCATTTAGTTTTCTAAACAAAAAAATAAATAATACAATTAAATCATTCCCTCATCCGGCGGCGGCTTGGTCTTGGCTAAGAGGCGGCAGCAGGGAGAAGCAGGAGGTTGGAGGCAAAGCTTGTAACTGAAGAATTTTGATATCATATATTGCATTGGAAATGGAGAATTCAGAAGAATTTTGATATCCAATATTGCATTGAGAGGACATCAATGGAATGACTGCTTCACTTAGAGATACAAGAATTGCATGAAGAATTAGTTGATCTTGGCGACGCCATGAAAGATAAGTTGGATTAGGAATGGACGGAGCAGGACAAGGAAGTGTGCCATCGAGATAGCCAAGAAGATCCAAGCCAAAGAACAAAGAGTTAAAATGAGCTTTCCACAGGAAATAGTTGAGAGAGGTGAGATTTAGAGGTAGCTGAGCAGAAGCATTGATCGTTATCATATTTGGGGTAGGGTTTGAAGGACTAGAAGTAGCTATGGATGGATTGCTTGTGATAGAATCAAAGGCCATTGTGCAAAAAAAAATTGTTCATGCAAGAGACAAGAAGAAAAAAGAAGATCTATCTCGTTGGAGAATCAAGTCTAATACCATAATAGGTTTATATTTCTTTGAATGATAACTTTCTTGATTTATTTTTAATGTACAAGATTTGTATATATACAAGGGATATGCACTTTTATAGGCATAAATGTGCCTGAATATAGGGAAAGAGTAAGACAAACCGTTCAGTTTTAAATTACTATTGAACCAGAATATAAGGAAGTAGTTGAATTTGGGGAAGTTGTTGGTGTGGCTACATCTAATGAGGAATCTCTAACAATAGGTACATGATCATTCTTTTACTTATATTTACAGAGTTTTCTTATACAATGAAGGTAACTAAAATTTGTTACTTTTCTATTTTCTTCATCGACTGAGAAGATACAGGTGAAAGAAGTGGTGGACCAACGACTTCGTCGATATGGAAGATACAGGTCAGAAAACAACTCTCAAGCTCAAACTGATCACACCATATTTGTAATTCACTCGAAAGAAGGGAGAACAACAGTGTTAATAGTTTGCGAGTTTTATGGTTACAACGGACACTCAAGGATTTAAAGAAACCTGTTGAAACACCAATGAAGATATACTGTGACAATAAGGCAACAATTAGCATAGCTCACAATCCGGTGCATCACGACAAAACCAAATATGTCGAGATTCATAGGTACTTTATAAAAGAAAAACTTGAAGCATGAGTAATCTGCATGCCATTTGTCCCTACAACGCAACAAATAAGCCAACATCCTCACAAAGGGATTGCCGAGAATATTTAGGAAGTAAATAGCCTCGATTAATTAGGTCGTTCTTATTTTTTCTCTTAGTTAGTTGAGGTACTGCATGTCCTATATATATACACTAATGTTGTACACTTTTTAATGATTTTGAATAATAAGTAAATTGGGATACATTCATTATTCTCTTATGTAACCCTAGTCCATTCCTCAAGATTAGAAACTTTCAGGTATGTATGTACAATTATGGACTTATGCGAGTAGAGTGAAACATGAATAACTTATGAAAAAAAGAGAGAAATATATGCTTAATAAAATAGTCTAACCTAGCAATAGTTTTGAAGTTGGGATTGTGATATGATTTGTGACGGTGTTTTCCTTACAGGTTACAATTGTTGTTCCGATTGAACCTCTGGCCAGAATGGGATCGATGGTTGCACTGATGCTAAAGGATCAAGATTGGCTCCGTTAGGAGATATAAAAAAATGTTGAATGTAATGCATGCCAATTAGCCAAGTGTACTCGTATAAATCTATAATTAATAATCATTGACCTGTTGAGTGCTTGAAGACACATCTCGTGAGGATTGCATAAAATTACTCTTAGCACGTATATGAGCCTCCAAAGCTTCAATCCAAGATTCCATAGCAGATACTTTTTCTTGCATTTGAGCTTCCATCTACTCTTTCATTTCGTCTTGCTTTCTTTTATAGTTTACCTCCATCTCACACCGCACCCGCTCATTTTTAGCCTCCATCTCATGCCGCACCCGCTCAGTTTTAGCTTCCATCTCACGTCGTATCCTCTCTAATTCTTGTTGATGTTACATCTCAATATCCCTCCTCTGAGCCTCAGACATCTTATATGAACGACCGAATACCATACTCGACGTGACATCTAGTCCAAATGTTCGCACACGATCATGCCATTCAGGTCCCATAACTCGCCTAAATATATCATCTTGTGAAACAACCGTCTCCGCAATCTCTGGATGTTACGATTCTCATTCATCCACCTCTTGCTGTAAAAATCAAATCAAGATATTATAATGAATACCGTTCTAACAAATGTAATTTGATATTTTGCACATTTGTACAAGTATTTCAAGTTCACAAATAAATGCAACTTGTATAAGCATGCATTGACTTAATTATTTTTCTCCTCTTAACCACTACTTTTCTAAGTCTTTTATTGAGTCAAGTGCATTAACACTTGACTGGCACGCAAATCCATTTTCAAATGAAAAATAATGTTTTCTCAAAAGATAATAGACAAGTAAACAAAAATAAAGTTGTTTAAGTTGTCATTAAAATCCAAAATATACATACAATTAATCGAGCAACTTCTTCATTAACTGGCGCCTTATCCTTGGTTATATGAATCTCCTTATATACCATCTTACGAGTTGGTTGGTATCCAATTCTTTTAGCAATCTACGAGCACACGATTTCAAGTGTTAAGATATCATCTCTTTTCATTTAATTTGTCCGCAATGAAAAAAGAATGTAGTAACCATTAAAAGTATCAAAATTTTACCTTTTTTTAACTCGATCATAACTAGTCCTACCAGATGTGTGTGGTGTTTCCAAACATGCAAGAATGAATTTGTTCTTCGAACTTTTTTCTTGATACATGGAAAACACAATTGATATATATCATGTGACGGTGCCAATGACACTACCATAATATTTACTCTGGTGTATCCACTTTTATGGCACTACTACTGAATGTAATCATGAACACAATTATAATGGGTAGTGTATTGACACATAAATATTGGTTGGGGACTTAGTTTTACCATAAATGTAATTTATTTTTAAAAAAATCTAGTCGTGCCTTTAGGAATAATCATCTACTAGTACATACATATATACGTGTACAATCACTATATAGCTCTCATGATCAAAGTGATAAAACACCTAATTGAAGATATAATCATGTTAGCAATCATGATAAAATATACCTTTGCTTCAGTCGAGTTCCAATGATAGACGAGCATTCTCCATTACTATAGCCCTCACTCCTTACAGTGGGGGACAATGCGCGAAGCGTTCCTCATTAGTCCTATATTTACTATAGCCCTCACTCTTTACAGTGGCCTTTCGCTCCTTCCACTTTTTTTCGACGAACTCCATGAGCAATTTTCTTATCTCATTCGTGGCATTTGTATTGTCTTGTATTAAACGAAATGTTAGAGAAAAACCACAAATTCGGAACCAAAAGAATCAATCCATGTTATTTTGGATTGAAAAAATGAATATCAAATGTCTATGAAAATTATGGTTACATAAGATCAATGAAAATTATGGTTACATAAAAGAAATATCAATTTATGATTGTAGTTTTTATAAAACTACCTCCACAAGTATGTATAAAATTTCCCCTATATTTATCTTCATGTTTAGTGATAAGTGAGGGTATTGTGAGAAATTAAAATTTTGACAACCCATAGCTTTATATAACAAAATATGATACCATGATATGAGTCCAAATTGCATTCTTCCTTTATTTCGGAACATGTCTCTAATCAAGGAATGTCAATGGTGCTAACTGTCCATTGCTTGCTAACCCCCCCCCAAATTTGAAGAAAGTTTAGATGTTGTCTTCTCAATGGGTTGTCCATGCTCATTCACCTCGATGTTCAAAAGTCCACCATCTTCACCCCACCCACTATGCATAAACGTGGGGCCTCGAACCCTTCTTTGTTCCTCCTCTTCTTGATCAGAACTAGGATCTAAGTATCAAGTAGGCGAAGATAAAAGCTAGTGATCTTGTTATATATAGACATGTAGATATAAATTAGTGATTCTAGACAGTAATTTCAGTAATCTATTTAGGTACGAGAATCTAGTAAGTCATTTTTTTGTATATCCAACAAAAACCAAGCACAAAATCAGTTGTGTAATATTAGTTTATCTTACTCGCGGCATTCTCTTGTTGTTCATTATTGCTTGACAACGGAGGCTTAAATGGTGTAGTAGTAGAGTTAATATGTGGCCAATTTGATGGAGGTTAACGCATGAAAAATTGTCTTTGATTTGTATGCTCTTGCAGCTCACTAGGGGATGACATAACTCTTTTGACTTGTTGGGTCTGAGATCTACTTGTTTTCATTGTACTGTACCAAAAAAACATTAATGTTAGTTGTACTACAGATGTATTATCTAATAGAAATAAAGTAGCAAAAATAGCGTACTTTCACAAGATAGAGATATATTTGCTTGAGGACTTGGACAAGTACTATTTTATTAATGATTAGCTAATAGAAACAAAGTAGCAAAAACAGTGTACTTTCACAAGATAAATAGCAATAATGAACATCTGTGGCCAAAAATTTTAACACAATGGAAACAATTCTGGCATGAAATCTGTTACACGTCAAATCGAAGAGAAAGATATAAAATAAGTGTCCATTAAAATAGGGTATAGTGGGTTTCCTTTGTGAAACCAAGCTCTAATTGTGCTCTGTTAATTACAATACACCTAAGATGTTATATATTAAGCCATTAGGCAAAAAGGTAGTATAAAACCACCTGGCCTTGCACTACTGTCAGCTCTCAAATTTAAAATGGCTTTCCAAATTTCCTCTTCAATAGGAACCTCATCTAGATGAGCTGCTTGAATATCAGTCATTTGAGGGGAACTATCTTGCAAAATCTCCTCTTCACCTTCAATAGCCCCTACTTTAAAAAAATGTTGACAATAATTGACAAATTCCTCCTGGATACCTACTTTTGAGTCACACCAATCCCTATTTGTGTAATGTTTTATTTTTCCAACCTAAGGCTCCAAATGAGGATTAATGAGCTTAAATAAACATGTAATATGTATCATATGATATTCAATTAGCTTATTGGGATCTCCTCTTAGAGTTTCTATAATTCTTGAAAGAAAATATATTATTATAAGGCAAACACAAATGTAATTTATGTTGGATATGGGAATGTCTTCCATAATTTACAACTTCTTGAAGTCATTAAACAATATGTTTAATTCCAATGCATATATTTACAACTCCTTGAAGTCATTATAAATTTACAATTGCTCTATTTTTCTTTGTTTTTCCCTTTATTTATGTTTTCTAGTTTTTAAGTTCCTATAGAACAAGAAACAATATGTACCACCTATCACATATAAATAAAATAATCGTAGACTTTTTGAAGCATGAATCAGTCATATTGTTTTTCCATTGGGCCCCAAAAGGAGTTCACCAAGAGTGGAGAAGACCAGAATATACTATTAGTCAACCACAAATGTTTGAGCTTCCATCTAATACTTCTTTATAATTTCAATGTATAAATTTTAAGAGCAAGATATAAAAAGAAACTCATTTTTATAGCATAAAAGAAAGAAATATTTGCTCTACCCAAGCTCATCTTTTACGCACTCATTATTTGTACTCCCATGCTCCATTGCGATCAGATGTTTGAGGTAACTCTAGAGCAAACTTTTATCTCATTTGAGTGTAATCATTGTCCAAATGCCCTACTGCCATATTAAATTTGAAGCTTTGATTAAGCTTAAACATTTTAAGCATTTGAAGATCGGTATAAGCTTAACGATTACAAGATTTGGATCCTTGTTTTAGCTCCACGGATTTTAAGAGGTTTTGGTCTCAAGCGAACGTCGTCTCCACTGCGATAAGGTAGTTCTAGAAAAAAAAATTCAATAAAAAACATCACCAAATTAACTCTGTACCATGCCACAACAACATCAATCGTGTAATGCTTGCGGGATGCAATAAACAGCAAACTGTGAATCACAAAAAATACCCATGCACACTGCTTTATAAACCTTTGGGTGACGAATTTCTGATATGTTGGCACCAAGACTAAATAAAAGATCATATGACCATAAATCACACCCTATGGAAAATTAATTATTAAAACTTCTACAATATTGTCTGGACGAGGTAGTGTAGCAAGCTTCGAATAATTACTGAATAAAAGAAATAAATAAAACCATGATGTCTTTATATGCAACCTATTAAGAAAGATCAAATGTTATGAATGAGTAGAAAAAATAATTCGAAATCAAGTTTTCATTACAAGTTCAAATGCCTAGATAATAATATTTTCTAATCATCTTCATTTGTCAACACTTGTGTTTCTATATCAACTGTTATTCCAGTAACGCCTTGCTTGACCCAACTAACATCGTCATCATGTGTTACTGGTGTGTCGTCTAAATGTTGCTCGCTCCATACCTTCGTTTGATCTATCATTATCCCTCTGGTTGTATATTGTTTTCCAAATACATCAAAAACATCTCTAGGCTTTGTCTTAATTATAATATTCCAGTCTTCCTCCATTGGGTCTTGTACGTAAAATACCTATTTCGCCTAAGATGATAGTATGAAAGGCTCATCATTTATTTTTTTCCTTGGATACGACAATTGCTTGAAATTTAAAAGCGTGAATCCAAAATCATCTTGTGCAACGACACCTCTATTGTAGTCAAGCCAATCACACTTGAACAACACAAACTTAGAGTCTTTAGAATAATACAATTCAATGATATCCGTCAAAACTCCATAGGGTATTTCTATCTCTAGCACTTGCATAACTTTCAGTAAGTGCATTTAGCATGAATCCATTGTTTTGTGTCGTTATTTTCCTCTTGCGAGCCTTAATGTGATATCGAACACCATTAATAATATACCTTGTGAATCTTTTTGCTTTTTAAAGGGGTCCAAAGCTAGCATCTAAATTTCTTGTGATAGTTCTATGTTCGTTGTCTCAGCTAACTTTCGCACCTATTGAAATTTACAAAAATTATATTAAACTCCATGCTTTTGTAATAATATAATTATAATTATAATTTAATTTCAACATGCATATTACTTACATGATCTTTAAATCAAAATAAAATGTTTCATTATGAATGCGGTCCACGTCATGTGGTCTAAGATGAGAACTACTCCTAATTGACGCAAAGTGAGTCCTGCAGTCAAATGAACCATTACACTATGTTTTACATGATTAAAAATGGGATAAATTTATTAATTAGGATACTTACTCTCAAAATGGAGCAATTGCATCTATGTTAAGAAGAACATAATGATGTGCCTGTACATATGTAATGTCATTAAGCAGAAATCCCACTGATTTTCCTAACTTACGACCACATTTTTTTATCAAGATTATTGCCTTCGTTGTTTCTTATTGGTCAGTTACATTTCGTCTCAACATCTTACAAGTACCTCAAACAAATCGTCAAACATTCTTCTACCCAATATCCTTGTGCAATTGAACCTTCCGGATTACTATGGGTTTTCACATAATTCTTCGATGTGAACAAGTATCTGTCATGGGGAAATTTTTAATTTTTAGAAGGAAATAAAAATGCTTAGAATGAGAAGACAAAAAACACGAAAAATTGTAATTAATACCACACCTCTTAATAATGTACATCAACCGGTATTTTAGCGGTCCTCCGATTTTTCCCCCTTATGCCAAATGAATACCCAAATGTTCTATGACATTAAAAAATAAAGGCAGAAATATCCTCTCAAGATGGAAAAGATTAATCTTAATACGAGATTGAGCATGATCTAAATCGGTTACGATCATTACTTTTGAGTACATACTCGTAAAAAATCTACTCAACTCAATTATTGGCCCCAATAAATTTTTAGGCAAAACATTTCTTAAGGAAATAGGAAGAAACTTTTACATTAAGATATGGTTGTTATGACTCTTGATTCCCGATATAGTACATTGTTTAAGGTAGACACAATGTGATATGTTCGAAGAATAACCATCTAGAACTTTCACCTCCTTCAATATTTTACAAACTATGTCTTTTCCTTTATTATCCAATGTGAAACACGTTAGTGGCAAATAATATTTGTTGTCTGGCCATTTTTGAGAATGTAGTGACTTACGAATACCTATTTCTTGTAGATCAAGATGACAATTTAGATTATCCTTTCTCTTACCATCAACATCTAATAATGTCCAGATCACATTATCGCATACATTCTTCTCAATATGCATTATATCAAGATTACGGCGTATTAAATTGTCCTTCCAATATTCTAACTAAGAAAATATACTTTGTTTCTTCCAATTATATTTGAGGTTCTCATCTTCATTATCATCCATTTTCCTCTTAAGTTCCAGCTCCTTACCGAACATATTATTAATGTCCATTACCTCATCTAACAGTTCAGCTCCAGATATTCGAATGGGCTTTGTATCCAACCCAACTTAACCATCAAACGAGAATTTATCTGTTCAAAATTTATGCCCTTCTGGAAACCATCGACGATGGACCCTGTAGCATTGTTTACGCCCATTTTTTAACCAACAGGAGCGAGTATATTTGTGACAATAAGGACACTTCAGTTTACCTTTAGTTATCCATCCTGAAAAATTTGCATATGAGTGAAAATCACTTATTGTCCACAGTAATGATGCCCGCATTTTGAACATCACGATGCAGCATAAGTATCCACCCCAACCCATAATTCCTTCAACTCGTCAACTAAAAGGTGAAAATAAACATCAATGTCATTACCAAGTCTGCGAGGATCATCAATTAGTATTAGTAATATCATATATAGTTTCTTCACACACAACCACGCGACAAGTTATATATTATCACAATTACGGACCACGTGATGTGAACAATACTCAAGCTCCTGAATGGGTTAAATCCATCACTGGATAATCCAAGTCTGATATTCTGCAGTTGCTAAACTAAATCTGGATAAATTTCATCGATTTTTTTCCAATCAAGAGAATCAATAGTATGGCTTATATTTCCATCATTAATATGTTTCTAGGAATTCCATCTCATTTGTGATGCTGTCTGCGATGATATATATATCCTTTGAAGTCTTGGTATCAAAGGGAAGTATCTTACCACCTTCGCAGGAATTTTTTAGTCTATTGTAAGATCGCCATCTCCCTAATCCTTTTATTGTTTATGTGATGGGGTATGGCACTTTCGACATTCACTATCATGTTCTGTCTCATTCCAATACAACATGCAATCGTTAGGTCATGAATGTATCTTCTTATACTCTAGCCCTAAGTTTGTAATCATCTTGAGCACTTCATAAAAAGACTTCGGCAATGTTTCACCCTCAGGAAATGCATCTTTTAATAATTCAAGCAACATTGTAAAGGTCTTGTCGCTCTATCCACCAGGACACTTTGTATGAAACAATCATACAATAAATGAGAGTGAAGAATATTTCTTGCAATCTGGGTACAACTCCTGCTCAGCTTATTTTATCAGGTTAAAAAATATCTTACTTTTTTCATCGGGCCCCCACCCATATGTTGACACTCCCCTCACCATCCGTAAAGTTAAGCGGGTTAGAAGGAGGAATTCCAAAGGCATTGTGTATAATATCTCTGATTTCATCACCAACAATTGATTTGGAAGAGGGAACTGAATATGAGGAAGATTCCCCATGAAAAGTCCAACAAGTATAACTCGCTCGAAAGCCATTTAGTAATATATGTTCCACCACCTCATCTTTCTTCACAAATATCATATTGCGGCACTTCCTACATGGAGACAATATTCTTTTAGCATTTGGCCTATTATCAGAGGAAAATTTAAGAAATTCCTCTACTCTTTTCTCGTATAAAGGATGGCCCCCTATGTTTTATATTAATCCAACTCTTATCCATCAGTATATTCAACCCACTGAGAACAAAAACAAAAATAAAAACAATTGTGACTCAATTAAGTATTGAAAAACATACTTATATATTCAAACTTTGAAAATTAAACAAAAACAAATGAAAAGTGGTAGTTCTTCGAAATCCCCAAAAATTAACCAATCAGCCCCTTGAAACACCTGTTTTGGAAATCGGTAGCTTAAATAAATCAATTGCATGTGCAAAGAATAAAATTAAAAACTTAATTGCGCACGCAAAGGGCATCTCATTCTATTGATCATTATTGATTAAACAAAAATTATCTAAAAATTAATTGCATACGCAAAGAGCATCTGATTCTATCTATCCCCAAAAGGCAAAGAATATATCAATTATATTATCCAAGCACCATTTTGTCAATAGTGGGGATAAAGGTGAATCATTGTGATATACAAGAATCACTTGTGAACAAATTACACAAAATACAGGAAACGAAATTAAAAATCGAAGTATAAATAAATAAATATTTTGAAGAATCAAACAAATTCATCTTTGAACTTGGTAGATTACAACTAGTGTATGGCATAAGAAAACTCATAAACTCAATATAAATTCATTTTTGAAAAGCCTAGTTTCAAAACGAATAAAAACTAACAAATGATTCTTGTTGTGAAAGTTTTTGTAATAAATAAGAATCACTTTTATGATTTGCAAGATACGCATCCCTAACGAGATACGATTATGAATTGTCCTTTATTTTTCAAGGCACAAGGGATCTTACTAGCCCACCTACAATGTTTGAAATAGTTAATAATATCACAACAAACTTGGTGTCGTGTTCTTGAGGATGTCAGATTATTGTCTCTAATTGAAATTTGAGTTAGTTTCTTGAGCCAAAATTGACACTTAACTAGAGTGTATATATATTGAAATTTGAGTCAGTTTCTTAAGCCAAGATTGACACTTAACAATACATATTGAAATATATATACTATATATATTGTTCAGTGAAAATTACCATAGAAAGTAAAATGAGACTAAGTTTGAATCTATGATTTCATCACCTTTTTCTCCAATCCAAGATCTTCAAATCAGATATGCCCTTTTAATTAATGTTTCGTATTTGGGGAAGAGTGTTTCTATATTGAAATAGCTTTATTGGACCTAATGATTTGAATAAATACTGATATCTTTCACTTTGTTTTACGTAAAAAGAAAAAAATACAAAAAATATGATACTACGAATGTCATTCCTAAAGAAAATGCAATTTCATATGGAAAAGTTGTATCATACATTAACACACAAAATATAAATTGAGAAATTTATACATAAAAATTGCCAAATTTCTTATAGAGAACAAATTAGGTTTGAGTTGTTGATCGTCAACTCAACAAATAACCAAAACCCAACCACGAGAAAAAGAGTGAAAAGGGAGTGAAGCAGACTACCTATGGATTCGATGAAAGTCTGTTGCAAGATAGGAAAAATGGGCGTCTTCTATTTGCAAAACCTAAAATCGGCGACATCTATGTGTAAGATACGAGCAGCTATTTGCAAGATAATTGCGATTTTGATCCCTAACAATTGCAAGATACGAAAATTTGTTTAAATCGCGTATTGGAGGGAAATCTATGGGTTTTAGTTTTCGTGTTGGAGGGAAGGGTAAAATTAGATTTCGACATTTGTTTGGATTGCGTGTTGGAGGAAAATACGGGGGAAAAGATACCCGACGTTTATTCAAAAAAACGTAGATTAATTTGTGGCAATTATTTTTAAACTTCGAAAATTGATGGCGTTTTAACATTAAACGTCATTAATTACTGGAGATTTAATAAAGGGCCAGTAAATTTAGTAACATTTTTGAATAAATGTCGGTATATATTACTATACGGACGTTTGTTTAAAATGCCTAAAAACGTTGGCATATATATTATTTCTTGTAGTGAATATAGAATGACATTTAAAACTTTTTCTTCAACTGAATTTTTTCTCCCCTTAGCCAACTGTGTCTTCATCTTGTGTAGTCCATGAAATCATCAAAGAAGAAGAGACCTACAGACATGTAACAAAATAAAATACTGTAACACGTACGAGTTTAAAGAAAATATTAAAATTCCCCTCAATTTGTTCTCCCCCTTTTTGCCCGTAATAGACAAAGGGTTAGAAAATAAGCATGAATAATAAGCATCACATGAAGAATTAACGATATCATCGCAAATATAATCAATAAAGCACATGCAATGAATATCCACAAGGAATATTGTGTTCTCCCACTGTCAAACCACTATTTTTGAAGTTTTTTAATTTTTTTATCAATTATAATTAGTATATGTATATATACATACATATACAACACACATGACACCATAGAATAACACTAAATTATTCGAATCCTGAAAATGAAATGTACTTATGTGAACATTTTCCATAGGCAAATCAACCACGATATTCATAGCATAGGCGCACGAAGTCAATGAGATACTTCTAAAGAAATAACTCAATGTCAACCTTAGGTGTAAAAATGTGGAACTTAAATGAAATTGACTCGACTTATGTAATATACCATAAATTTAAATGATTTTTAAATCGATAACTCTAAACTATTTCATGCTTTTCAAGAGATTTTTTTATGTAAACCCTTTGACCTTCTACTTTACAACACCCTAAAAATCTCATATATATATATATATGAATTCACTCTCAAATATGTTGAACACAACATAATGCTCATATGTAGCGAAAAATCAGCAAATATAAAATAAATAGCCTTAGCACTTCTCTTTTTTGTGTCGTTAATATTTTAGGCGCCTTTTGCAAATAGCGACTTTTAAAGCAAAGAGAATTTTGCTCTTTCGTTACCCCTTTCCCTTGCTTAACATGTATAAATAATTTTGAGAAAATGAAGTACGGGCAATGGTTCTTACATGCAAAACTTATCTTTTTTTACATTTGGTTTGTTATTAAGAATGACTAATATGAGAGACACATGATAAGCAAACACAATGCTCAAAAAATACGTGCACATGTGCAATAAAGGTGACACAGAGTCGAGCATGAAGAAAGTAATTATTAATGATCAATGAAATGCTATCTATATATTATTAAGCACACTAAAGACACGAAGCCATGTCTTAAAATATTATGAAAAAGTCGAGTGAATGGATCGAATGTAGGGGAGATCCGAGTATTTTAAATGTACATCCATATATGGTGAAAAATGAAAATACAAAAATCTTTTTGTCTTTTTCAAAAAAATTATTAAAAATAAAATATTTTTGGAATTTTTCAAACTTTTTCTTAAAAAAACGAAAATATTTTTGGATTTTTTAAAAAATATATAAAAAAGAAATAGTATTAGAAATATATAGAAATACAATCTAGCAATAGGTATATAAGATATGATCATGATAAATATCCTACATTATATAAAATACCTGGACACAATCAACGGAGCAAATAATCAAAGACTTCCTAAGATTCTCGAATCTAAGTTCATCTAAAGGTTTCATGAAAATATCGGATAATTGACTTTCAGCACTCACAAAGCTCAAGGACACGACCTTCTCCTCTAAGAGATCACGAATAAAATTCTCACGTATCCTAATAATCTTTGTGCATGAATGTTGGACAGGATTACGGGATATATGGTTTGCGCTCGTACTATCACACGAAATAGTCATTGTTCCTTAGGAAATCCCATAATCTTCCAACATTGGCTTTATCCATAAGAGTTGGGTGCAACAACTCCCAGTGGGGATGTACTCTTCCTCTGTCGTGGACAAAGATATGGGTTTTTGCTTCTTTCTCAACCAAGATAAAAGAGCACTTCCAAAGCAAATACACCCACCCAAGGTTCTCTTATGACCATCAACATCCCCGGCCCAATCGGTATCCTAATAGGTAGAAAAGCGGTCATCGTTATCAAAAGAATACCAAATGTCGTAGGAAATAATTTCACTAACGTATTTAATGATACCTTTAAGTGCGAGCAAGTGAGACACATTTGGGAATGCTTGGTATTATGCACATACTCCACTGCTAAAAGAAATGTCAGGATGACTAGAGGTCAAGTAGATAAGACTACCTATCATGCTCCTATAAAGGGTTTGCTCTCCATCCTTCCCTAAAGTGTCTTTGTTAAGCTTAGTCATTGTACTTATAGGGGTGCATGAGTTCTTAGCGGATTCTAAACCAAACTTCTTCACTAGGTCCCTACTATATATGGATTGAGATATGAATATCCTATCCTCAAGATGACAACCTGGAGACCTATGAAGAACTTAAGCTCACCAATTATGATCATCTCAAACTCACTTTTTATCTTCTTCTTAAACGTGTGAGCATATCGGGAGCACGTGGATCTAAATACTATGTCATCCACATAGAATTGGGCAATCAAGATAGCACTAATATATCTCCTCATAAATAATGTCTTATCCACTTCACCTCTCTTTAAGACACTAGCTAAGAGATAGAAAGTGATCCTCTCATACCAAGCATGGAGTGCTCGCTTCAAATAATATAGGGACTTATTAAGATAAATGCGTGTTTCGGGTGCTTTGGGTCTTCAAATCCCTTTGGTTGTTCCACGTAAACTTCCTCCTATAGGATGTCATTAAGGAAGGCATTCTTGACATCCATTTGATATAATTTGAAGCGTAAATGACATGCCATGGCGAGTAGCTAGCGGACAGACTCAATCCTAGTAACATGACCGAATGTCTCATTAAATTCTACACTCTCAATATGTCTGTATCCTTGAGTGACAAACCTAGCCTTATTGCCAACTATGGTAACATTATCATCCATATTATTATTGTAAATACACTTGGTATCTATCATATTAGTCTCGCTAGGTCGAGGAACTAACTCCCAGTCATCGTTCTAGCATAATTGAAGTAAGTCATCATGCATAGAGGATATCCAATGCTCATGATTAAGTGATTTTATCACATTCTTAGGCTCGAGTAAATAGGTTTTATAATGGTAGATAACCAAATTCTCAAGTTGAGCATGAGTTTTGACACTTAGTTTAGGATCACCAAGTATAGCATAAGGGTCATGACTTTTTCGAACCCAAGAGGATGGATCCTCTAAATCAAGAGTGGGTCTGCCGGGGTAGTATAAGGAACAATGGGATCGTCACCAGGGGTGCATCCTCCTCATATAGGGGTCTAGGGTCGATTGACGTAGGCAGCTCATCATCTTTAATCGTGATGTTTATTAACTCCATAACCATATAGTTTGTAAGGTTAAACACCCTACAAGCCCTACTCGATGATGAATAACCTCTAAATACCACCTCATCCCTATGTGAGTTGATCTTTCCTAAGGTCTTTCTATCTCTCACGATGTACAATGATACGAAAATACGATAGTTGGATTTTCTTCCTTGTCCACAACTCATAAGGAGTGTGTAGCATATGTTGATGAAGATATACCCTATTCATTGTATGGTATGCAAGACTCACCGCCTCTGCCCCAAAACATCTAGGCACGTTTCCAAAGAAGCATGGATATATATATATATATATATATATATATATATATATATATATTGTATCATATGGTTCTTCTTTTGAACTATCCCACTTTGTTGAGGAGTACGAATGGCCAAAACTCGTGTTTAATATCCACTCCATCACAATATATAAATCCACTCCAGCTTCTTTAAATTCAGTGCCATTTTCATTGCGCATTCGATTAATAGTGGCACCCCGTTGATTTTGTAGTACATGACACTTTGTTGTTAGGAAATCAACCATATTGTGATTTTATCTAAAAAAAAAACATGATATAGTATCTCGAAAAGTCACCGACCATCGGGAGAATGTATCTCTTAGTACCTAAGCTCTCCGAACGAAAAGGACCTATAAGGTCAATGTGAATCAAATTCAAAATACGTGAGGTGGTAATCATATTTAACTTTCTATGGGGACTTCAATTTTATTTTCCTTACTAAAAAGGTCCACAAATAGAGAAAGTTAGTTTGCCAAGTGATGATGAGTCATGAACTATATATTTTTTCATTGATTTCTCAAGATCTCTAAATTTCACATGACCTAATCGTTTATGCCGAAGGTCCATCAAGGAGACCATAGAATTGTTGCACATAAAGGATGACTTGGGAACGATCCCATAGAAATTATCTTTTATCCTCACTCCTTGTAGTAATAGTTCACCGGATTGATGATATAAGCTACACTCTGATCGATTGAACTTTACCATAAAGTTCGTGTTACACAATTGCCTTCTGCTAATTAGGTTCGATTTCATTTTTTTTATGTACAACACATTGTCTAGTTTAGAAAATCCGGCTATCTCAACACTATCACGTCTCAAAATACTAGACCTACTCCCATCTCCAAAGGTGACTTTTTCTTCCTTGCGATCCATAAGTTTGGTAAAAAATGATATGTCACCGGTCATGTGCTTAGAGCACCCACTATCAAAATATCATTGGAAATTCTTTTGAACCTTGAGAGAAATTCGAACAATAAGGGATTTATCGTACTAATTCGGTACACAAGTGGAGGTAACCTTTTATTTTCCCTTATCATAGTTGGCCCTGGTCATGGCGTCATACGCCTTATCAAAAGGCATAGATATCCATTGAAATTCTTTTATTAATATTTGTGAGTTCGCGATTAAGAACTCAATTTGTTCTCTATTACTAGCAAAGTCACAATAGCAGTGCGCGGGAGTTTATGTACGTTGAGTTCCCCCTAACTTATATCAAAGCTCCCTAAGGTGACTTCTCCTTTTTCAATGAGTGCAAATATAGACTTATTTAGGTCTACCTTGGTTCGCTCTCTTATGTTGAACTCTCTTTTGTGGTTTAGTTTGAGGCCCATACGGATCTACCATAACCATAAGAACCAATTCTGGTATGACATGGGAAGTTGAACTGTCATAACCTATTCATTGGCTCTCCCTAAATCCTTAAGCGGGATCGAGGAACATCTTTCTAAACTTCTTCGATGTATCCTTCATAGTAACCTTAACCTCCCGGTCACGTTCGAGATCTTTCTCGATTTAGGAAGATCTTCAAGTTTCTCACGAGTCTCCCTTGATTCTTGAAGATATCTCATAATACTAGTCACTTCGTTCGTCAAGTCACCATTTTTATTCTCCACTAAAATGACTATCTCTCCCAAAGTAACTCTCATCGAGGACTAGATCTCTCTTGATTCTCTTCAAAATGTCTAGACTCACTGTTGAGATCATCATGTTTAACAACTTTATCATGTGAGTGAGGTGTATTCGGTGTACTAACATGACTAGCTATGAATGTGGTGCAGTCACGTCCATGCGGCAATTCGTCCTCGTAATCTATCGACTCGACATCGCTATCACCAATCTTGTCATTGAAGTAATTTTTGTCTTTGCCATGTATCTTTAATCTCATAGCACACTCGTGAACTTTGTGACCCTTACCCTCACATTTATAACATCTCTCTTCATTTTTCTTAGGTTGTTATTTTATTTCTTTTTCAAAATTTTCTTTCCCGATTTATATTTTTTATCATTCTCAAAACTTTTGTTTTCTTTCTAATTTTTTTCTTTTCTAATTTTAAGAAATTTTTTGAACTTTTTTACAAAAAGGGAAATATCATCGAGATCACAATCATAGTCAAAGTCAGCAGAAACCTCCTTTTTCTTTTTAAATTGAACTTTTAAAGTAGTTCCCTCTTCCTTAGGTTTAGGAGTTTTTGGAAAAATGTCGATACCATAAGTTTTAAGGTCTCCTACGAGTTCTTCTGGCCTAGCGTATTTGAAATTTCCAACAAACTAAGGATCGAATCCTTAGGAATAAATCGGGACGAAATGGATCTCAAAATATTTTTAATTACGTGCATCTCAGGAATGCTTTCATCCAAATTATTACTAGAGCTAATGATATCAGATAATAATTTATAAAATTCGCCAAAAGATTCAGACTCTAGCATAATAAGGATGGTCTCAAATTATGTGGTAAGGTTTTGAAGCTTAGAATCTTTCATAGCGTTTTTACTCTCGTGAGTGAGCTAGAGGGTATCCCATTCTTCCTTACATGTGGTTCACGTCATGATGCGACGGAACTCGTCAAGGGTGATGGTTCCATAAATGGCACTTAAATCGCGTGAGTTAATACTACTCCACTTTAATTCATCGTCCATCCAAGTGAAAACGAGTTTTGGACTTATGACATCGCCATTAGTCACTGTGGGTGGTGTCCACCCTCTTTCACACACAAACCAGACACGATAGTCAATCGTATTCCAAGTTAACCTCATCCGAGCTTTCCAATAATCATAATTTGATCCATTAAAAATAGGTAGCCCATTATACAAATTATTCATGAAACCTCATTTTTAAGGATCGCACTAAAACTTAGTGTAGCATGCTCTTATACCAATTTGAGAAAGCGAGTTTGTATCGATAGTCCGTATATTAGGTTACACACATAAAAATTCAATTTTTAACCAATTTTTTTCTTGATTAATATTAGGTGTGAATGAAATACAATGTGAAAATTAATTATAGCAAACCATGCGACTAATTAAACCAGAAAAATTCACGAAGAAAAATCAGGAAGACTCCCTTTAGGGCAAAACTTAGATTTCAACACTGTAAAGAAAGGGATAAACTCAATGACTTATAAACTACTTAGAGCTATACTAACTATGATGCATATTTTTCAATTCTTCAATAGATACGGCAAAGTCCAGCCTCGTACACATGAAGCGGTCTTCCCTCGGTATCAACTAATCAGCCTTAGGATGCACGATCCTACATTCTTCAGTAGTAGAGCCTCGGCTCCATAAATAAGTAGTAGAGTAAAACTCTACAATGGTTTGATATAGAAAGTATGGAACTCGGGTTTGAAAAACTGAACAAATCATATATGGCATGAATGACGTGCAAAAGAAAAATGTTTTTCTAAAACACAAGGATGAGAACTTTTAGTTCAGATATTGGGAATTCAATTTCACCAAAAGTCATAAGAAAAACACATCAAAATAAGTTTTTATTAAAAAAACACCAATTTTGAGGCGACAATATCATTCAAATGAAAATGGCATCTTGTTCAATTGAAAACACTAGTTTTGATCTAACGAGATTCATTCTCATTAGAATTCCTATACATTCTCATTCTATTAATATTCTAATAACATTCCAACGACTTTGGGTTTATTAAACAGAGGATTATCGTTAAATGGCCGTTCGAAGCTCGTTCTCATGAAAAATGAGTTTCATTATAACGATATCTATATCTTGTTTGAACAATATCAAAATAAATTTATTTTTAAAATTCATTGTAATAAAATCCCTTGATTCAAAAAATAAACATCCCAGAATAAAATTTGAATGAGAAAATAAATACCACAATTCATATACCTCTATTTTGTGTTGATGACAAATCCAATGTCTTGAAATCCAGAAATGTGCTCGGTCACCAACATGTCTTTAAATGATCCTGGATGAAAATGGGGATGTAGTGATTGGTTTGATACTTTGATTTGTAATGGGATATGCCAAAATACCAAAATGGATAAGCTACGAGCAATTATAAAATCTTGCACTTACAATTGTGGGCCCACACGATCGATGGGGTTCTTTATCTGAAGGCGAGAAATGATGATAGAGTCCTCGTCATCAACCTTTTTGGATCTAATAAAATTTATTGGAATTAACGCTTTATTGCAAATTGGCAACACCCAGCTCTTTCCAACGGCGAACAATATCAAAGGGTATTTTGGCTTAGAGAGAGGAATGGATATAGGTCAATATTAGTTCTATTTTCTCCACTTTTAATTTTATTTGTTGAGGCAAAAATTGATGATGATATTCTTGTGTTTTTGTCCATCTGGAGAAAGAGCCCTATTCTTATCCTTTTAATAAGGAAGAACTCATCAAGGTCTGTAAGATGAGGAGGCCATTGGTTGCAGGTAGTGATATCGCAAGGTCGACATATTTCTTTCTTGAGTACAATAATTCCACTAGAAGCTTCACTGCTTTCCCTGTGGACTCAATCCTTGACGTTCCCCTTCCTTCAGTAGGTGAGGGGTCTTTTACCTCCTCCTCATCTTTTGAGTCACTGAATGTTAATACCATCCCTGACATTGAGGAAGAAGTGATAGACCCAAATAAAAAGATTCTTTTGGTCGATGATGATGATATGTCAGTCTCTAACAAGGCTAAGTTTTGTAAGAAGATGGAGGTTGGGGGTCCTTCTTCTATAGTCTCTGAGTCAGATTCCCCTATCTGAAAAAATAATAAGAAGGACAAGACCACTTTTTCTTTGTAAGAGCATATTTTATGTCATTGTTCAAATAGCTTGGGCTTACATAAATTTTGGCATATCCCATTTCCATTTAACTTGAGATGTCACAAAGGATTGAATATCTAACATCTCCAACTTTTAATGATATCCACACTATGAAGGTATAACGGTATGAAGTGTTGAAATTTATCCCTTGGATTTATTTTGAGATGTTAATTTTTATTATAACGAAAACATGATTTTTGTTTAAAAATCAAGGCAATTTTCTTTATTTAAATAATTTTCAAAGTTTGCGCATCTCGTTCAAATCATATGGGATTCTCGTTTTAACGAGATCTCAGTTTTGTTCTAAATCTCATTTCAAGCTTATATCGATCGAACATCGAACGAAGGCATACTGTTTTAGGTTGTTTGAACTTCATTCAAATGAGATGGCTCATACGTTCGAACGAGATTCTATTTCATTCAAATAAATTTCTATTCTCGTTCAAACAAGCCTCATTTTTGTTCGAATGAGCCTCCGCCTCGAAATTTGTGATGTCATATAAATACCTATTTTGTGTTCAAATTTTTTAAAACTTTTTCCAGAATTGTTTCTCAATATCCTTTGCAAAAGTTTTCAACCTTTTGAGTTTAGAAATCTTTTTGATTCATAAATCATATCCCCGGAATATATTTGAGTGAATGAGTTTAAATCATATAGTTTGTGTCCTTGCGTAGAATATTCATATGGAGAGAGTTTCTTCACAGCGGACCATTGTGATTCTTGAGGGAATCATTGCTAAAGACAATGACTAATAGGTGGATACTGAGCATGAAAAGCCATGTGTGGAATGCTCCTCACCGAGTATTATTCTTTACAGGTTTGCAAAGGCACTACGCATTCTAATTATGGCGGTTAACAAGTATTCTGTAAGTCGATAGTCTTGTAAATCTCTAAAGTGCTGAAAACAAAAGGTTTTACCCGTAATGGTTTTTTTTCCTTAAATTGCCTTGTCTTTTTTTATGCTTTAATTTATTTATTTTATCACCTAAATATTTGTCTTAGGATAAAGTGATAAAATTTGGATCTCATGTGTGTTTGACATTAAATCATATAAATAATTCAATAAGATTCTGATAGCGTACTCAAAGCATGTTGCACGAATTTACTGTGTGATCTTTTCTGCAAAAATATTTTTTTTATTTGATATCATTTTTTTTGCAAATTGTTAATCTTTGAAAAATCGAATTTTAATGGAAAATTTGTATAGTAAAGTGCCCATCTTTGATGGTACCAAATATGCTTTCTGGAAGGCGAGGATAAGGTCCATTTTAAAAGCCATAGATGAGAGAGTCTAGTTAGTTTTTGAAATAGGGTGGAATGTGACACCCCACATATTCTGGCAAGCGAGGTAGCCAGCCACTGCCTCCATACTACGTCGGGGGTCACTAAATAAGTTATCATTCTAAACATGTGACAGAAATATGAGACATTTAAAATTTTCCACAAGATAATAATCAAATTTATCCAACAAAGATAATCATTCATGCATTTTAAAATTCATCACCATGCAATATCCAATATAAATCCCTCTCCAAATAATTATAAGCTCAAATGAAATCATCTAACTAAAATATCTTATTGAAACCGTAAACAACTATGGAACCGATTGGCCCACCAAATTCATAAATGAAAGTCTCATAATAAAAGCGAAGGAAATTTATTTTAAGATAGCCAGTTCCCCTGTATTCTTTCAGCCCTGCACATACTCGCGACGCAAATTCATTTTAATACCCATTTATTATCGTAGGAATCTATTCTCAATTTTCTCAAGTTCTCATTATTTTCTAGTTGCCCCACCCTTTAATCGAGCATAAATCCTCAAACCACCCCTAGTCCCATACCTAAAGGTCTCCAAAACACAAGTATCTCTTAACCTGTCATTTAAGAAGAATACCTATCAATAACTACGACCTAGACTCGCACCTAGGCTAACGATCCAATGGAAACGATGTACAATCTAGCCCCACCTAGTAATCATCGATCCGTAAAATCTACACTAACTAGTCCAATACCCAGAATGCATTACCAACATCTAAGTCCTACCTATTAGTCCCACACCCAGCAAGCAAGCTAAAATAAGGAGAGAACAATAACTATTCTACAATCCTGTCATCCTCGCTGTTTTAATTATTAATGCGATTAACAAATCACATAAAACATATTTTGAACTTAACCCCATAATTCTCTAGTTTATCGAAAGATCACTATTTATCCCGGTTATGTCCATTTAATTAAAATAATTCATTTTCTCAACAATTTATAGAATTTCTACTCATACGCATATTTTTGCGAGCATACATCAATAAATCTATACTCTAAAAGACGCACAAAATTAACGTGGGTTTACATGTCAAAGACAATTTATAACATTCCTACGATTTATTCTACATGCAAACGTCATAAATTCAAACGAAATTCCAACCTCTAATCTAATCATGCAAGATTTTGAGTCTTAATACGTATTAAAGATTTGAATAAATACAATCCAGAATTTAGTTTCACTTTACCTAATTATTCTTTCTAATTTACTTTAGGAAAATAATATTAATTAGTGTTTAGGAAAAAATTTAAATGCTTATTACCAAGGGGGAACAATAGAAGTATTCATGCTTCTAAAAATCATTCGAAGGATCTGATTTGATTGATGTATTCCTCTTGAAAAAATAGTAAAGACGCGGTTTTGGAGAACCTTGAGAAATCTTGATTAGGTCTGATGGTTGGGTTTTTTTACATGTATTTGTCGTTTTCTTCAAAAGCCTAGTCTTAAAATCCGTTGAATACCTTCAAAACTTGTTAAACAACTTGTATTGCTTTAAGTAAGGGTATTAATTCAACTTTCAAGCGAAAAATAAATAACGTGAATGCTTGCAATTTCAGCTTTTTTATCAAAATCTTTTTTTTATGTATTTTTTAAAAATAATTTCAAGGAAGAATTAAGTAATTAATGCTCAAAATATGAAGTGACTAAATAACTAAAAATGACACGTAACCGAGTGTGATAAATATGAGAAGGTTCAAGAGATTGGATTACAATACGTGATCAATTATTTTAATTTCTTAATTTATTGAATTGAAATAATTCGAGATGATATTAAATTCATAATCTAACTCTCGTTACAATTATAAATTGAATAATATCTTTTTCAGAAATCTAAATTAAAAATGTCACACTTTAAAAAAAACTAAGATTTAAACTCTTTTTAATAAATTAGCCGCTAAGATCAATTTAATAAAAATTATTGGAATCCTCGAATTTCAACAAATAATTAATATTCAAAATTTAGGAAAAATTTACCATGAGTTCGATTCCCATAATCAATTAATAAAACTAAATTAATCTACCATCTCTCGATATGTAAATTAATTCGTGTTAATTAAAAATTAATTTTCTTAGAAATATAACAATCAATTCATTTAATTAATTAAACGAACGTCCAATGCATCTCAAGCCACCCGTTGAAAGGGGTGAATAGCCTAACATTCTCATGCTAGCACACATGACATTCAAGAAAAATATGGACATAAATATAAGTAGGGAGATGAAAACACAATACGCAATATTTCCTTGTCAAATTGAAGTGAAACCAAATTCTTCCAAAGTTATCCGCTGATTGCAATAAATAAAAAAATTCAAAACTAATCTAAAAAATATTCTTAATGATAATACACAAATATCACGTATTTCATCCGTCGAACCTACGCATTTTAGCCCCCTCGGGTGCCTTAATCTCTATATTTAAGCTCGTTAACTAGACAACCTCGGTTTATACTGTTAACATGCTATATGAGGTATAATTGGGCTTTTGTAGGTATTTAGGTACCAAGTGTGGGATTCGGACGCATTTCGCGCAATTTTCGTACACAACCGCACGTTCAAGGGCAATCCGTACATTTCACAGCTTGGTAACCTATCCCGACATCTACATGGAAGTTGTATCTCTCCTCGCTGGCTTTGCGTGGCCGTGAATGGTGCGTGATTCCGAGTCCGTATGACAAAGTTACGGCGAATTGAGCGGAGAAGGAAAGCATGCCAAAATAGGGGAAACAGCATGCTGCCTTGCTTGATCGATCGATCGAGCCTGGGGGTCGATCGATCGAGCCTTCTTATTTTTTCCACGATTTTCACTGTCAATCGATCGACCACAGGGGTCGATCGATCGATCCCCTATTTTTTCCATAAGATATTTTCTCTTCTTTTCTTTTACTCCAACTTACTACTTAAGCCAATTTTGTTGTAATAAGGACAGATTCAGTAGACAAAACGATTTTAGGTTATAATAGCTTAGGTTTTGAGGGTTTTGAAGTGTTCTTCTTCATATGTTCTTGGATTGACACCCTTTTGGATTGATTATTGCACTATTCATCATCCCCTCCATTTATATAGTTTGTATTTCCTTCTTTCTTGCTTTGATAGTTTGTTTTACATGCTTTCTAACTAGTTTACATGCTTTGATTTACTTTCTTTATAGTATAGTTTTATCGCGTTTATTCCCGCTTTCCATTTATCGCGTTTTTAACATGCTTTCTAGGTAATCTAAATTAGGTTGTGCTTGAACTGAACTCACTCGAGTTGACGCGTTGCTTTTCTTTGGTGATGGTGTTTACGGGTCTATTTCAGGTGCGTTGTCCTAGTTATTACGCCTAGGAGATTTGACGGGGCATATCATGTATGTCCCGTTCTTACGACCTTTCGCGCGTAATTTCCGGGATATTTGTTGACGCCAAACTCTTATTAGGCTTTTATGATGATTTAGGGCGTGACAACCCTTGATTTAATTAACCGTCGAAACGAGACGCACGTGTAATAACCCATCGACCCATGTAACCATTTTATACAAATTAACTCGGATGAGGGATATTCGACGCAACCTATAGTTTTAATCTCTTTCATAATCTAGTTTCAATACACTCGCCTAGATTATTATTTCCCTTTTATGCATCTTTCCCTTTTTAGTTTCTAAACACCTTTTACACTTTTATTCTTGAATTAATAATCTGTTGCGATATATCAAACACTCTCTGTGGATTCGATACCCGACTTACCGCTGTACTCACCAGTTGAGTGTAGTCGTAACTTAGGTTTTTGTATAATTCAGGTGAGCCGAATTCAAAATGACCGGCGCGTAGGTGACTCTCGCGCCGCGGCGAAACCCCTGCTCATAAAATGGCTCCGCTGTCGGGGATTGTTTGATTTAGATTTTAATTGTCTTATTAGTTCGTAGTATTCTTTCATTTGTATTTGTATTCTTTCTTTTAACTTTTTTTGCAGGACTTCTACATTTGAGCGCCTACGAACGCTTGAATTATCCTGCCGCACATCTTCTTTGTGGAAGCCTCCTTCTCGAGCTTTTGTTGGGGTAAGCATGTCCTATTCTAACTTTTCTGGTAATCCTAATGATAATGCTCAAAATTCTGGTAAACCTTTGACTTTTGGCCAATACTTACAATCCCAAAAAGTTGCAACATCTAAAATGACATTGGGTGAGTATTACGAAAGTCAAAGTTTGGATTACAGTAATTTTTTGCATGATCATTCTGATTTTGGATTGCAAGATCCTTATGATAGGAATTTTGAATCCAATTGTAATCATTTTCAAAATTCCTATGTTAATGATTTTGAGTGTAGTCCCGAGAACAATTTTCAAACCTCCCATTTCCAAGCATCCGCTCCTCACCCTATGACATTCGTTGAGGGATTGCGTATTCTTGAAAATGAGAGGATTGAAGAACGTTATCGAGAAGAAAATCGTTGTTGGGAACACGAGTTGGATTTACTATTTGAATCCGACGACGACTTTTCTATGGAGACTGCCGAAGTCGAGGACTGTTTTGAACCAAATGAGGACTTCGTTCCTACTTTGGAACAAATCATCCTTGACTTGACCCATGGTATAGTAGAGAATGAAAATGAGGATGAAAAAGGCATAGTATCTATTTGCAATGAATTCGTTTCTTCTTTGATTTTCAAAGACGAAAGTTTCATTATAAACGATCCTATTTCTCCCGAAATTCAATTCTTAAGTGATGATCATTCATCGCCTGAGATTGAATTTCTTTCATCCCCGTCTTCATTATATATTGTCGTACTAATTCGAGTACCCGATGAATCGGTTCAAAACTTTTTAGTTCCAAACCTTTTCACCGACGAGGAGTACTCGCTCGAGCCGCTTTCCATAACGGCATCTTTGCCCAAATGTGCGCCGCCTCCCGTTCCAACTTTAAAATACTTGGGAGTTGATTCATGTTTTCTCGGCCCGCATGTGTATTTGTTGCCCGTCCTATCCAAATTCCCCATCCTCCCTCCCAAAGTTTCAATTGGGGATGGTTCACTTTCACCGCCTTACACATGCCTTCCGTCGTTCGAACGGAATTCCTATTTTCCAGGAGGCATGCATGTTCGGGAGGGTCCGCCGTTGATCCGCCAAATTCAAATTGTGTTTTGGATGGACCCTCTAAAGTTTAAACTTTTAGTATATAGTTAATTGCACATCCTAAGTGTAGGTTGTATATACTAACTTCTTCATTTTTTGTTTTTCTTAATTTTAGCCTAGTGTAATTAGTTAATCTCTTTTTATTTCTTTTTGTATGCTTGGTTCTAACTCTTTTGTAGGTTCAACGGACTTGAATTTGCGGAGATATGCGCCCCGGCACACATTTGTTAAGAAAACAATCAAAAAAGTCACAAAAACATTTTTCCTTTGTTTTTAACACACGCATCCTCATGCATTTGCATTTGTTTTTCTTTTTCTTTTATTTTATTTTTCATTTTTGTCGTGAATATGCGTGTGTGTTGCTCCTTGTACATATTTTTAATTTTTGGGTTCACTTAGGCCTTTTTGTGTGTATATTTTAGCCTATGTATATATAATTTTATTTTTATTTTTATATTTATATTTTTATTTCATATTTTTATATATATATATACTTATATATACTATATATATATATTTATTTTATATTTAAACCCCCCCCCCCCCATTATCCCTAAATTCCATTCCCCCCCCCCCCCCCCCCATTTCAGCAAAGAAGCAGTGTGCCTGGCCCTGCTTGATCGATTGATTGAAGGCCAAGGCTCGATCGATCGATCGAGCAGTTAAAGGCCGAGGGCTGCTACTTTTTTCCCCATTCCCCTTATTCTCTCTTATTCCTCTCCTACACGATTTTGCCCTAGAAAATTCCTGCACCACATTTCTTCAATTTCTTCCAATATCTACACTACAAAGGTATAATCCTTCCTACTTTAACATGTTTTTGTGGTTTTTGGTAGATTTTTGTCAAGTTTTACATGTTTAAACCCTTATTTGACATTGTTTGAATGTGGTTGTTTTTACCCCCGATTTTTGTTGTTCCAATCGAATTTTCTTGTGATTATTGATGTAAATCCACTCATGAACACATGATTATTGCTGCATTGTTTTTGTGTTCATGAGTGGGGCGATTTTGTTGGTTCAATATGGTATTTTTCAACCTTGACGCACATTGCGCACGCCAAGTGTTCGTCAAAATGCCTAAAACAGTTTTCAATTCAATTTTTGACGCACACTTGGGTGATTTTCATTCCATGTCGCATTCCGACATTTTTTTATCGCAATGTTGCATTTTTTCACCTCGGTTTTGCGCGCTTGCACCTCCATTTCGACTTGTACACTACTAACCATTAATTATGCTTACAATTTTTTTTGTATTGCCTAATTCTTGTTTTGTAGGTTGAAATGGAACCGAAGAAATACAGCTCTACTAGGTGTATGCCCGCCGGTGGCGTTGATGGTTTCCGCTACGAGCAGGAGCGGGATTGGTTTCGCGCACACTTTCATACATCCGAGCGTCCGCTTGGATATCATTTTGCGTGGGCCATTGAGGAAATACCGAGGGAGGCCCATGTTCTTTTGCGTCGTCAGGGGTGGGAGCCCTTTCTTGCTACTAACGGGCGGGTCAACGAGGAGCTGATCCGTATTTTCTACACGACGTTAGTAGAGGTAAAGGGCAGTGGGCCGACTACATACGAGGCAATGGGCCGTGGGGTGAGGATACCCTTCAGCATTTCAGATTTGGCAGATTATATGGGTGTTTCACACCCCGCGGACTCGGTCAGTTTCTTGGATGGGACCATCTTCGTCAGGGGGACATTGATAGAGGCTCTTGCACCGAGCGAGGCATGGAAAAAGGGTTCGTTCTTCTCGGCTGCGATGGAGGACTTACCTAGGTTATTGCACTACATCAATGTCCACTCTTTGATGGTGACGAACAACCGGTCAGAGGTTCGTCACAAACATGCCGCATTGATCTACACGATGATTAATGGTTTGGGCAATATCAGCTTGACCATTATCTTTCTAGACATGATGTGCGCGACAACTAAAGAGATCGCCTGGAGATTTTCCCTTTCCTTTCCTGCCCTCATTACGAGGATATGTATTTCGAACGGTTGCCCTGAGTTGGACGCTGACCGTAAGCATGACCCACTCGGGCTTCTCTCCAAGGAAAATATTTCAAAAATGCTAAAGCATGAGTGGGGGCAACCGGGAGGTAAGAGACAGAGGGCAGAGGTGGCTGATGAGCCGGACGATGAGGAGGCCGAGATACGGGAGATGGAGATGGGTGAGGGTTCTCACGCGCCACACACTGATGATGATGCCCGCTTTGTGGCATTCCAGACCGTGCAGGACCAGCGCTGGGAGGAGACCCAACTCAAGTGGGCTACTTGGGAGTCCCGCCTGGACCACTTGCAGGCCGAGCAGCGACAGCAGTGGGCACAACAGCAGGCTCAGCAGGAGCAGTTTTATGCCGAGCAGCGGCAGGAGTGGGCCGTGCAGAGGCAGGCGAGGGCACAGCACAGACAGGACTATCACATGATGCAGCGGATGATGAGAGATCTTTATCTGCAGCGCAGTGATTCCAAAACACCACTGCCTCCTCATTTCCAGGACCCCTCTGATCCTAGTGGTTCTGGCCACTAGGCTGCTGTTGTACTGGGTTATCTTTGTATTCTAGGATCGAATATTATATTGTACTTTTTATTTTTTATTTGTATTTCTTTCATTTCACTAGTTATAATGTATTAAGTGTTTTTGTATTGAACTAATGAAATGAGAAATGAAAATGTAGTTTGTGGTTGTTTATTGGATTTTGATGTGTGTGACCTTCCATTTTATAAAATCAAAAAGTTCACCATCAATTTATCTAGTATTTTCACTTCAGCCCCTCTATATTATTGTGACTTGTGACATAGATTCTCTTAACTTAAGACATCGGTACATATTCTTCATATGCTTTGTACTAATTTGTTTTGCAGCTTCATTCGGACTTGTACTTATGGAGATCGCTCCGCATTTGGGTAATATCATTCTTTTTCTAGCTTTGTGTTGTGTTCTTTAATGGACGCATTGGGGACACTGCAACATTCAAGTTAGGGGGTGTAGGATATTCTATCCATTTTGCCGTTTAGTCCTTGGATTTGATTACAATTTTGTTACAAAGCATGTTTTTGTTAAAAATTTTCAAAAATATTTTCTTTCTTTTTTCTCCTTTATTGGGCATTTTGCCCTTGTTTTCGATGATAAATTTTAATAATTGCCTGATCAAATAGAAAATTCAACGATGCATGTTCTCGATTTTAGAAGTTATTAGATTTTAGTATGAATAACTTCATGAATTAAACTTTAATCCGTGAGCACATGCACCATTCTTGTTATATTGATTTGGTTTAAGATTTTTATAACTCGGTATGCTTTTGTTGCATTGTATATACTTACACCGAGTGAGATTAGAGACTTATCTTCAGTTGTGAGTGTGTACACTTTTCTTTCCTCTTTGAAAATGTTACAGTCGTTGGTAATCTCTTTATTCTTTCATTGACCGTTCATTAATTGAGTTCACACTTGAAATGTGTTACTTGAGCATTATTTTCATATATTGTTTGACTCGAGAATTGCGTATACTTTTTGAAATGATCATAGGCCATCTTTGTATATCACCCATATGACCTTGACCTCACCTTTTATATGTTCCCCACTTGAGCCTAAATACTAGCCTTTCTTTTCATTACCCAAAATACCATATCCAACTCCAAATTGGAGTTTTATACCATACATATTACATTACATACCCTTGTTTGGGTTGTTGTTTGGGATTTAATGTTATTATTGTGTTGTGGTTGCAATTTGAGTATGAAAAGAGTAAGAAGTGAAAAGAAAAAAGAGTGAAAAAGAGAAAGTAGAAAACAAAAGAAAAAAGTGAGAAAAAGAAGAAGAAAAAAAGAAAGAGAAAGTTGTTTATAGTGTTTGTATGTGATTCAATAATCCTTGTTACTCTCTCGATTGTTATATCTAATGTGCGTTTGGAAATCATTTGTCCAATTTTGAAATTGCCCACTTTTTCCCATTATTCCGAGTTTCATCCCCAAACACTTTGAATCCGTATATACATCCCTTTCATTTCGTACCCTAACCTAGCCTACATTATAACCCTATACAAGTCCCATGTGATCTTAAGTTAATGTAATTCAAATGTTTAAATAGTGTTGATAATTGTGAAAATGCATTTCGCCTCTTTTATATGTGCGGTATCCTTTCAGTGAGATTGCAATTTTTATTTTCTATATAGCGTTCTTCAATTGTGACATGTGCGCGGCCTAGTTTCCCTTTACATTTACTCCTTATGCCCGCATGTCCCGTGTGTTACATCCCTGTTTCAAGTGAATTCATTTGATGAGTGTGATGCCCATGAGGATTGACTTTTATGCATGCTTTGATATTTAGTATCCGAGCTCACTCCCCTCCCACATGTTAGAGTTTCAATTCATTGAGGTGCATTCGATAATGTTAATAACAACGAACTTCTCACTCGAATTCGTTTGCTATGCTGATAACATGTTGAAATCTTGTTCGCATTGATGAGTTTGTCTTACTTGATTGGGCATATTTTGAGGAAACTTTATGATGTTTGTGGGTTTCATCCCTGAAAACCCTCACGAGACGACACTCGTCCACTAGGGTAACCTAGGGGTTTAGCGGCTTATTGCATACGCTAAATGCAATCGAATCGCCCGCGAAAGTGGCCTTTTCTTTTTATTGCTTTTATACCATACTTTTGTACTTTCTCTTGTTTTGGTTTACTTTTTCTTCTTGTGCATCCTATTTCATTGCTAGGGACTAGCAATGTGTAAGTTAGGGGGTGTGATAATACGCAAATATCGCATATTTCATCCGTCGAACCTATGCATTTTAACCCCCTCGGGTGCCTTAATCTCCATATTTAAGCACGTTAACCAGACAACCTCAGTTTATACTGTTAAGATGATATATGAGGTATAATTGGGCTTTTGTAGGTATTTAGGTACCAAGTATGGGATTCGGACGCATTTTGCGCAATTATCGTACACAACCGCACGTTCAAGGGCAATCCGGTCATTTCACAGCTTGGGCACCTGGCCCGACATCTACACGGAAGTTGTAGCTCTCCTCTCTAGCTTCGCGTGGCCATGAATGGTTCTTGATTCCGAGTCCGTATGACAAAGTTACGGCGAATTGAGCGGAGAAGGAAAGCATGCCAAAATAGGGGAAATAGCAGGCTGCCCTGCTTGATCGCTCGATCGAGCCTGGGGGTCGATCGATAGAGCCTTCTTATTTTTTCCACGATTTTCACTGTCAATGATCGACCACGATTTTCTCTTCTTTTCTTTCTTCTTTTCTTTTATTCCGACTTACTACTTAAGCCAATTTTGTTGTAATAAGGACATATTCAGTAGAAAAAATTATTTTAGGTTATAATAGCTTAGGTTTTGAGGGTTTTGAAGAGTTCTTCTTCGTATGTTCTTGGATTGACACCCTTTTGGATTGATTGTTGCATTATTCATCATCCCCTCCATTTATATAGTTTCTATTTCCTTCTTTCTTGGTTTGATAGTTTGTTTTACATTCTTTCTAACTAGTTTACATGCTTTGATTTACTTGTTTTGTAGTATAGTTTTATCGCGTTTATTCCTGCTTTCCATTTACCGAGTTTTTAACATGCTTTCTAGGTAATCTAAATTAGGTTGTACTTGAATTGAACTCACTCGAGTTGACGCGCTGCTTTACTTTCGTGATGGTGTTTACGGGTCTATTTAGGGTGCGTTGTCCTAGTTATTACGCCTAGGAGATTTAACGGGGCATATCATGTATGTCCCGTTCTTACGACCTTTAGCGCGTAATTTCTGGGATATTTGTTGACGCCAAAATCTTATTAGGCTTTTATGATGATTTAGGGCGTGAAAACCCTTGATTTAATTAACCGTCGAAACGAGATGCACGTGTAATAACCCGTCGACCCATGTAACCATTTTATACAAATTAACTCGGATGAGGGATATTCGACGCAACCTATAGTTTGACTCGCTTTCATAATGTAGTTTCAATACACTCGCCTTGATTACTATTTCCCTTTTATGCATCTTTCCCTTTTTAGTTTCTAAACACCTTTTACACTTTTTTTCTTGAATTAATAATCTGTTGCGATCTATCAAACACTCTCTGTGGATTCGATACCCGACTTACCGCTATAATCACCAGTTGAGTGTAGTCGGAACTATAGTTTTTGTATAGTTCAGGTGAGCCGAATTCAAAACGACCGGTGCATAGGTGACTCTCGCGCCACGGCGAAACCCCTGCTCATCACTTAACATATTCTATTTTTTTTTGTATTTTTCTAAACCAAATTTTATTTTCCTAAAGTGGACAAAAAAGGCACTTCCTCTCTCTTTATTTCCCCTCTGTGTGAGAGTCTCTTATGCCGTCCATCCCAAATGAGTTATCTTTTCTTTATAACCCACGAGTATTTGTTCTAGTTGAGAGAATTAAGGGATTTACTTTGTCTAAGTCAAAGGATTTTTTGAGGGATTTGGAAAAATAATTTACACCTGTCTTTTGGTTTAAGGCTTGACAGGTTGGGGTTCCGATTTTGCTGGGCGTTGAACTCGGTTCAAGCTGGGTTAGATCGGGTTATTTGGGTAAATAGAGGTTCGGGTTAAGATGCTGGATGGGGTAGTTAGGTGGGATGTTCGACGGGTTTAGGAGGTCGTCGAAACTCGGTTTCGACCGGAGTTGGATCCATCAGGTCGTCGGGTTATGGGCAGTGGGTTCACTGGACTTGAAGTTTGGAATATGAGCTCAGGTTCGGGGGCTAATCTGAGTGGTCGGGGTAGCTCCAATTAGTTGGCTGAAATGAGTTGGAGGTTAACCGCCCAAATTTGTGTTTCAGCAGACATGGGTTCTAGGGTCGCGGGTTGAGGAGGTTCGGTTTAGGGTGATTGGAAACGGGTTATGGACAGGAGATCGGGTCGTATAGGTGGTGGATCTAGGTTCATTTAAAGAATCATATCGGGTAGGGGTCCCCGACTAGAGGAGATATAGATCGCCGAAAATAAGGATGTGGATATGGGTTGAGAAGTTGTCCGGTTTTGGTAGTCCAACGGATCCGGGTTGGAGTTTTGAGGCCTCTAGACTTGGGTTTTTGGCCCAAATGGGGTGTTTTGGTGTTTAGGCTAATTAGGCGTGTGCGTGTATGTGTTTAATTTGTTACTAAAAAAAATAAAATAAATAAAAGATACTAAAATATTTACATCATAAAAAAAATAAAATTTAATATTAAAAATAAAACTTGCTTAAATTAAAAAATTAAACTCCTAACCTCTAAATTACTACAGGACTCAAAGTAAAAATAAAATAATAATAATAAAACTAACCTATTGAAATTATAAATAAATAGAATAAAATAAAGATAAACCTAATAAAATAGACAGGCCTATAAAAAATAAAAACACTTGATGCACAATAGCGGACCCTAATATAAATAACTACATGCACACAAAAATAAAATACTAAAAATATATATACGACTCAAATAAAAAAATCTTAAAAAATAATGAAAGTATAAACTAAACACACACGAGACTCGAATGATGGTTTGGGCTCAGTTAGGCTTAGATTTGATATGGGATTGGGCTTCTAATTTGATATGATAAGATAAAAATGCCACTTCTGACTTCACAATCACTTTGATTTTCATCATTGAACTCTTTTGATTGCTACACTGTTGCAATTAACTTAACTTAGCATAGTTTGATGTTGTGAATGTTGATTGAGCTACGAAATAAATAAATATGAACATAAGGCCAATTTTATTACTAACGAACGACTAAAATGCTTCTATTTAGGGCATAAATTAAATACTTTTGGGTGCTTATCTTACCATCCCAAACAAAACATTGCTAGTCCTCGAGCAAAAATAGAGAGAATAGAGATAAGTGACAAAAAATATGCCATTTTCGCATGCACTTATGATTTCACTATGTACAACAGGCCTTTAAACCTATAGGTTGCCCTACAAGACGAGTAGTGTTTCGTGAGGGTTTGTAGTGAATGTACCATTATAATTCATTTTTTTAAATTTTTTTAAAGGCAGTTTCTTATTTTGATGATGAAAAGCTATACAACCCAACTAAAAAGGAATCAAGGAATGCAATGTCCATTTATCAAAGTATGGCATAAAAATTCTTAATAGTAAAAGAGTAATACTTACTAAAACTGAGCATGTGTAGTGTGAAACAATCTTAAGTATCATTCGAGTAATTCATAGATCGCCAATATAGAATCGAAGCTTTGACTTCGATTCTCACTAGATATATCTCTCTGAATCGAACTCTCTGAGAACTGGATAAGTGTATCTCTCTAGTGTGCGAGGAGGTGAATAAATGTAAACAATGTTAAACGTCTCACACACTTTTAAGAAATTACGGATACATGAATGAAATTTTTGATCTCATAAAGGAATGTTAACCACTATGTTGATAATGTCGAGTTATTCACCATATAGAATTCTCGTTTGTCCGAAAACATCACCATGGTTGAAAATGGGGTTTATATAAGGCACAAGGAAAATGAAGAAGATGATATGATGGTAGGATTTTCAGAAGAGTGAACGTAATAAGAATAACTAATGTCTTTATTTTTTAAATATATAATCACATGCTTTCTTTTTCTCCGTTTCTATTTTTTTTTTCTTTTCCTCTTCTAATTTTTCTATTTTTTTTATTGTGATGCATTTTTCTTTACATAACATAAATGAAGACAATTTTTCCATTGACAATTTCTAACAACTTTTTTTTCTTCTAAAAAACGATGGTAATGATGGGAAAATGATATGTGGATCGTGTCTAGAATATATATGGACAATGGGAAATATGTAATGATAATGATAATGTGGTAAGGAAAAATGGTAAGTGTACGGTCAAAAATTGTTTAGTACTCAGGACAAACTACAAGATACATGTTTCGTACAACTCAAAAGTGATGTCATTCTCAATAATTATGCCAAAATGAAAGATAATGAGACCATGCAATGACTAAGTGCAGTACCCAAAGAAAATTAAGTCTACTTGCAACTTGGAGATTACGTAAAAACCCTTAAAAAGGTGAATAGCTCAAATATCACGAATTTTGAGTCTCCACTGGTGATCTTTTACTTCAACTTTTGATTGTAAAACGTGATAGTGCAAATTTTCGAGTTTAGGAATTCATTGTGCAAGTATGCTATTAAGAGGTATTAATTAATTTTATGATAAGAAGAACAATTTAAGGGTCAAACAAGGATATTCCGAGATTTCTAAAAGGGGGTTAATAGATAATTCATATCATAAAAAAATTTAAACTGCTAAAAAAAATTAAAATGATTTGTTTCCGAGTTTTTTTTAAAAAGGGTATTATTTTGATAAAATTCCCAACCCCAAACAAAAGAGAAGATCGCCCTCAATGTTTAAAACTGTATAATAAAATAAAAAGCATAAGGGAGGAAATATATTACCACAATGAACCGCTAGTGAAAATGTACCGCACGCTGGTAGCAGAGATGGAACCTTAAGAACAAATGTGGCACAAAAATATGTACAAGTCTCTAAAGAATGTGAAAATCATTGAGGGAGGATAAAACAAAACCTCCAAATAGGATAAGACTCATACTCAAAAATAACATACAACGGGATGCCTCTCGGTAGCGCTAAGTTTAACGTCTTCAACCAGACCGAGCGGAAAAATAAGATATAATATAGGATATATATATGGGTGGAAGAAATGTTTGGGTGATGGGAATAACCCCCAAACAACACTGAACAATTAGGTTTCATAAACGGAGTCAATAAGATTAATATCTTCGAAGTGAGTGGGGTCTAACTCTAAGAAAGGCTTCAAACGTTGACCGTTAACCTAAAGGAGGCTACCATCCTTGGGATTATGAACAGTGATGGCACCATAGGGAATAACAGACTCAGAAACAAAGGGTCCAGACCACCTAGTTTTTAACTTCTACAAAAAGAGATGAAGACGAAAATTGTATAACAACACTTTTTGATAGGGTGGAATTCTTTGCACATGATGCTTTGGTTATGGATACACTTCATTTTTTCCTTGTACTTATTGCACAAATCATAGGCATCATTTTGTATCTCCTCTAATTCATTAATTTGGAGATTCTGATGGACTCTTGCCTCGCCACTATCAAAATTAAGGGTTTTAATGGGCCAATAGGCCTTATGTTTGAGCTCGATGGGCAGGTGGCAAGGATTCCCAAAGACTAAATGATAAGGAAAAATACTAATCGAAGACTTATAAGCAGTACAGTAGGCCCACAATACGTCACTCAAGTAAAAGGACCAATCTTTTCTACTAGGATTAACCGTTTTTTCAAGAATTTACTTGATCTCGCAGTTGGACACCTCAACTTGACCACTAGTCTGAGGGTGGTAAGAGAGACAAACTTTATGGGTGACACCAAATTTTTTCACTAAAAGCTCAAAGACTTGATTACAAAAATGTTTACCCCCATCACTAATGATAGCTTTGGAAGTTCCAAAAAGTGTGAAGACATAATGCTTAAGAAAATTGACCATAACTCGATGGTCATTGGTATAACAAGCGATGGCTTCAATCCATTTGGAGACATAATCAACTGCAACTAGAATATATATTGAAAGCCATAATATGAGGGAAACGGACCCATGATATCAATACCCCACACATCAAATATTTCGACGATGAGAACGGGTGTGAGAGACATCATGTGACGAAAAGATATATGCCCAGATTATTGGCACTTGGAACACGCCTGATAGATTTGTGGGCATCGTAAAAAATGGTGGAACAATAGAAACCACTTTGCAAAATTTTTGTAGCGATTTTCTTGGAGCTAAAGTGGCCACCACAGGCACCATCATAACAAAAGGAGAGAATATTAGATTGTTCATGCTTGGGAACACAATGAAAAATGAATTGACCAGTGCAATACTTAAAAAGTAACGGGTCATCCCAAGAGTAAAACTTCACCTGTGCATTGAATTTGGAACGCTCTTGTTTTGACCAATGATTTGACAGTTGGTCAATAACGAGGAAATTAATAATACCAACATCCCAAGGTGAGGTGGAGAAAATGAAAAGTTGTTAATTAGGAAATGACTCAGAAATGGGGACAAGATCAGAGTCAGCCATAACAGTAATATGGGAGAGATGGTCAGTGGCAGCATTTTCAAAACCTTTTTTGTTGCAAATTTACAGGTCAAACTCTTGAAGTAAGAGAATCTACTATATCAATCATAATTTAGAATCCTTCTTATGAATGAGGTGCCTAAAGGAAGAATGGTCAATGTAAACAATGATAGGGTAACCTATGAAATATGACCTAAACTTATCAAGAGCAAAGACGACCACTAAAAACTCCTTTTCGGTGGTCATGTAATTAAGCTGAGCATTATGGAGGGTTTTTTATGGCATAATAAATGATGGTCACTTGTCAACCATCTGACCAAGCACAACACCAAGGGAAAAATCAGAGGCGTCACACATGAATTCAAATGGAAGAGACCAATTAGGAGGTTGAATGATAGGTGCGAAAGTAAGCTTCGCTTTAAGGCACTCGAAAGATGCAATACATGTAATGTCAAAGATAAATGGGGTATCTTTAGATAAAAGGGTTATTAAAGGTCGAGCGATTTTAGAAAAGTCCTTAATGAAATGCCGGTAGAAGATCGCATGTCGTGAGAAGGAACGAATGTCCTTAATAGTGTTAGGAATGGGAAGCATGGAATTAAGTTGAATTTTGCTTCGTTTACTTGAATACCGTCGTGAAAGACAACATGAACTTATAAAATTCCCTTTTTTTACCATGAAGTGGCATTTTTCCTAATTGAGGACAATTTTCTTTTCTTGACAACGCTGGAGGACCATAGTGAGGTGATAAAAGAATTATTTAAAGGAAGAAACAAACACGAAGAAATCATCCATAAAGACTTTGAGAAAACGTTCTACCATGTCATTGAATATACTAGTCATACACCTTTGGAAAGTCTCAGGGGCATTGCAAATTTCAAATAGCATGCGAGACTATGCAAAGGTTTCAAAGGGACAGGTAAAGGTAGTTTTCTCTTGGTCTTCAGGGTCAATGGGAATTTGGTTGTACCCTGAATAGACGTCAAGGAAGAAGTAGTAAGCATGGCCAACTAAGCGTTCGAGCATTTGGTTAATATATGGGAGAGGAAAATTGTCCTTGTTAGTGATAGTGTTGACCTTTCTATAGTCAGTACAAACATTCAAACCGATTTTCATACGAGTGGGCAGAACCTCATTGCTACTATTTTTGACAATGGTGATGTCTGACATTTTTGGCACTACATGAATGGGACTGACCCATTGGCTATCTGATATGGGGTAGATAATACCGACATCGAACAATTATAAAATTTTATCTCTCACGACTTCTTTCAGCGCAACACTGTGTCGACGTTGTGGCTCACGAAAAGTCTTAGCGTTATCCTCCAACTGAATGCGATAACTACAAACATTGGGGTTCACATTATAAATGTATGAAATTGTTCACCCTATCGCAATGCTATGTTGAGTAAGAGTGTGGACCAATTCCTCTTCTTGATAAGGGGTCAAGTCAGAAGCAATGATGACATGGTGATGTTTTTTGGGGCCTAAGAAAGTATATTTCAACTCAAAAGGTAATGGATTAAGCTATAAACTAGGAGGAGTCACAGGAGAGACATCGAACTCAACTACATAAACAAAGTTCGGAGAACTATCGGGGAATGGGTGAACACTAGGTGATCCAAAAAATGAAGAGTGTGAAAAGAGAGGGTCTTGAATAGAGTAGCCTAAGAGTAAGTGTCCATTAGTGGAGTGGAATCTAACATGGCATTCAGTTCAAAGATGGAGGAATAATTATCATAGACAGACCCAAAATAAGCCAAACATTCTTGGAGAGGATCATCAGGTTAAGTTTGGTCCAACATCTCATTAACTAAGTAGTCGATCACACACACTTTCTTAATAGAATCGACATCAACCTTTTGTTGCATAATGTGGAAGATATTGACTTGGACAATCATGTTGCCAAAAGATAGATTCATGGACCCTTCACGACAATTAATGATGGCATTAGTAATGGCCAAAAAGGGATGACCTAATATGATAGGATTATTGGTTGGGTTGGGCACAGGGGTGTCTAAGATGATGAAATCCACAAGGTCGTAAAAGTTTGAAACTTTCACCAAAACATCTTCAACTATTCCTTTAGGAACTTTTATGGAATCATCAGAAAGTTGAAGAGTGACCCGTGTAGGCTTCATGTTAAGTAAACCTAACTCAATGTAGAGGGATTAAGTTAACAAATTAGCATTGACGCCAATATCAAGTAACGACCGAGTAGTGACCTTATCGCCTAACATGTAAGAGACAGTTGGATAATTGAGGTCTTTGTTCTTCATAACACCGTTGTCATGGATAAGGGATGTGGCTTCATCAGTGATGAAGGCATCATGAGGCACATTTATCAGAAGCTTTACAATACAAAAGTCCTTCAAAAACTTAACATAGGATGGGTCTTGTTGAATCGCGGTGAGGAAAGGAATGTTAATGTGAACATGCCGAAAAACTTGCCTGATCTCATCAAATTATTCGGCTTTCTTAGTCGGGGATAACCGATGAGGGAAGGGTGATTTGGGCTCATAGAAAGAGGTGGTCTTAGTAGGATTTAACGCAATCATTGTGGTAGATGGTAAAACCTTAGGGAGGGGATCTAATGGGCAAGGAAGAATGGGTGGGTTTGGCGCGTCACGAGGATCATTATCACTATTTTAACTTATTTTATCGATCTAAGAGTACTCACAACTTTCATATTCACTTGGTAAGAGGATGAAGGGGAAGGGGATCCAACCTCATAAGCCGACTCTTTTTCATTACCCTTAGGGTTAGAAATGGGTTGACTTGGGAAGCAACCTTTTTCTCGCTCAGACTCAAATTGGTTAAGGCGTTGTTCAAGCCGTTGGATGGCCTGACTTTGGGCCTGTATGATTTATTGCTGAGTCATTATAAATTGAGTGAGGAGATTCTCTAGAGAGGTGGTGGATGATTGCGGTGGAGGGGCATAAGGTGTTTGGGGTACTAACACACGCTGAGAACTAAATGGTTGAGAATAATCATACGAGGAAAGGGGAACAGGAAAAAGTTAATTATTGGTGTTGGATTGTCCTCTGTGAGGGACAAAGTATGATAAATGGTGTCGTTGCCTCTTTGTTGACGAAGAGACAAAGTTGAAGACTTGTATTTCAATTGTAGTTGTAATTGTAATTTTATTTTATTTTTTTATTCTCTATTAGATTGGTTGTATTAGGATTATTGAGGCTTTGTATAATTTGGGTGCATTTTGACACCATTTTATTTGTAATAATTATTCATAAAAAACGAGAAAAGGGATACAGGACAAAATAAAGAAAGAGCGCCCTTAGAGTGGAATTTGCAACCTCTCTATTTTGGGTCCGTAGGACTCCCGTCGGCGACTGAAGTTAGGTGAATTTATCCACGGCATTGGCGCCATTTGATGGCTGGATTTTTTACATGTATTTGTCGTTGTCTTCAAAAGCCTAGTCTCAAAATCCCTTGAATACCTACAAAACTTGTTAAACAACTCGTATTACTGTAAGTACGGGTATCAATCCAACTTTCAAGTAGAAAACAAATAACGTGAATGCTCGCAATTTTAACTTTTTTTTGTTAATTTTAATGTTTTTTTTAAAAACAATTTCAAGAAATAATTAACCAATTAATGTTAAAACTATGAAGTGACTAAATAACTAAAAATGACACGTAACCGAGTGCGATAAATGTGAGAAGGTTCAAGAGATGGGATTACACCGTGTGATCAATTGTTTTAATTTCTTAATTTATTCAATTAAAATATTTTGAGATAATATTAAATTCATAATCTAACTCTCGTTACAATTATAAATTGAACAATATATTTTTTAGAAAACTAAATTAAAATGTCACACTTTAAAAAACAAAATAAGATTTATACTTTTTTAACAAATTACCCGCTAAGATCAATTTAATAAAAATTAAATGAATCCTCAAATTTTAACACCGAATTAATATTCAAAATTTAGGAAAAAACTATCTCTAATTCGATTCCCAAAATCAAATATTAAAATTAAATTAATTTACCATCTCTTGATACGTAAATTAATTTGTGATAATTAATAAATAATTTTCCTAGAAATATAACAATCAAAACAATTAATTAATTAAATGAACATTCTACGCATTTCATCCCACCCCTAAAACAGGGTGATTAGCCGAACATTCTCATGATAACATATAAAACATTTAAGAAAAATATGGACATAAATATATGTAGGGAGATGAAAAGACAATACGCAATATCTCACTGTCGAATCGAAGTGCATCCAAATTCTTCCACAGATATCCGCTGATTACAAAAAAAAAAAAAATTAAAAACTAAACCTAAAAAATATTTTGAAACTATTCTATTTTTTTTTTTTTTTCTAAACCTAATTTTATTTTCCCAAACTCTACAAAAAAGGCACTTCCTTTCTCTCTTTATTTTCCTTTTGTGTGAGAGTCAACTATGTCGTCCATTCAAATGAGTTGCCTTCTCTTTCTAACCCACGAGTGTTGGTTCTGGTTGATAGAATTGAGGGATTTACTTTGGCTAAGGCAAGGGATTTTTGGAGGGATTTGTAAAAATAATTTGCACGTGTCTTTTTGTTTAGGGCTTAGAAGGTTGGGGTTTCAATTTTGTTGGGCATTAAACTCGTTTCAAGCTGGGTTGGATTGGATTATTCAGGTAAATGGAGGTCCGTGTTAATATGAATGCTGGGAGTTAGTCGATACTGGAAGTACTAGGCTTATTCGAATTTCGAGGATGAAATTCCGTTGTAAGAGGAGAAGTATGTAACACCTCGTAATTTCTGGGTTATTATTTTTATTTAATTAATTCAGTAATTAGTAATTCACTTGTGTCGTAAATTAATGAGAATTAATTAATGAGAATATTTAAAAGTGAATATATTTAAATAAGTTAACGGGTGAGAGTTAATTTTAGAAATTTATTCCAGATGGTGATTTTGAGCGCACGGTTGAATCTGTTAGGATCGAAATAGTCCAAAATGAGTGGTTATATGCATATATTGGATGTCAGGGCCTAATTAGACATGTTTGAGCTCCATATAGAAAGTATGGACCCTTTTTTATAAGGCCTATAGGCCCAAAAACGTGAATAGGGTTTTTAACCCCAAATGAGTAAGGGTTAGGCAACATTAAATCACATTAGAAGACATAAAAGGGAAAAAGCTTAAAGGGAGCGCCAAAGAGAAGAGGAACTTGGGAATCTTGGAGAGATTGTTTCAATTGCAATTCAACACCTTCATTCAAGCCCTAGATCTTCATTTTTTAGGCAAGTGGCTTAAATTGTGATTATTAAATTTCATATATATTTTCATATTAAAAGAGGTAGAATTCAATTAAATTCTAGGGTTTATTCTTGAGAAAATTGGGGATTTCTTTTTATGTGAGTTAAAAATCTGTAGGGGTTTTGATAGTTGATGAAATTGATGATTGAATTGATGAAATTATTAGGGCTAGATTTGTTATAACAAAAGAATGGACTTAGGATGAATTTGGGGACGTTTTAATGCTAAAATATGTTCTAAACAGAGGTTGAAACTTGTTAATGGCGGACGTGTTTTTTAGTAGAAGAGAGAGGAGAAATACCAGGGTCGTTCGAACGAACTGGTATTTTATTCGAACGAGATCCACTGTCGTTCGAACGAAAAGGCTCTTCATTCGAACCATCCCTCATGTTTGCCAGATTTCTACAATTCCCCTGATTCAGACCTGCTGTGTTGGAGATTTATAGTTCCTGCCCTAACTGAATTATGAAATTGAGTATTGATTTATGGTTTAAATTGGGAATACCCAACCTTGAATTAATTAGAGGACTAATAAAATTAAGGGTGCAGGTTCATGATTTAGCATATTGTAATCTTGTTGATTAAGCAATTAGACTTGATTGCATGAAATTGAAGGGAAGATTGAAACTATTGAATTTTTGGCTGAGAGATAGAGAGTCCGAGTATACTTGATAGGTATACACCAAAATAATGATAATTAATTAGTGTGTAATTGATTAAAATGAAGTTGGGCCATAGACTTAAATGTTTTAGACTTGGGTATGGGCATAATACTCCGATAGCCTGGATTGCTATATATATGTCGATGTGTAGTACATATATGATTTATATATATTTGTGTGAATAATATATATATATATATATAGTAAATCTATACCAATATTAATGATATCTTAGGAGATTGGCGATGTGAGTGAGCCCCCTGACTAGCGAATACAGGGTGAGTGTGTTCCCCAGACCATAGCATTCGTAAATAGGGGTAGGACCGTTACGGTATGGAGTGGACACTTTCAGGGGGAACTATGATCGCTTCCTATGCATTTGGTGATAGCATTTATATCCGACATGTATGTGAATGTTGAGATATGGATACGTATATAGAGTGCAATATTATGTATGGATATATATAAATGATGTTAAATGTATAAATAAGATAACTTGTGGAATGGTTATATGATATCAGGTTGGATATGATTATAAATAAGCTATGTGTGAAATATAACTTATAACTCGTGTACATGATGTGAAATCTATAAGGGATATAACTCGTGAGAATTTAATATGGCATTAAATATAAAATGATTTAAATAAGCTAATGTGATTAATAAACCATAAAATGTATACGATACGCACTCGAGTTGGGATAGTGGGAAATAGTGAGATATATGAGACAAGATTAGTTACGGAGGGTTAGATAGATGGGTCATTTATAGTTTCATTAGGCGTGCACATTAGTTGGCGGGTGAGGTGTACTCAAGGGAGTGTGCTGCACTAATTTAAATATGGAGAGAGAAATCGCATTTTAATTTCTTGCATTTGAAAACACTTGCTAAATATTTTCAAATGTTTTGGGTTCTAACTCTTGCTATAAAATATTTTCGAAAACCTTTTAAGTGTCCTACCACAGGGGTGCCAGTCTTTATCCTTCCAATATTTCATCCTTCTTTGTATATGTATATATATGTTCATACGTAAGATAAGTGGCATGTGTAAGTCATATTGCTTTGTATATAACTCCCTTGTATTCAAACTTATATATATTTTGTTTATACATACTGGAATTGAGCAATTATAGTTAGAGATTAATAGAGACTCATATATGCAAAGAATATCCGGAAATTAGAATTAAATTGCTTGTGGTTTGACCTTGGTGATGGTTATAAGTTGGTATATTGTTGATACTTGCATAATTCGTTTGGATATTCCCTGAGTTTGATAAGGATTTTGACATAGCAAATGGACTTTGAAAATTATGAAACTTTAATTTTGTATTATTCCATATGTGCATTGAAAATGGGTGGAAAGTTATAAAAAGTTATGATGTAGAAAAATATGAAAATTATTAGAAGTTGACTGAAGAATAGAGGAGCTTGTAGGACAACTTTAATAGCTTACAAAGAAATGGTCATATCTTGCTCTAGAAAGATTAAAAAATTATATCGTCATTTGTAATGGAAAGTATATTCATATATGTTTTCATATGGATAAGGTTAGGCACATGTATTTGTACAATTTATGAATTTAGAATGGTTAAGAATACAGGACAATAATTTGGTGCCATACTAGATTCCCCGTGAAAGAATATTGTAATCTCCTCCATCCAAAGGATATTTTAAGTAAATGTTCCATGAGTACATATGTTGAGAAGTATACTTTTATGTTTATTAGGTTTTATTTATAAATTCCTTACAAAGTATTTTCATTGGTTGAATATTTATAACTTTATCAACATAGATACCATCGGATCATCTTTACTCTAGTTTCATAAAATTCTACTTAAGTGGGATTATATGTTGTTGTATAATCACAGAAAGTCATATAAAAAAATATGATACTTATGATTTGAATTCGGTATTGATTTAGTTAGATTGACATGTTTAAGGTCTAATTCACCAGGTTTAGCTCTACCCGAAGGGAACGTAAACATATAGTTAAGAACCTAAAGGGAGTGTACTTATGATTGTTTCATATATATATATATATATATATATATATATATATATATATATATATGAAAATGATACTATTGATATGAATATATCTTTAAGAATGGATTAGTTTGAATACTTCGGTATTTAGGATTTTGTTTGGATATGAAAATATCCAGGATTGGTTGGGTTTTATGCTCCAGGATTGGGAATTGGATAAAGATCTAATGATTCGTTTTCTCTTATGACAAGGATTTGTTGGAACTTATATTCCATGACTTGTTATTGCCCTAACAAACATGATTGTTTGGATTTTATATTCAAATATCGGACATATAACTATTATTTTATCTCAGGGAAGGAGTACCTCACTAAGATTATAGATTAAAATTTATGTTTTAATATTTTTAAGGTTTGTGTTACTTCCAGCAAGGACACCACATGATGGGTGATTTAAGAGTTTCACCGTTAGAGAGAGCTGAGATTTAGATATGAAATATTTGTTGTTGTCACACTTATGGTTTTATTTCACTCATACATTGTATACATTAAGTTTTCGTGGTTTGATTTGATGATTGTAATAGTTAATTATAATATTGTATGTCTTCTAATTATTACTCTGATGTTAGTTACGTTGTGGTATAGAGAACATGATTATGTTCATTGTGTACATTATACATGATAATAATGAAGCGAATTATATTTTAATAGGTTGAAGATTATGAATTAATTATTAAAAAATGATTAGAATGGATTTGAATTTGGGATCCAAGTGTTTAGGTTATAAATTATTGACATGTGTGACAGTTAGATAATAGTTATTGTTTTGATTGATATTGTTGAATTATTTATGTACTAAACAATGATTTAGTATTATAAATTGTTGATGTTGGTAATTATAGATGGAACCTGGAGATAGATAACATAGAGAAAAGGAAGTAGCTTCTCATATGCTTGAGGATACTGATATAGATCAAAATGTAGCAGGAAGAGTTAGATAGCATGAAAAACCTGCAAAAATGCAAATAATTGTACAACCAGTGCTAAGGATGGAAGAATAATAGGAATGGAATATGACATTAATGGAAGAACAACAAACTAAATATCTGAAATCAAAGATTGTAGCCAGAATTGAGAAAGAGGCAAAGAAGGAAATTAAAGATTCCATACATGAATTTTTTTAAAGATGAATGCTCCAGAATATTGAGGGTCAGTTGAACGTACAGAAACTGAGATATGATTTAGAGATCTAGAGACTATCTTTACAGTGATGAAAGTTTCAGATAACTAGATAGTGAATTTGACCGTGTTAACGCTAAAAGGAGAGGCCAAATATTGGTGGGAACCCAACAACTATTTAGTGCCCAAGATGGAAGGTACTGATGTTATTACTTGGGATAAATTTATTAAAGCTTTGTATGTTAAGTATTTTCCTAAAGTTTATAGGAGAGAGAACGTGAGGGAATTTATGAATTTGACCTAAGTGAAATTATATGTGAGGCAGTATGAGGCTAAATTTACAAATTTGTCTAGATTTTCTCATAAGTATGTGGAGGATGAGGAAGATAAATATAGTAAGTTCCGAGGGATTGATTTGGCCCATTGAAAATAGGGTGGCTACTTATGAGTTAGAAGATTCTTCTTCTTTTGTGAACAAAGCCATATTAGCAGAAAGGCAAATGAACCAAGGTGTTGTGAGTAAAGAGAGTTTTAAGAAAAATAGATTTGACTCATTTCAATCTAAGGGAAGTGAGGGTGGAAGTGTTAAAGGTGGAACCTTATAAATTTCATAGAGCTAGTGGAGATAATGGTAAAGGTCAGGGGAGATTTGGTAGAGATATCAGGGGTGGAGGATCTTCTGGTCCAATTAGAAGGTCGGGAAAAGGTGAGGCACTAGTGAGAGTTGCACATGTTTTTTTGTAAAGAGAAAATGCATTATAAATTGGAGTATCTTATGTTTAAAGTACTAAAATGCTACCATTGTCATTAAGTGGGGCATGTTAAGAAGAATTGTATGCAGTTGGTAGGGACTCCAACAACACCTAGTGAAGTAGCAAGCAGAGTGTTATCTCCAGGCATTGGAATGAAAAGTGTGGGTAGAGGACAAATAAATGGTTCCAGGATAGGTGAACGAGTCTTTACGGTGAAAGAGGCTCGGGTTACTCTAGAAGTGGTAATCGGTACACTTTCTGTTACAGATAGAAGGGCTTATGTTGTGGTTGATCCCCGTTCCACACATTATTTTGTATCCTATGCTTTTGCTATATATCTGAGTAGACCATGTACTCATTTAAATGTGGTTTCGGGTATCTATATTCTTATGGGGGGATATGATTGTAGCTGAATATATTTTTCGTGCTTGTGTTTTGACTGTGGGGGTTAAAGACACAATTATAGACTTAGTTACATTGAATATCTCTGATTTTGACACGATTCTGGGAATGGATTGGTTATCTAAATATCATGCATCTATGGATTGTTTCCGTAAAGAAGTTGATTTTAACATGCCCAGTGAGTCTGAATTTAAATTGGTAGGGGAAAGGAAAAAATTTCCTAGTTGCACTATTTTTTATATTCAAACGAGGAAATTATTTAGTAAGGCTTGCGAGTGTTTTATTGTATATGTTCTTGACATTAGGAAGGGGGATTTACAATTAGTCGATGCTTCTATTGTACAGGATTTTCCAGAGGTGTTTTCTAGTGACTTCTCTGGGTTCCGTCTACAGAGATAAGTGGAATTTAGTATTGAATTGGCCCTACGGATAACCCCTATTGAGTTTAAAGAACTCAAGATTCAGTTTCAGGATTTACTTAATAGGGGTCCATACAACCTAGTGTATCTCCATGGGGTGCACCCATTTTATTTAAAAAAAAATAAAGATGGTACTATGCATTTGTTTATCGGTTATAGGCAACTGAATAAAGATACAATTAAGAACAAGTACCCTTTACCTCGTATAGATGCAATTTTTTTATCAGTTGTAAGGTGCTAAAGTGTTTTCAAAAATAGACTTACGATCAGGTTATCATCCGTTGAGAGTGAAGGAGAGTGATACTTCTAAAACTATTTTTCATTCTCGATATGCTCATTTGGAGTTTTTTGTGATGCCTATTGGAGTGACTATGCTCCAGTCGTATTTATGGATCTTATGAACCGGGTACTTCATCCTTTTATTGATTCATTTGTGACAGTTTTTATTGAAGATATTTTGATTTATTCACGTGATATGGTTGAACATGAAAAGCATATCAGAACTATTTTGAATGTGTTGAGAGATAAGCAATTGTATGTTAAGTTTAGCAAATGTGAATTTTGGTTATCACAAGTTGTATTTTTAGGCCATGTTATTTTTGGGGATGGTATTATGACGCCCCTCCTATTTTAATCACGGGTGATCAGTCATTTACTAAAATAAATAGGAATCTGATTTCGTTCATTATTAGCATCATCCTCAAAACCTTTTTAAAATACTAACTACCTAAATTAAATTATCCAGTTCCAGATTTTATCTTTTTATTAAACAACAACACCCACAACAATTAGCGAAACTAAAATAATATAAATCATTCACATAATAACTGAAGTCTAGAACATCATAGGATTAAATGAATAAATGTCGAATAAACCATCGGCTCCAAATCCAACATCCAAGTCATAAATCTAACTGAAATGAAATAAATCTAAATAGAAACTCTGATACTTAAAGGAATAAATCAACCGATAAATTTGAACTGAACGTGCAACATGCCCAACTGACATAACTAAATATGAGTTCTAGATAAGGAAGGAAATGACTAAATTGTATACTGAAGTCCTGCATGCCTTGACAAGAGCCGCAGCTACGCATCCTTGGAATGAATCATCGCGTCTGGCGTCCTTGTGGATGGACACTTAAAAGGTTTTGAAAATAGATTTAATATGGGTTAGGGCCCAAAACAATTAAAAATATTTGCAAGTATTTAAAATACAGTAAGAACAATTATTATATATATGTTAGCTTCATGTGCACTCCCTTGAGTTCCTCACTCCTTAACTATAGTGCACACCTAATGTGTCCTACTAATTCGACCTAGTTATTCTACTTAGCCTAACTAGTCACAATAAGCATCTACCTAACCACTAATACTCTTAGCCCACCCGTATCGCACATATGATACGCTACCATAAAAACATATACATTAGTCGAATATCATTCCTGAACAATTATTTAAGTTTTTCTTACTTAGGCTACTTTTATATGTACACTATCTATATCTTCTACTACCACACAAGAGTAGAACAAATCACACAAACACACACACACACACACACACACACACACACACACACATACACACATATATACATATATATATATATATATATATATATATATAATCTCAAGGGTGAAAACTAACAAAATTTACAACACCAATTTATAAATGCAGAAGTCAATTTTAAATTTATCTTATCTTTATCCTAATCATGCATCTATGGTGATAAAACAGATAAATCAAACAAGAAAATATATAAAAAGGCCAAGTTTCATGAAAAAAATCCTCTCAGGAAAAAAACATTTTATTTCACTAATAACTTGCAAATCGCAACTTACAAACTTACAATTGAAATACAACAATGAATTTTTGCAGAAATATACAAAGATCGCATCCTTCAAATCAACAATAATTCCCTCGAGAACCACAATGTACCGCAACCCTCCATCAGCCTCAGCCTTCATCTTCAACAGTGAATCCCAACAAGTATCACAAGTTAGTAATTGAGATCCCCTCCACAAAAGGTATATGCAAAGATACAAAACTTTCTAGGGATCTAAACTAATTCACAAGAACAATATTGCAAGATGTTTTATTGTGAATTAAACAGGTGTTTTTCAACACAAAACATGAAGAACTTTTGTATTAAATATGAATTTTTGTTTTTACAAAACTCTTTAACAATTTGAATCATTAAACGGATATTTATAAAACCTTTAAGGCGGCGTGTCGTTCAAATGAGATAAGTAGGTCGTTTGAACTACTTCTTCATGTCGTTTGAACGACATAAAATATTATTTAAATGACCTACAAATAAACCAATAGCATGTCGTTTGATCCAAAATCGATCCAAACTAAAACCGACGATCTAACAGCCTTTTCATGTCGTTGGAACGACATTGGGATGTCATTTGAACGACATAAATGGAAAAAAATTATTTTTCAAAACCCTGCCTACAGTATCTCAGAAAACATATTTTTTGAAAATAAAAGTTCCTGTTCGTTTTTGATAAAAATAAACATCCCAAATATAATTCCATGAATTAATTCAAACTCCAAATCATTTTATACCTTTTGGAATGTCAGTAAGTCTTCAAACTTCGATATGCTTGAGTTAGATTCGTCTTAACGATGCGTGACGATTTATAACGGGATACATCAAACTAGACTAGATATGCTATGAACAATCCTAGAAAAATTGTTCTTATAAATCTCCCCCGTTGGCAATTCCGGTACAAGACAAACAAACATGACCGGACACCAAATTAAAATAAATTCTCCTATTACATGAATATTAATACCCTTACCAACCCTAGAACAAAACATCATAAAACTCTTTGTCTCCAAGCTTCTTCTTCCCTTTCAAACTTTGTCTTCATCCGTGTGTCTAAAATTCCACTTTAAGTATCAACATACATGAGACAATAAACATATACCTTCATGATGCATCGACATTGAAACAAAATAAAGTTCATAAACAAAATACTCCCCCATAATTCAAACTCATCAGAAACTCCATTTTAATTTGCTCTTCCCCTTTATTTTTATCCAAAATAGACAAATACACAAAGAAGTAGAAACAATAAACATTAAGTGTGAAGCATCACGATGAAGAAATGGTATCATCATAAAATATGTAAGTCAAGTACATATAATGATAATCTCAAAGGCAAACACACACCAACTATTTTTGAAATCTTTTGATTTTCCTCCCAAAATATGCAAAATTTCACAAATACAACAAACATACCATATATATATAATATATGCAAAATATATCAACGAAAATTTGGCACACAAATATAGGTATAAACAATCACAAGACATGCTACAAAACACATAAGCTTTACACACTAGCATAGTATTGATGTGTCTAAACATGAGAAATTGAATGAAAGAGTGTGAGCTAGTAACAAAAGAATTATAATCCAAACACTCAAATATATTCAAGAAGTTCTAATTTACCACAAAACTGTATCAAACTAAGCTTTAGCCTCAACTGACAAATAAAGTTGAACTTAATAAAGAAAATAAGTACAATGTACACAATTTAGAATATTGATGATTCTACAAATCGATAGCATCGTGACAAAATAAGCATAACAAGGATTCATTGCCATTGTGCAAACCCGTTACTACTCCCCGTTTGGTTTAATTGATGGAAAATACTATAATTTAAATTCAAAAATTAATGGATAAATTTCTAGGAATAATTTAGGACTCCTGAAAAATTACATGAATTAATATCAAAGCATAGATTAATTAGAAATTTTATCCGGGATGAAAATTATAGTATTTCGGGCGAATTATACTCGGGGATTTATTAATGAACTTGTGATGGAAAATTCAAAAAAATAGGGATGCGGGGTGATTAAGAGTAGTACGTGTCCATAATTAATATTATGAGAATCAATTAATTAATTAAGTGGATAATTAAGTAATTGGTAATGGAAATGATATTGAGAAAATGTTGGGGTAGTGCCACGAGTAACAAGCACGGTTAGCCGGAATTATTGAGAAAACATACACGGTTATAGAGACAGTATGTATATTATTATATTTGTGTGCATGATATAATTTTTTGAACATACCACTCTAGTACTATTATCGGAGGTTGCGCGATGTGGGTGATCTTCCCTGGAGAAAAATTGAAAGCTAAGTATGGACCCCATGTCATAGCGTCACGCATGTGCCCTTTGAGGTTTAAGTTTGAAGTGAGGTAATTAAGGTATGGTTATGACTCACTATCGAAGAACCTATGACCGCCTCCAACATGTTTACGATATTATCAGGGTTCGGTGTGAGAATCTGACCCGGTGGCCCAGGATGATGTGTGTATGCCCAAGTGCATGATAGAATTTTAGAGATTCACATCCAGTGTTTTATTACTCTGAGGGGTGACGATTATATATATATATATATATATATATATATGAAAGAGTTGGCGCTTGCGTTCAATTAAGAAATAATATAATAAATTCCATTTTTAACCCAAATTAACCCTAAGCATGCAACTAGGTGTTATTGAAACAATATGAAATCATGCAATAAATATTCAACACACAAAGTTTAAGGAAAAATCCCCCACAGGGGCAAAACCATTTGTATATCACTATAATTTGTAAGAGAAACGGCTTACGATCGGATTACACTGTAATACAAGTTTTTGACTAAGAATTACCCTCGGGTATCGGATTCTGTAGTCACGGCTGGAATATCCCTTTCCAGTAGGGTTGGCGGCTGGAACTATCCCTGTCCAGTAGGGCTGCAATGAAGAGGAAGAAGCGGTCCACTTCACAAAGGGTTGAACAACAGCAATGGTGTTCTTGGGTTACCAAACTTTGATTCACATAGATATGGAAGATGTGTGAATCTAAAAACCTAGAATCATAGGACTCAATAGGTGAAGACTTTAGGGTTGATATGCTCTGATAATCGTGGGAAAGTCTTAAGAAAACCAATTCCCGTAGTGGGATTAAATAGGAGAACTTGAGCCCTAAAATTCGGAACATGATCTGAACACGATCTGTTTGGATTTATCCTCGTCGGATCGGTCCGGCCTCTTTAGGCGGATCGGTCCGGTGACATCGGATCGGTTCCTTTTTGAAGACGGATCCATCCGGTTCGCATCGGATCGGTTCAGCATTTTGGCTTCATCGGTTCGCTATGGATCCGGGGCACACTGGCTTCACCTCAGCAAGCGGATCGGTCCGGTCCCTTTAGGAGGATCGGTCCGGATGAACCGGATCGGTTCTTTTATCTGGACCGGATCGGTCCAGTCTGTTCCCTTGATTTCTTTTCTCCTTTTGATATTCGGATCCGTTGATGAGTATATGATTCTTGAATTTCCTCAACGGTGTAACGGCGTACGACATATAAAATGCTAATGGACAAAAATGTCCTTACAAATCTCCCCCTATGTCTATGCCGGTACATACATAAAAACAAACATCTGAATTATCAATCATAAATAATTGCCTATCCAAATCTACCCTTCCATGAACCCAAAACTGAAAGAGTACAAGTGAATAAGACTGCATCGTTTGATCTTCAAATCTTCAGGGATCTTAACGCTTTTCTCATCAGGGTGTGCAATTCAGTTATCAAAGTAGTACCTACACACATGAGACAAAGCAAAATACCAAGTGACATATCGAGTTTGAAATGAGACAAACATATATACCAATTTATGAACAAAACTCAAAATTTCAAATCTCCCCCATAATAAGATAATTCTTTCTCCCCCTTTTTATGATGTCCCCAGATAGACAAAAGAGAGAAATAAATCAGATAAGCAAGTGCGGGATGACACAAGGCATAAAATCACACCATGAATGAACATAAAACAACCACGTCGGTGATAGCGTAAAAGAATGAGTGTGAACAAAATTCGATAGGAAAATCAAAGCATACAAACATGACATATGTGCACGATGAATATTGGATATTCCTAACGAATGAACTCAAATGCTTCCTTTGGTGTAAAAGATTGGAAATATAAGACATTGACTATATCAAAACTACAAATCAAAGCTCAAAGTGATTTCTACACCAATAACGTCCAAAATGATTTTCATGCTATTTCAGGACTTTCAAGGAAGTGCAAACCCGTTTTTCAATCTCCAACCAAGCTCCCTCAGATTTATATTTTTAATAGAGGTATACTAAATTCTCAAACTTTGGAGAATTGATGGTGAAACCTACAATGGCCCATATTTGGCATGAATTTCTTTTTATTGCCTTTAAATTTTTTCGGGCTCTTTTAACCTCTTAGGACCTCGGATATTACAATACCTCCATTTTTAGGTCCTTTTTAACGGTGGCTTTTGCGCAAAGTATAAAGAATCATCTTTCGCAGCCCCTCCCCGTTATGCAAATAATCACACAGTCTCACCAAAACGGTTTTTACATGCAATCCAATCTTGTCAAGTTTTATCGCATTTTATACATTATATAGACAGGATTGAGATGGAAACACTCAAGCCAACATGAGATTGACAAGTGCAACAATCAAATATAACCGTGCATGTGTGCAATAAAGGATATAGAAGTTAAGCATGTAGGAAATATCACTAATTACATCTCAATGACTCCAATCAATGTTAAGCACATGGATGAAATGATGTAGCCTCTCAAATCTCTATCAAACAGTCACATGGATATATGGAATGAAGTTGTGACTTGGCTATCTTAAATGCTCATCCATAAAAGGCAATTTTTTTGAATTTTTCAAAAATTTTATCAAAATAAAATCTTTTTGTGATTTTCTAAAAAAAAATTTCTAAAAAGAAAATCTTTTTGTATTTTTCAAAGAATAATAACAAAGAATACATAAAAGTTGTACAACAAAGCTATGGTACATATAAAACAGACTAGCAATAGGAAGCATATGATATGAACATGAAGAAGCATCCTATTCTAGACATAGACCAACCCCTCAGTCAACTGTGCAAATCCCCAAGGACTTCCTAAGATTCTCAAATCTAAGGGCATTTAAAGGTTTCGTGAAAATATCGGCTAACTGACGGTCGGTAGGAACAAAACTCAGGGTTACGACCTTCTCCTCAACTAACTGACGTATAAAGTGATCGCGTAACCTGATGTGTTTTGTGCGCGAATGTTGGACAGGATTGCGGGATATGTATATCGCGCTCGTGTTATCACAGGAAATGGTCATGGTGTCCTGTGATATCCCATAATCCTCCAACATTTGCTTCATCCACATGAGTTGCGTGCAACAACTCCCGGCGGCGATGTACTCAGCCTCCGCAGTGGACAAAGAGATGGAGTTTTGCTTCTTGCTCAACCAAGAGACAAGAGCAGAACCAAAGTAGAAACACCCACCCGAAGTGCTCTTACATCCATCTACGTCCCCGGCCCAATCGGCATCCGAATAGGCGGACAAACGGTCATCGGTATCAAAGGAATACCAAATACCGTATGAGAGAGTCCCACTCATGTATTTGATAATACGTTTTAGAGCGAGTAAGTGTGACTCTTTAGGAGACGCCTGATAACGCGCACAGACTCCAACACTAAAGGCAATGTCGGGACGACTAGCAGTCAAGTAGAGAAGACTGCCTATCATACTCCGATACAAGGTTTGCTCTACGTCCTTGCCTGAAGTGTCCTTACTAAGCTTGGTAGTGGTACTCATAGGTGTACGAGCATGCTTAGCGGAGTATAAACCAAATTTCTTCACTAGGTCTCTAGCATACTTGGATTGGGAGATGAACATCCCATCCTCTAGCTGACGAACCTAGAGACCAAGGAATAATGTAAGCTCACCAACCATGCTCATCTCAAACTCACTTTTCATTTCCTCCTCAAAGTGATGAGCATGCTGGGAGCATGTGGATCCAAAGACTATGTCGTCCACATAGACTTGGGCAACCAAGATAGCACCGTCATCTCTCCTGACGAACAACGTCATATCAACTCCCCCTCTCTTGAAGCCACGGGCTAAGAGATAGGAAGTAAGCCTCTCGTACCAAGCACGGGGTGCTTGCTTCAAATCATACAAGGCTTTTCTCAGATAGTAGACGTGATCAGGGTGCTTAGGGTCTTCAAACCCTTTTGGTTGTTCCACATAAACCTCTTCCTGTAGAATGCCATTCAGAAAGGCACTCTTGACATCCATCTGATATACCTTGAAGTGCAGATGACATGTGATGGCGAGTAGTAAGCGGACGGACTCAAGCCTCGCAACAGGAGAAAATGTCTCCCCAAAGTCTACACCCTCTATCTGTGTGTAGCCTTGAGCGACCAACCTAGCCTTATTTTTTATTATGGTACCATTTTCATCCATTTTATTCTTGAAAATCCACCGGGTACCAATAACATTAGTATCACTAGGTCGGGGGACAAGTTCCCAGACATTGTTCTTCTTAAACTGAAGCAACTCATCCTGCATAGCAGATATCCAGTGTTCATCCTTGAGTGCTTCCTTGTGATTCTTGGGCTCGACTTTGGACGTGTAGCAATGATGACTAACAACGTTCTCTAGTTGAGCACGAGTCTTGACCCCTAGAGTGGGATCGCCAACAATGGCTGAAGGATCATGACTCTTGCGAACCCAAGCAGGTGTGTCCCCTAAAACAGGAATAGGGTCCACAGAGTGTGGGAGAGGAACAGGAAACTCACTATCAGAACAATCCTCATCCTCACACTGAAGGTTGGGATCAATAACCGTCGGAGGTTCGTCATCTTGCACAGTGACGTTTATTGATTCCATAACCTTAGAGCTCTTCAGGTTAAAAACCCGGTACGCTCTACTGTTCGATGAATATCCTAGCAATATTCCCTCATCGCTCCGGGAGTCAAACTTTCCTAATTGCTCTCTATCCCGTAGGATGTAGCATTTACTCCCAAAAACACGGAAATATGCCAAGTTGGGTTTCTTGCCAGTCCACAATTCATAAGGTGTCTTAAGTGTGTGTGGACGCAGATAGACCCTATTCACCGTGTGGCATGCAGTAGACACTGCCTCTGCCCAAAATTGCCTAGAAACTTTACGACCTATAAGCATAGATCTAGCCATCTCTTGGATCGTTCTATTTTTCCTCTCAACAATCCCATTTTGCTGAGGAGTTCTCACAGCAGAAAACTCATGTTTGATCCCAAGGCTATCACAGTACAAATCCACCTTTGCTTCCTTAAATTCAGTGTCGTTGTCACTATGTATTCTGTTAATAGTGACACCGTGTTGATTTTGCAGGACACGGCACTTGGTCGTTAAAAATTCTACAGCATCGGATTTCTCTCTCAGAAAACCTACAGTGGAGTACCTGGAGAAATCGTCTACCATCACGAGAATGTATCTCTTACCACCTAGACTCTCCGTGCGAGTAGGGCCCATAAGATCCATGTGAATCAACTCAAGAACACGTGAGGTGGTAATGGAATTCAACTTCCTATGTGGGCTACGAATTTGCTTTCCCAACTGACAGGGTCCACAAATCATGGAAGTTGTCTTTCCAAGTGACGGTAAGCCACGTACTAGGTCCTTTTTGACTAAACGAGATAAGTCTCTAACGTTCACATGACCTAGACGTTGATGCCACAGATCCATAGGAGTGATCGTGGCGCTGTTGCAAACAAGTGAGGATGTGGGCTCAGTCCCATAGCAGTTATCCTCTGTCCTCACCCCTTGCACTAAAAGTTTACCGGCTTGATTATAGACCTTACAAGCTTTCCGGTCAAACTTCACTGCAAAGTCATCGTCGCACAGCTGGCTGATGCTAAGAAGGTTTGCTTTCAAACCTTTGACGTACATCACGTTTTCTAGCTTTGGAAATCCTGGTAACTCTACTGTACCTCGTCCTACTATGCTAGATTTGCTACCATCTCCAAAGGTGACTCTCGAATCAATATAATCCTCAAGATGGGTAAAATATGAGACATCACCTGTCATGTGTCTGGAGCATCCACTGTCAAAATACCACTGAGAGGTATTATGTGCTTTGAGAGCAACATGGACAACAAGGGCCTTTTTCTCTTTCTTAGGAACCCAAGAGTAGGTACCTTTTTGTATTCCCTTGTTGTTGTTGGTTTTAGCCGGAATGCGGGGCGCCTTCATTGATGGTAAGGTCATCCGTCGAAATTCCTCCATCAAACTCTGTGATGTGGCGGCTAGAAACTCAACTCGCTCTCTCAGACTGGCAAACTCATCAGTATGATGTGGAGAAGTAAAAGTACGTCGTGTCCGACCAAATCTATAGCAAAACTCCCTAAGGTGTCCATTTCTTTTGCAATGGGAGCAAAAGGGCACATTATTAGGAGGACCTTGGATTGCTTTTCTTGGTCGAACTCTCCTTCTTGGTTTTTGATGACGGCCATAAGGAGTCGTAGTAAACTCAGGAATTGGTCCGGGTGCAATTTGAGACGTGGAGGCACCATCAAAACCTATTCCTTGCCTATCACCAAAACCTAAAGCGGGACCGAGGAGCATCTTTCCCATCTTCCCAGATCTATCCTCGATTTGTACCTTGACTTTCCTAGCTCTCTCAAGGTCATGAGTAAGCTGAGCAACAAGGGCTTCAACTTTCTTCCTAGTCTCCATGGAGGAATGGAGCTCACTAGTAAGATTAGCCACTTGTTTAGTCAAGTCCGCTTTCTCTTTCTCAAAACTGCTCTCTCTCTCTCTAAGAAAATTCTCTTTACTAACCCAGGCAGACTCTCTCTCTCTCATGGCGGTGCAGGTGGAGGACTCTCTCTCTCTCGTCTCTTCTAACTCTTCTTCTAACGTGGTGATCCTAAGAACTAACGCCTTGTTACGTTTTTTAGTTTTAAAAGACTCATTATATAACTCGGCGTAGGCGCGTTGAAGGTTACTCTCGTCCTCACTGCCTTCCTCCTCTCCCTCACTCTCTTCACACTCACTGCCGAGGTGTCTCTGTGAGGTAGCATCTTCATCGTCGTGAGATGCACATGGAGTACTCACATGACTAGCCATGAACGCGGTGAAGTTACGCTCATGCGGTGACTCATCTCCCGAGTCCACCGACTCGACCTCACTGTCATCACTAAGGGTAGCATTTAGGACAGCTTTACCCTTTTCCCTATTCAGACGAGTGGCACACTCAAACGCTCTGTGTCCCTTACCGTCGCATTCAAAACACCTCTCACTGTCTTTAGGGGGTTCTTTGAAATCTTTCTTTTCAAACTTATTTTTCTGAAAATTCTTTTTATCTTTGAAGTTCCCACTTTTCTTAAATTTCAGAATTTTCTTGAAGTTTTTAGCAAATAAGGCCAAATCATCTAAGTCAAACTCACATTCAGAATCAGAATTTTCTAACTTTCTAGATGACTCGACTCTCTTTCTTGCCGACCCCTCACCTTTTCTCTCTTGGGCTTTAAGGGCAATTCCCTTATCTTTTGGCTTGGCAGATTTAGGAAACATGTCTATTTCATAAGTTTCTAAATCTCCTACCAGTTCTTCCAATTTTAGAGTATTTAAATTACCCAAGGAATTTAGCACAGTGACTTTAGGTATAAAACGCTTAGGAAGGGAACGAAGAACCTTTTTAACAACTCTAGCATTTGGAATATGTTCACCAAGATTATAGCTAGTATTAACAATGTCAGAAAGCCTAGCATAAAATTCATCAAAACATTCATTTTCATGCATGGTGATGGTTTCAAATTGAGTTGTTAAATTTTGCAATTTTGACTCTTTAACAGCATTTGTTCCTTCATGGGTAAGTTGCAAAACATCTTATGCCTCTTTTGACGTGGTGCACGTCATTATGCATTTGAACTCATCAGGTGTGACAGACCCAGAAATAGCACTTAGACCCTTAGAATTAAAAGATGACCATTTAAATTCTTCATCAGTCCAAGTAATGTCAGGTTTCAAGTTGGTCACATTATCAACAGTCACGGTGGGAGGAGTCCACCCTCGTTCAACCAAAATCCAGACACGTTCATCAATGGCTTTTAAAGCCGACCTCATACGGGCTTTCCAATAAGCATAATTTGACCCGTCAAAAATAGGCATTTTATAATATGACTTCTCCATTTGAACACGCTCTTTTCAAAAATCAATTTATTTCAAAAAATTGATATCTTTAGAAAGATTTTGCGGAAAATAGGAATACGCGATAGATTAGCGTAACCTGCTCTGATACCAATTTGAAAGAGTTGGCGCTTGTGTTCAATTAAGAAATAATATAATAAATTCCATTTTTAACCCAAATTAACCCTAAGCATGCAACTAGGTGTGATTGAAACAATATGAAATCATGCAATAAATATTCAACACACAAAGTTTAAGGAAAAATCCCCCACAGGGGCAAAACCATTTGTATATCACTATAATTTGTAAGAGAAACGGCTTACAATAGGATTACACTGAAATACAAGTTTTTGACTAAGAATTACCCTCGGGTATCGGATTCTGTAGTCGCGGCTGGAATATCCCTTTCCAGTAGGGTTGGCGGCTGGAACTATCCCTGTCCAGTAGGGCTCCAATGAAGAGGAAGAAGCGGTCCACTTCACAAAGGGTTGAACAACAACAATGGTGTTCTTGGGTTACCAAACTTTGATTCACATAGATATGGAAGATGTGTGAATCTAAAAACCTAGAATCATAGGACTCAATAGGTGGAGACTTTAGGGTTGATATGCTCTGATAATCGTGGGAAAGTCTTAAGAAAACCAATTCCCGTAGTGGGATTAAATAGGAGAATTTGAGCCCTAAAATTCGGAACATGATCTGAACACGGTCTGTTTGGATTTATCCTCGTCGGATCGGTCCGGCCTCTTTAGGCGGATCGGTCCGGTGACTTCGGATCGATTCCTTTTTGAAGACGGATCCATCCGGTTGGCATCGGATCGGTTCGGCATTTTGGCTTCATCGGTTCGCTATGGATCCGGGGCACACTGGCTTCACCTCAGCAAGCGGATCGGTCCGGTCCCTTTAGGCGGATCGGTCTGGATGAACCGGATCGGTTCTTTTATCTGGACCAGATCGGTCCGGTCTGTTCCCTTGATTTCTTTTCTCCTTTTGATATTCGGATCCGTTGATGAGCATATGATTCTTGAATTTCCTCAACGGTGTAACGGCGTACGACATATAAAATGCTAATGGACAAAAATGTCCTTACAATATATATATATATATATATATATATATATATATATATATGCTTGATGTGATATTGAACTATGTATATATATGTGCAAAAAAATATATACGAGCATGAGATATTAAAATGTGAATATTAATAACTATTGAAAGTTATTTGGAATGAATCGATAAAATATAACTAAGAATTATAATTGTTGAAAGTTATCTGATATGAATTGATTAATTATAATTGAGAATTATAGTTATAAAACAGATGGAGCAAATTAATTATTAAATACACGTCAGACATGGTAGCGTATGAACTTAAGGATATTGGAGACTAGTTAGGCGGGATAGCATAACTAGGAGTTAAAGTTCATACGTTAAGTGCGCACTATAGTTGAGGGGTGAGTATCATCTCATATGAGCGCGACATCAATTTAAATATAGAAGAATGCCCATATATTATTTATGAATTATAGTCATTTGCAAAATATTTTTAAAAGGTTTTGGGCTCTGTCCCATGTCAAAATATTTTCAAAAACTTTTAGGTATCCAGCCACAGGGACGCCAAACATGTTATAACTTCTAGGTCACATAAGTTGCAGCAGCTGTGGAGTGTTGTAGGGATTGTTTAGTCATTTATCCTTTAGAATCTAGATAGGATTTAGTCAGTTATTATTCGGGTATATCGTCCAATATCAATTTTTATTTTAGTTTTATTTAATCCAGCTTTATTTGATTATTGTAGTGGATTGTAAACCGATGGTTTATTAGGTTAGTTGATTTTATTATATTCCAGTATTGAGATTTAATTATGTGATTGTGTATTTACTTATTCATCTAGAATGGTGTATGGTAAATGATTTTATTTATGATAATTTAATTAAAGTTTAAAATTGACACACGACTTGATAAAATAATAGGTCGTTGGTAATAAATTATATTTTCGACAGTGATGCTAAGAATGAGTTATTTGAGATTCTTGTTTTATTTTAGTAGAGAGCTGACCAACCATTATTTTAATAAGCGGGGTGTTACATAGATGATGAGGGATTTGTTATGGAGAGGTAACGCTGATGGTTTCAAACATTGCCTAGTAAGTTGGTAAGAGGTACGGTAGCCGGTCAAGACAGGGGCAGGCGTGAAAAGTGTACCACACCTTAATAAATTTGTGTTGGGGAAATGGCTATGGAGATTTTCTAGAGAGGAGAAAGGACTGCGAAGGAAGTGGTGGTGGCTAGGGGAGGTGTAAGCCAATGTGGATGGGGGACGATTGTTCGCCGCTATGCGTACAGGGTGGTCCTATGGAAGTATATAGCGAAGGGATCGTCGGGGATTTCTCTACACATTGCATTTCAACTAGTTAAATATACTATACTATACTAGCTTTCTTTATTTTATTTGGTGTGTTATTTCTTTCATGTATGAGTGCTGGTACACTTCGTGTTTTGAGGTTTCTGCCCCCTAGGGCAGGTCATTCTAGTGACATTTTTTAATTGACCAAAAAAGAAAATTCTCTTCGAGGCCTTAGCTAAAATTTATCACAATTGTTAGTACTGAGTCATAGTCCAAGACATGTACTCCTTTTTTATTAGAGAGAGAGAGAGAGGCTCTAGTAAACACCAAGTATACATACCTATTTTTTAAAATAGTTAATAAATTATTCCTCGACATATTTTTTTATATGAAGCTTAAACCTTTTAGGGCATCCATATAAAAAAATCAGCTCAAAATAACATTTTTTACTATTTTAAAAAAATTGGTCAGACTTTTGCATATTTTAAAGAACTTTAAAGCTGCGAAAGTTTGATCGATTTTTTTAAAATAGAAAAAAAAAATTATGGTTCCTCAAAATGTTTAAATACCTAAAACTCAACTCAATTTTTTTTTAATATTTAAAGAAAATAGTTTGCTCCAGCTGTATGTATACTTGATATGTATGAATCTCTCTCTCTCTCTCTCTCTCTCTCTCTCTCTCTCTCTCTCTCTCTCTCTATATATATATATATATATATATATATATATATATATATATATAGTCCCACTATTCCGACTCCAAATCTACATTCCTCCGCTCCACCTTTTTGTTAAAAGACTATATTACCCTATAAAACTAACTTTTCACATATTTGTCTTTATCTCGCTCCCACTTTTATTGTTAACAACTCAATTAAGAGTAAAGATTGAAGGACAAGAGATCCTCTAATATTTACAAAAAAAATGCAAATAAACAGCCACATAAAGAATAAATTTCCAAAAAATACCCTCAAACAAATCCAAAACAGCAGCACTATTGAATTCCATGGCCTCTGCATCCATTGATATTTTGAAACCAAGGAACTAAATACTGATAGTCTCCTGCCCTTCCTCAAGCAATTAAATCCTTCCAACAATGTTCAATACTTAGAATGCTTCTTGAAATTCCTAAATACTAAAAATTCTTCTTGAAATTCTTTTTATCAAAAAAATGTTGACGATTATTATATCAAACAAAAATACTGGACAACATTTTTTTAAAGAAAAAATGGCCAGAACTTTTATTATAAACTATATTTTTTAAAACCTTTATTTTTTACAATTTCTTACAAAACACAACTTTTTTTATAAAACTTTATTTTTTGGTAGAAAAATTAGGTCGTGACTTTGACACATTACTAATTTTCTATTTTATACTTTAATATACGACATGACACGAATAGCGTGATTTATAATTTTCACACCACATTCAATACAACATGACATGAATAACACGAGTAAACTTATTAATTTAATATTGTGTCACTGACAACAAATTATTCGTGTCACACCGTATTCATTTTGGTGTGAAAATTATAAATCACGTTATTCGTGTCATGTCGTGTCGTGCACTAAAGTATAAAATGCAAAAAATAGTAATTTATCAAAATCACAACTTAGTTGTTTACAAAAAAAATACAGTTTTATTAAAAAGTTATGTTTTATAATAAAAGTTTCGTCCAGTTTTTCTTTATAAAAATGATGTCCATTTTTTATTTGATGTAATTATCGTCAACATTGTTTTTATAAAAAGAATGTCCATTTTTTATATAAATAACAAAACAATTTTTTACTAATGCTTGTTTCAATAAAGAAATAATAATAATAATAATAATAATAATAATAATAATAATAATAATAATAATAATAATAATAATAATAATAATAATAATAATAATAATAATACGTTTTTTTTTAAATAAATAACCGAATGCTTTTTTTAAATAAAAACAGACTTTTGTGATTTTTATATTTTTAGAATATTAAAAAAATTATTTTCCGGAATACCGGGATGTTTATATTCAAAACATTATGTTTTTTATTTCCAAAATATTACGTATTTAAAAACAGTTTTTTTATCTACTTCCATTTCTATAATAAATAATAATATTTTTTTCCAGAATATTACATATTTTCAGAATATTTAAAAATTATTTTCCAGAATAGTAGATTTGTTTATATTCAAAATATTATGTTTTTTTTTTTTTTTTTCAGAAAATTATGTATTTTAAAATGAATAATAGATTTTCGACAGAATATTATATTTCATCAAACTAATTTTTTTTATAAATAAATGTATTAATAATTTTTTTTGGAAATTTATTTTTTATGTGGCTATTTATTTGTATTTTTTTTATAAATATTAGAAGATCTCTCATCCTTCAATTTGTACTCTTAATTGAGTTGTTAGCAATAAAAGTTGAAGTGAGATGAAGATAAATATGTGAAAAATAATTATTAAGAGTAGTAGAGTCTTTTAGCAAAAAGGTGAAGTGAAGAAATATAGATTTAAAGTGAAAATAGTGAAACTCTCTATATATTATACTTATATTTAGAAAAATGATGTATACACCGAAATTGTGCACCGAAAAATTTACCGAATGTGCTTTAATAGTATTGTACTATGATGTGGGTCCCGCCAGGGTACAACCACTTAAAGCACAATTTCGATAATTTTGGGGTAATTTGTGTGTGTGTGTCTCATTACTCTTATATTTATATAGAAGAGGAAAGCATAAGTGTAAACAAGTCCCCAATGGGACCGATCATTGCCTTGTGCATACGCATGCCCCTCAGTGCAATCCTATATGATGATCGCTTTTTAGAAGCACCTTTAGATCAGGCTCATTTGTTCATTCTTTTGATGACCTTCAGAACTCTACTCATTTGTTCATTCTCTGGATTTCTTTTTTCTTATATCGATAAGGTTATTAGTCCCTAAAAACTCAACTTTAAAAAAAAAATAATTAATCTTTTGAGTGACATACGAATAGTGCTTGGCACATAATTATTGTCACTATTTGTGAGTGGATGTTATAGTCGGAACTAAACACTGTATATAAAAATAAAAGAAATTATTGAATTTTTTAAAATGATCCTTATTTTTTAGAATCAATTATTAAAAATTCTCTCGAATATTTTTTAATGTAAGTCTTATTAATTTGTTCAAAAAAATTCTTCACCAGATAAAAAACACATAAGACACCTGTTTTTAATTTAACTCATTTAGTCATTCAAACACTCATTTATTCAATATTCTCTTATTTTTAAAAGTCAGTGCTAGCGGCACACCCTTCCCCCCTCCCCCCCCCCCCCCCCATCCCAAATCCACTGTCGAAGCTCCGGTGACCTTCACCGGAGCACCGACAATCCTCGTTAGAACTCTGGCAATGGGGGTGGGGGGTGAAGGGAGATGGGTAAATAGGTCTGTGTGTGCCATTGTTTTGAGTACTTTTATGTGGTGAGTGACTTTTTGTAACAAAATAAAAAGATTTGAACTAAACGTATATTAAAAAATATTCGTGGGACTATTCGGTACATGTTCCTATTGTTTATTGTTATAGAAAAAAGTAAATACTAAATATTTAATTTTAAATGATATTAAATATGAGGTATATTATTTAAAAAATTGTATTTATTAAATAGTGCAAAGAAATAAATCTCTCTCTCTCTCTCTCTCTCTCCCTCTCAATAAATATAAGGTATATATTCTCTTTAAAAAAAGTTTACTTTTAGTTTTTTACCTTACAAATAAATTGGTAAACAATCATATCGAGCATTCTTGACTATTAGAGACAGAGTTAATTTTTAATTAAATTCAAGATTTGATAAAACAGTAAAGCAAAACTCCAACTTAATTTAGATATAAGATATATATATTTTCTACAAAAAAAGTTACTTTTAGTTGAAAATCAACTACTTTTTCACCATACAAATAAAATTGCTAAACAATCATGTCGAACATTCTTGACTACTAGAGGGAGAGTTATTTTTTAATTAAATTTATGAATTGATAAAACAGTAAAACAAAGCCCAAATGACAACTCCAACTTAATTTTGTGTTTGAATGAAACCACTCTTACAAAAAGTAACACTGCTTTTACCATCTTTTTCTTACATGTGAGTTGATGGACATGATGAGAAAACTATCTAAACTGAACATGAAAGCTTCAAAAGATCAATTACTAAAGAATATGTCATTTATCTTTTTCTCATTGTGTAACCTTAGATTATGCAATAACAAGATACTTTCGATTTGTTTTATCAACACATAAAAAAAATTGTCAGTTGCTTAGTGTTTTTTTTTTTTTTTTTGGTCTTTTAATGAAACATATTTAGGCTACATCCTTGAAAAACAGTTTAATTTAATATTTAGTGCAATAGTTATAAAAAAAATGTTTAGTCCCTATAGGGACATTATTACACGTGTGTTAAAATATGTTAGATTGAAATTGAAATAAATAATTAATTTTTTGTTTCTTGTAAATTGCCCCTTATTTTTATTCTTTTATGGAAAAGTATATACCCTACAAAATAATTTATTTTTAAACTATATTAAATATAAGGTATATAATTTTAAAAAATGATATTTACTAAATATTTTAAAGAAATCTCTCTCTTTCTCTCTCTCTCTCTCTCTCTCTCCCCCTCGCACGTGCGCTTGTGTGCGCGTGAAATATGAATTTCTTTTCCTAACGTTCACATTTTTTTGGACTATGGATGAACTTTCTGGGGTTTGTTTATAAAAAATAATCAGATTTGATGATAATGACTAGTGTTTAATTACATTGGAGTTTTTGTTTTCGGAATAAAAAATATATTCTCTACAAAAAGGTTACTTTTCATTAAAATTTAACAACTTTTACGTTACACAAACAAATTGGTAAACAATCATATCAAACATTGTTGACTAAGGTAAACAAAGCGAAATTGACAATTTCATCTAAATTGTGTGCTAGAGTGTAGAATTTTTTTTTTTAATATAAAAATAACGTTACTTTTACCATGCATCTTTTTGTATCATTTGATTTAATTATTAAAAAAAAAAGGTGATGGGCATGATGAGAAAACTATCTACACAGTGAGGTGATACGTGAGCTTCCAAAGATAAAAAAAGTACAAACACCAAAGAATATATCATTTTTTGTTTTTCTCATAGTAACCTTAGATTACGCAATAACAAGATGCTTTAGAATTGTTTTAATCGACACATATATTTAGAATTGATTTATTCGTGTATCTCTTCAAATTTGATTCAGCATCTGCGGTGGATTCTGATATAATTTTGAATGATGTAGATTCTACTGGAAAAAATGACAATTGGAACGTTATCTGCAAGAGAACGTGGTCTAGAAAACGTAAGACCTAAATATTTTTTAAATTGGCATTAAATTGTTATTTCCTGCTTTAGCGCTTGTAAGTACCCTGCTTTAAATTGGCATTAAATTGTATCTCATCTGTTATTTGCGGACAATGCGATTGTCTTCTGTGATGCTGACCAAAGGCAAGTGCGCGCTCTGAAGTTATTTCTTACTTGTTTTGAGGCGGTTTCGGGTTTGAGAATTAATGCGAGGAAGAGCGAGGTCATCCATATCGGGGGTGAGGTTATGACGGATGAGTTCGGTGGCATCATGGGGTGCAGATTAGGGTCTCTCCCTTGTACTTATCTTGGGCTCCCTCTTGGAGCTAAGTATAAGTCTAAATCTATCTGGGATCCGGTGTTGGAGAGAATGCGTAGAAAATTGGCAGGTTGGAAGAATGGGTTCTTGTCGAAAGGGGGGAGACTCACGTTGATAAAGAGCTCGTTGTCATGCTTGCCTACTTATTTTATGTCCATCTTGCCTATTCCTGTGGCTGTTCGTCTTAAAATGGAGAAACTGATGCGTGATTTTATGTGGAGAGGCACGGAGGTTAGCTTTAAGCATAGTCTGGTTAAGTGGGAGGAGGTCTGCAAGCCGATAAAGGAAGGGGGGGGGGGGGGGGCGGGTGTGAGGAACTTGGCCAACTTTAATAAGGCTTTGCTGGGTAAGTGGATGTGGAGATTTTCTCGGGAGGAGCATAGGTTGTGGAGAAGAGTTGTTTATGCTAGAGGGGGTGGTACTCTTTATGGGTGGGGGCCGGTGGTGGCGACTCTTCCTCACGGTATGGGATTGTGGAAACACATAGCGAAGGAATGGAGATCTTTTTCCAGACATATCGAGTTTTCTCTTGGGAGAGGTGACAGGATCAGATTCTGGAAAGACAAGTGGGGGGATCAGGGGTCCATTCAGGAGCTATACCCAGGGATGTTTAACCTTGGCGGAAATCAAGATGGTTTGGTGGTGGAGCACATATCGATTAGCGGGGAGGGGGTGATATGGAATCCTCAGTTCAGAAGAAGTCTTTGGGATTGGGAGCTGCAGGAGGCGGATTTATTCTTTCAATGGTTGAGATCGGCCCCCCGCCCGACGGTTATGGATGATTCCCTTAAATGGAAGGGGGGAGGGACAGGGGAGTTTTCGGTCAGAAAGTACTATGAGATTTTGAGTGGTAGTGGGAATACAAGCGATCATTTCCCTTGGAAGAGTATTTGGAAGGTGAAAGCGCCTTAGAAGGTCAGGTTCTTTGTGTGGACTGCGGCTAGGCAGGCTATCTTAACTCTTGAGGGGATTCAAAAGAGAAGATACCGTCTCGCGAGTCGTTGTTGGTTATGCAAGGAGGAGGAGGAAAAGACCAATCACCTTCTTCTCCATTGCAAGGTGACGAGAGGATTGTGGGATTTGTTTTTCTCCATGTCTTATGTCACTTGGGTTATGCCAGGGACGGTCAGGGCTCTTCTAGAAGGGTGGAAACCGCCGTGGGGATGGTCGGGGGATAGGAGTGTGTGGCGCATCGTTCCACACTGTATCTTTTGGTCGATCTGGAAGGAGCGGAATGCGAGATGCTTTGATGGTATTGAGACGGCTCCCTCGAGGATTCGTTATATGTTTTTGAGCACTCTTATTAGTTGGAGGAAGGAGAGGTTCGTCGTCTCGACTCAGGAGATTCTTGAGTTCGTGGAAGGGTTTCACGCTGTGGTGTAAATTGCCGTCCAGGCGGGGACTAGGTTGATTTGTTTTCCTTTGTTCTATTATGTTCTTGTTTATTGTATACTTCCTGTATACGGGTTCGCTCCCTTAGCGATGGTTTAGTTATATTTCATTTACTTATCAAAAAAAAAAGTACCCTTAGAAAGGTTTTTTCTCCATCTATTAATAAAATATTTTATTATTAAAAAAAATATTAAGAACTAATAGTTAGTTAGTTAGTGGGTGATGATTTTTGTCTTTTAATAAAACTTGGTTAGGTTGCTTATCAAACTCAGCCAAATGTATAGATTTGAATAAAATGACTCATCAAAACACAACATGATAAAATTATACTACACGACTTGACATGAACTATTTATTAGTTAATAATATACTAATGTTGCTGAATATGGCTCTAGGCGAGTGTGTTAACGGATTAATTTGTGAACTCAAATGCGATTAAAAATAATCATTTATCTTCATGAATAATAATAAGTGAATACAACACGAGCCATTGAAATAATAAATGGTGTCCAGTTATGATTTTTCACCACCGTTCAAACACAAATCTGATAAATCCAAACATGTTAGAAACTTACACAAACACGACTCGTTGTGACGCATTGCAGGGTTTGTGGATTAGTACTTAAAAGCTACTTTGATTTAATTAACTATCTTCTTAGAGATTTTTCTTTGGAGCTTCTCTCTGGGCATTAATATTTTGTTTTGTCTAGTACCTAAACATATTTTTCGGCACTCAAGTCCATCACCCTTTAATGTATACCTTATATGTTAATTTATATTACTCAAACCCAACCCCACCCTGATTTTGATTGGTCCGTTTTATGTTTCTCGTACTCAAAACCTAATGATTTACATCAAACCAGTAGACCAAATCCTGGCCCTTGATTTTCCTCTCCTCCTATTCCAGTAGCTTCATTTTGGGACTTTATAGAGAGAGGAAAAATAGAGTTTTAAGAAGAAATGTCAAAATCTTTTGAAAATCTTTTTAGTTTCAAGAAGTGTGTTTAGGTTTTTTAAAAGAAAGTGAAAGATCTCCCTTCTTGTTTTAAAAAACATTTCTAAAACCCATTTTCACTTAGTTTCAACTTTTAGGGTTTATGTGAGTTTAGTCGGAGTGAGATTTGAGTGGAAAATTACATTACCTACCCTTTGATAACTCAATTCCCTCCCAACAACCTCACATTTTTTAGAATCTCGGGTTCTGTTTTAGAAATTTGAGTTTTCGACAACGTGATACATTTCTTGCACTATCTAGGTTGTCTAATTTAAGTTCTACTTTATTTAGTAACTAGAAATTATCTCTCTGTGGATCTTTGTAAAAATACTTTCAAAATTTCCAGATCCATTTTCTTTAGTTTTGAAAAGTTAAAAAATAAACTTAAAATATTTTGTATATCTTAGATCTGCCTTGAAAAGTTAATTTTACGTTTTGTAAATTTTTTGTACATAAATAAGATTTTAGATCTCTATTTCTATAACTAAAATAGTCAGATCTAAAACATCCTGGAGTATTAAAGTCTCATTTTTGACAATTTAAAATAAGAGCATATAGTCACTCTCTGTAATTTGTAGGAGTGGCTGTAACATTTAACTGTGACTATATTCATATTTACATATCTTTCGACACACACACTACATGTTGAAAAAGTGTGTTATTGAGAGAGAGATTTTTTTGACTGAGATGTGGTAAAGTTAAAGGGAGAAGGAGGAGTTCAACCTTTGAGAGAGGTCAGAACAAAAGAAGTACCTTAGAGGTGTGGCCCAGGAATAGGTATATTTCTAATATTTCCATATCTCATGTTATAGTTGTAACATTATTTTTTTTAAATATTTATTGACAGATAGGATAAAAAGCCTCTCATATGGTTATTACAATCGCAAATGAAATAATTAAGAAAATTTAAGAAGTCTTGAATGAGTAGAAACTCCTTAAATTATATTTAAGAGTTGATTTCTCCTCAACAATTAAATATGAAAAAAAGTTTAGTTTCTTGTCTCCCTTTTTTCTTAATTCCATCCACCCCAATTTAATTTTTTGAGCCTTCAATGTTCCCTAAAATACAAAAAAAATACTAATGGGACTAATGGACTTTTGATATTAATTTTGACCAATATTTTATCCCAACCAAATCTACAATAAATCCCCGAGATTTAGCCGACTTAGGAGACATGCTTAGATCGAACTTAGGAATCTTCACGTATAAATTAACTTCAGGGCATTCCTCGCCCGGCATAGATTTATTTGACAAATTTAGAATGTCTTCTAGTGGAGTCATCTCACCATAGGAATTACCCTCTTTATTATCAGAAATATCCTCGCATGAAATATTCTGATTATTATTTTGACCCATATTTTTAGGGGTATGTTGACATATATGAATTTTTCTATGGTCCATTCCAACGTTTTCCTTATATGCTGAGTCCACATTCTAACAAGAGATAACATCTAGAACAAACTTAGCTCCCGCCATCAATGATATTTTACCACTTGATTGGTTGGTTTCCACTATACCTCATTTATAGATTTTAGGAAGACCTATTTCCAAACCCACCATATTATAATTGCTTTTGGCCGATATTCTAGACTCAGGGCCATTATTTTTTGCTAATACCTGTAACACCCCATATTTTGGAGAATATGAAAATTAATTATATTGGTGATTTAGGAATAATTTAGAGAAATTATTCGATTCAGATGATTTAAATTTAATTAATTGAGTTTAAGTTAATTTCACACATGCCGTAATTTGAGGTGAAAATAAGATGATTTTAAAAGTAAATTGAACGGTTATTTTGATGTCTCGGTTGATTCTGAAAGGGTCAAAATAATCAAAAAAGTGTACCTAAGGATATAGTTTGGATCCCGAGATAATTTTAGGCCAACCCGACACTGTTTAAGGGCTTTTTGGTCATTCAGGATTTTGTGGTTTAGAGAACTCCGAAAATGCTAAGTCTTATATCTGATATTTGATAAATAAACTAGGGTTAGCAAAATCATAATAGAAGAGAGGCAAGAGGATAGGAAGAGGAGAAGAAATCCAAAGGTTCCTACATAGTTTTCACCCCGAACGTAACGGAATAGAGATCGGAGCGAGGAGAGAACCACCGCACCATCTTATCAACAAATTTCAGACTTGCTATTAAGAAGAAAGTATTTAAATGGAAATTTATATTAAGCACATTATAATACCCGTGTAGATTAGGGTTTGATTTCATGCTTTTGGAAGTTTTATATGAATTTGGGAGGGTTTAATTCATAAACTAAAGTAGGAATGTATATAGAGATGTTCCTTAATGATGATAATATCAAATCATTGGGTTTGGGTTGGTTGATAAGAGAGAAATCTGAGTTCTTGATTAATAAAGATGATGAGCATGAGAAAACTAGGTTTTATGTTTATTAAAAGAGAATTTGATTCTTGGATTGAACCTTTGAAATTATTTATGTAAACTATTTATTGAAAATTATCCCTATGTGAAGATAAAATGATATTTGAATATATTTGATGATTAATATTGAATCTTGATAAGTTCTTGGTTGAAGAAAATGAATCTAGAATGACATAGAGTTTAATTGGTGAACACAAGATGTCAATCTACTAGAATATTTGATGTAACTTTAAATGTATACCATTTCAATCGTACTTAGAGTTAGAGTGAGAGCCACACATTCCTGGAAATCCCTATGTCTTAACTTTCTAATGAGCTCTGAATCAGGTCAATTGGAGTTCTGTAGAGGGAGTAATCGATGTTTTACTATAATGTGTTTGATCTGCAAGCATAGTAATTTGCCAGAATTTTTGACATAACTCTAAACGTATACCATTTTATTTTCCTTAGAATTAGAGTGCGATCCATACATGTCTGAAAATCTCTATATCTTAGCTTTCTAATGAGATTTCAATCAGGTCAATTAGAGTTCTGTAAAGGGAGTAATCAGCATTTTACCACAGGGTGTTTAATTTTGCCAGAAAATTAATGACTCGATTCGATTTACCAGATTTTGACAATTTCCTCTTTCTAAGCCCAGAATTCGTAGATAACTATCGGGGGCATTTTTGAAATATATTTAGAATATAATCAGGGATATATTGTATGACAGTATGCCTTGATAGGTTCGAGACTTAGTCATGTATACGAGAGTTAAGGCTAAGGCTAGTTGGGCTTAATTATTAATGTAATAATTCGAGAAAATGAAAATGGATCGTGAAGAGGATAATGGAAATTATGAGGTAGACCAGTGGGAAAATTGTGGATTAACTACTGAATTAACTTAGGGGGGGTAACAATAGGCCCTTCGAATTGAGAATAATACTCGAGAATATACGATAGAGAGTATATATCAAATAAAATTATAAAGTGAGCATTTGAGAGAAAAACACTACGTACGGGTGATAATCATAGGTTGACTGTTTACCTATATCGATGGATTTTTATAGGTTGAGTTTATACCTATACAGTTTTATTATTATAGGCCGTGTGTGTACCTATATTGAATACATATATGGATAGGTTCTGTGTATGACATAATTACGTTGCTTGCTATCGGGGGGAGGTTCCGTGTCGTGAACGGTCTTATTTTGATGAGCTCATTGGGGAGATTTTAGACTTGTACCCAAGACATAGGACCTTGGATACGTACTATCTGAGAGTATGATAATTTCGATGGTTCAATGGGAGCGTAGGTATGTGCATGACCCATTTGTTTAGGGACTATGTTCGCCTCCAATATGTGTGATTTGTATTTTGGATTTGAACAGGCATGCCGAACCATTGGTCCTCGATATAGTACGAGATGTACTTGGACTGATAGCGGAGTACGCGAATGTGCATCATGGTGGCAAGACCGGTGGATGATATATATATATATATATATATATATATATGCTTGGATGTTTTCTCCTACTTATGTGTGACAATAGTGAGGCCAGATAGTGTGTATCTAAACAAAGATTTATCGACATTTGTGGGATACTAGTGAGACGATATAGTATGTATCTAAAGAACGATTAACATACTAAAGCGTAGATAGTAGGGATATTAGATAGGGTAAATATAATTAATGATGAATCTACTAAGGCGTAAATAGTAGGAAGATGGATGGTGAATATCTAAAATAAAGTTTAAGTAGAGAAACTGAAATGGTAAGGCTTGAACCATAAAATATGTGAAATGGTAACGTAGGTTTAATAATAATAGAGGAGATATGTTAGTTATTAAGGGTATTCGATAAATTCTTGTATGGGCGGTACGAGTAAGTTAAAGAGAATCGTAATTATGATTAAATGAGAGTTTAGGGTATTCAGTAACGTACTGTATGGGAGGTACGGGTGAGCTAGACTGATTTGAGGCTTATCAGAGACCTGAGACCTAGTTAGATTGGGTATCATGACTAGGTGGGACGTTATGTGTGTACTATAGATGAGAGGTGAGGAAATTCAAGGGAGTGTTCGCAACCAAACATGTGTATCTAATAACTATTCATTTAAATTGATATTTAAATGCTTGTTAAATATTTTGAAATGATTTTTACTTATTCTTTGACCCGTACTTGTAAAAACCTTTTTCCAAAACCTTCTAGGTGTCCAGCCACAGGGATTCCGAGCAAGATGATCTGTTCTAGGAATGCGTAGCTGTAGTGTTTTTGGATGCTTGTAGGATTTGGAATTAGACGCTTCAGTTACTTCATTCCTAGTGTAGGGTGCAGTTCAGTATTTCATTTGAGCATATTGGCCCTCAATTATTTCTTTCTAGCAGTCATACTATGTATTTGAATTTTATTTATATTGGAATTTTATTTGGATTTAGGAACCGATGGCTTATTCGATATTATTTCATATCCATTGCTTATGAGATGATTGTTCAGCTTATTCATTTATTACATAGATGGTTAGTTATTGTATTTGTTTCCGCATATTGTTTTGTTTAATAAAAAAGATAAAATTTGGCACCGACGTTTTTTGAGTACTAGGTGGTTAGTAAATGTTTTAAAAACTTTTTGATAGTGATGCTAAGAATGATCCAAATGGGAATCTTTTTTTAATTTAATGAAGGCCTGATCACCCGGTATTTAATTAGGCGGGGTGTCACAGATGGTATCAGAGCATCAAGTTCTAGTGTCTCGAGGATCTGTATGCCTTTTTATGTTTCAGCGTAGCATTATTTGATATGGAGCCTTATGATAGGATTGTTGAATTCCTCGACTTATGTGACTTGCTTTCTCCTGCTATTAAGTATAGTTGGTGAGATTCTTGTGCGAGTTCGTTTAGGTTTTGAACATCGAACATTATAGAACGACCGTCGAGGGCCGTTAGAAGGACTACAAGGGGAAAGGCTTAGCAGAAGCTAAGGGGTATTCTGGAAATGCTGATCACAATAGAAGTCACTATAATTATTATTAAGGAGATGATGATAGTATTATCACAGGGACAGTAGTTTCTCCAAGCACTTTTATAGATAACGGTGGTGCAATATTACACTCACCCAACGTAGTTGGTAAGGGGTGGGGAAAGTCGAAAGGACTCTTATAAGGAGCCATATATAAGGACTTGAGAAAAATGGTAAGCGTAATAAGCCAATGGAAGGAAATAATCCAATAGAAACTGTGTAGGATGGAGTGCAACGATACCCGTGATTAAAAATTTTGAGCAAAATTTTAAGCTCATAGGAGAAGCATACCATTACAAGAGTCAGTCACCACACATAAGAAGTATATGGAATTGAACGAGGAATTCGAGTACAATTTGATCATAATATCTTCCTTCTGCTGTTCGGACAAAGCTGCGAATGGAGTTTTGGAACTAATCACAAGTGAGCGAGATAGAGAGCGAGCGTAAGGGAGAAGTTGACTTTTTTAATGAACTTCATACTCGATGAAGGGGATATGGAGAATAAAAGGGTCCATAATTTGATAAGAGACTCTTGAGTAAAATACACAGGTGTGAGTGTAAAATTCGGATAGGATGACTAGTATCGACATTGTCAAAGTCGTGTGTTTACAAGTTTATATCAACGCTTCCATGAGAAAGGATCCTAGGGGTTAAAAAATCGATCCGGGGAGCAAGACTGTATTTAACGGTGTTAGAGAAGCACTAGAGGAGGGTATACCCAATAGGGAACCATTTAAATGATTCAAATCAAGTGAGTTTATTCAAAGTGACGGTGGATTCAGTCAGGACCATCGAGTCCAACAACGAGTTCCATAAGGCCACTAGAGCCAAAGGGACAAAGGGGGCGCAATCGGGGATAAGAATACCATGCCCGAGAGAAGGACACATGGACATGTCCAATAGGGTAAGGGCTTGAGAAAAGGAAGTTCTCTGTTAGTATCTCAATTATTAAGAGATGGGCCACCTAAAGAAGTATTGTCGAAGCGAGGAAGAGGATAACTACAGGATGAAATCCTGGATATACAACCATATTACAGTAAATTGTGGGTCAATCTCGACACTAGAGTTACCTTCGAAGAACTAATGATCGGGAGAGATAGATGACATAGGGAGGTATCTTATGTGTGAAGAGTAGGAATATATGTGTATATCTTATCTACAACGAATTTGGGGTCAGGAACGGGATGCCAAATAGGGGCAACAGTCATAAGAAGTCTTGGTTCGATTAGGATGAGGGTATTATGTCCACGAACCATTTGAACCTCTGATACTAGTGACAATTAAAAGTATGAGTTTTATCTCGGGGTGATAGGAGTCTGTTTTGTGACACGAGCTTGTCATAGAAAGCTGTTTATACTAGATTCACCTGTGAAACGGAATTAGTAAAGGTGTCGTTAATTTTAATATGGCATGTATATGTATACCATTAAGTAGAGGTGCTTTCTTTACTTCAATCCCTAGGGAGGAGCAGGTGTGGACACTAAGAGGATGCTTTACTATATGTGGTGGTTTTGCTCCTTATTAGGGTTATAAGAAGAGAACATAATATTATTTTGCGTAGTGACTGGATATCGAGGGTTGGAGCAGTAGTAGACTGTAGGATAAGACTATTGTGCTCGTTATGCCAGGATAAGATATTTAGTTTCACGAGACATCACCTGAAAGAGCATCAAGCCTGAATATATGGTGTATTGTATTGTAAACTTTGGTGAGTATAGTTGTCTCGTTACGTTTTATCCGAGTAAGTGGGGACTTTCACTGATGTGATTTAAGGTATATTGGGTATACCGTTGATCGGAGAGATTTAACTCATTGTTTCTTACACGCAAGAACTAAGTGATTATTAGAACACCATATTGTGTGACGCCCTGGGAGACATAGGCATAAATGATTTGATTTATGTGTCGAGATACAGGATTCGTCATATCTTAGTTATGTGCTTTGGACCTAGGAATTTTGTTGATAATTCTAGGAAATACTGCATTGAGAAAGTTCTTTGAACTTAGTTGCAGGATATTACATGTAGGAACCTTAATTAATGTCCAGAGTGATGAAAAGTAGTTGGATGCTAATTCATCGATTTTAAATTTTAATTATTAAACGTGTAGAGTAAACACTTTAAGTTGAGAGGTATTAAAAATAGTGGGTCAGTGGATGAGTGTGTATATATATATGTGTGTGCGTGTGTGTGTATGTGTGTGTGTGTGTGTATGATAGTGTGTTGCATAATAGACACACATGAAGATATTTGTATTGTTATTTGTATTCCCGGTGAGGAGGGACAATTACCGACGTGATTCAAGGTAGACTAGCCTATTACAGAGTTGAGAGATATAGCTCGTGATTTATTCGCGCTAAGAAACTAGTAATAGTAAGAGCGCCATATTATATATTGTATTTTGTAACATAGGAGTGGAAGAGTATACTTTTATGTCAAGAGATGGGAATTTTAGAGGGTACGTACGATGGACTAAGGGCCTAACGGATCTCAACGATCGACAATGTTAGGTAGTAGTGTATCGGGGGGGTTCCTTGTTGGATTTTGCATTACGAGACATCCCACGCATGAAACTTAGCGAAACGTTAGAAGTGGGTAGATGTTTGGTCTATAGGACATGGGTTTAGTACCGTGGGTATTGTTTATTTTTACAGTTATATATAAGGGATAATAACTATGTGACATCTGAGGCAAGTGGAGCCACGTCTCATGTGTGCAGTTACACTGGAGTATATGGTGTATGGGCGCTTTGGGTAGTTAAATTATGTTAATATTATCCATGATTAATGGATAGAAGAAAAGTATGTAGTGGTCTTAAATGGATGATATAGGTAGCGTGGAAACCTTGGAGTACTAGCTTTATCTGAATTTCGAGGACGAAATTCCTTTATAAGGGGAGAAGCATGTAACACGCCATATTTTGGAGACTATGGAAATTAATTATATGGTGATTTAGGAATAATTTGGAGAAATTATTCAATTCGGATGATTTAAATTTAATTAATTCAGTTTAAGTTAATTTCACGCGTGCCGTAACTTGAGGTGAAAATAAGATGATTTTAAAAGAAACTTGAATGGTGATTTTGAGGTCATGGTTGATTCCTAAAGGGTCGAAATAGTAAAAAAAAAAAGTGTGCCCGGGGGTATAGGTTGGGTCCTGGGACGATTTTAGGCCAACCCGACACTGTTCAAAGGCTTTTCGGTCATTCGAGAGCTTGTGGTTTAGAGAACTCCGAAAATGCTAAGTCTTATATATGATATTTGAGAAAGGAACTAGGGTTAGCAAAATCATAATAGAAGAGAGGCAAGAGGAGAGGAAGAGGAGAAGAAATCCAAAGGTTCCAACACAGTTTTTCGCCCTGAACGAAACGGAATCGAGATCGGAGCTAGGGGAGAACCACCACACCACCTTATCAACGAATTTTAGACCTGCTATTAAGAGGCAAGTATTTAAATGGCAATTTATATTAAGCATGTTATAATACCCATGTAGATTAGGGTTTGATTTCATGCTTTTGGAAGTTTTATATGAATTTGGGAGGGTTTAATTCATAAACTAAAGTAGGAATGTATGTAGAGATGTTCCTTAATGATGATAATATGAAATCATTGGGTTTGGGTTGGTTGATAAGAGAGAAATTTGAGTTCTTGATTAATAAAGATGATGAACATGAGAAAATTAGGGTTTCATGTTTATTATAGGAGAATTTGATTATTGGATTGAATCTTTGAAGTTATTTGTGAAAACTTTTTATTGAAAATTATCCCTATGTGAAGATAAAATGATATTTGAATATAATTGATGATTAATATTGAATCTTGATTCGTTCTTTGTTGAAGAACATGAATCCTGAATGACTTAGGGTTTAATTGATGAACCCAAGATGTCAATCTGCCAGAATTTTTATGTAACTTTAAACGTAAGCCATTTCAATTGTACTTAGAGTTAGAGTGAGAGCCATACATTCCTGAAAATCTCTATGTCTTAGATTTCTAATGAGTTTTGAATTAGTTCAATCAGTGTTCTGTAGAGGGAGTAATCGATGTTTTACTATAGGGTGTTTGATCTGCTAGCATAGTAATCTGCCAGAACTTTTGATGTAAATTTAAACGTATGCTATTTCAATTGTCCTTATAATTAGAGTACGATCTATACATGTCTAGAAATATCTATGTCTTATATTTCTAATGATCTTTGAATTAGGTCAATCAGAGTTCTGTAGAGTGAGTAATCAACATTTTACCACAGGGTGTCTAATATGCCAGAAAATTTACAACTCGATTCCATTTACCAGATTTTGAAAATTTCCCTTTTTAAGCCCAGAACTTGCGGATAACTATCCGAGGCATTTTTGGAATATATTTAGAATATAATGAGGCATATATTATAAGACACTAGGCCTTCATAGGTTTGAGACTTAGTCATTTATACGAGAGTTAAGGCTAAGGATACTTGGGCTTAATTATTAATGTAATAATTCGAGAGAATGAAAATGGATCGTGAAGAGGATAAGGGAAATTATGAGGTAGACCAGTAGGACAATTGTGGATTAACTACTAAATTAACTTAGAGGGTAATAATAGGAACGTTAGGGAGAGAATAATACTCGAGAATATACGATAGAGAGTATATATCAAATAAAATTGTATAGTGAGCATTCGAGGGAAAAATAATATGTACAGGTGATAATCAAAGGTTGAGTTTCTACGTATATGGATGGATTTTTATAGGTTGACTATACCTATACGGTTTTATTATTATAGGTCGTGTGTGTACCTATACTGAATATACATATGGATTGGTCATGTGTATGCTTAATATGTATTATTATGTGTATGATATACGTACGCTGCTTGCTATCTAGGGGAGGTTTTGCGTAGTGGATGGTCTTACCCTGATGATCCCATTGGGGATTTTAGACTTGCACCTAGAACATAGGACCTTGGATACGTACTATCACAGAGTATGATAGTTTCGACGGTTGAATGGAAGCGTAGGTATGTGCGTGACCCATTTGGCTGTTGACTATGTTCGCCTCCAATATGCGTGATTTATATTTTAGGTTCGAGGAGACCTGCTGAATCATTTGTCCTTGATATAGTACGAAAGGTACTTAGACTGATAGTAGAGTGCGCGAATGTGCATCACGGTGGCTAGACCGGTGGATGCCATATATATATATATATATATATATATATATATATCTGTGTGTGTGTGTGTGTGTGTGTGTGTGCTTGGATGTTTTCTCTTACTTATATGTGACAATAGTGAGGCTAGATAGTGTGCATCTAAACAAAGATTTATCTACTTATGTGGGATAATAGTGAGACGATATGGTATGTATCTAAAGAATGATTAATCTACTAAAGAGTAAATAGTAGGGAGATTAGATAGTGTAAATCTAATTAATGATGAATCTACTAAGGAGTAAATAGTAGGAAGATGGATGGTGAATATCTAAAATACAGTTTAAGTAGAGAAACTTAAATGGTAAGGATTGAACAATAAAATATGTGAAATGGTAACGTGGGTTTAATAATAACAAAGGAGTGATGTTAGTTATTGAGGGTATTCGATAACTTATTGTATGGACGGTACGAGTCAGTTAAGGAGAATCTTAACTATGATTAAATGGTAGTTCAGGGTATTCAGTAACGTACTATATGGGAGGAACGGTTGAGCTAGACAGATTTGAGGCTTATTAGATACTTGAGACCTAGTTAGATTGGGTATCTTGACAAGGTGGGACATTAGGTGTGTACTATAGATGAGAGGTGATGAAATTCAAGAGAGTGCCCGCAGCCTAACATGTGTATCTACTAACAGTTCATTTAAATTGATATTTAAATTCTTGTTAAATATTTTCAAATGATTTTTACTTGGGCTCTAACCCGTACTTGCAAAAACCTTTTTTCTGAAACCTTTTAGGTGTCCAGCCATAGGGATACCAAGCAGGACAATCTGTTCCGGGATGCGTAGCTACAGCATTGGTGGATGCTTGTAGGATTTGAAATTAGATGCTTCATTTACTTTATTCCTAATGTAAGGTGCAGTTCAGTATTTTATTCGGGCGTGTTGGTCCTCAGTTATTTCTTTATGGCTGTCACACTATGTATTTAGATTTTAGTTATATTGGACTTTTATTTGTATTTGAGAATCGATTGTTTATTCGATATTATTTTGTATCCGTTACTTATCAGATGATTGTTCAGCTTATTCATTTATTGTGTGGATGGTTAGTTATTGTATTTGTTTCAGCATATTGTTTTATTTAATAAAAAGATAAAATTTGGCACCGACTTTTTTTTAATACTAGGTGGTTTATAAATATTTTAAAATGTTTCGACAGTGATGCTAAGAATGAACTAATGAGAATCTTGTTTTAATTTAATGAAGGCCTGATCACCCGATATTTAATGAGGCGAGGTTTCACAATACCACAATGGGAATTTCCACCTCTTCATTGTTTATTCCCAATAAATCGGCAATAACTTGTTGATTCTCTTCAAAATGTTGACTGACACACTGGTTTACTGGACTAACCCCCAAGCTGGAAAAACCTTCCTAATTTTTTGGGATTCCATTTTGTTTTTAATTGGATCACAAGCCACCTGAACAGATATTCTGTCACCTAAATTAATCCCATTCATCTTCAAATAACTCACACGATTTGAAGCCACTACCATCGCATTAAGAGATGATGGATAAGGGTTACTACCTATCATAACTGATTGACTATGATTAGGTTTCTTTCAGTCCTGATGGGACTGTGGTACCTGTTATGACATAAATAAAATTTTCAACATTACTACGTGTTATTCTAGGTGGTAAAATAGGAGTTATCATGGTAGTAGGGCTGCAGTGATTTTTTTCCTAAGCAAATGTAGGATTCTTCTCCAAATCATTTTGTGAAGTATTGATAACTATTTCTAACCAGATGAGCAAATGGTATGGAAACATGCTTGTGAAAGTTTCTGCATTCATTGAATGAATGGCCCACATTTTTGTAAAAAATACAAAAAAGGGGGCGGGACTCATAGTTGACTTAGATATAGAAGCAACAATCATCTCTTTCAACTAAAAGGCATTTTGGCCGTTTGTGACGCATGTTTATTTCAGCCAAGACTCTAGCAAAAAATTCCATAAACTCCCCCAAGTGTGTCTTTGTCAATTCTTAGGGGAAGACCCACTCCACTATCAATTTAGAGGAGGTGTCTTGGATCCCAATACTCGTGACAGAGACCATTTAAATGAACCCAAATAGAAACTGATGATTGAACATGAGATTCTGAATGGGAATCCAAAACCCAATTAAAAATCTTAAAAGAACCGTTAGAAATGTTTGAACTTTTTAGGAACCATAATCTACTCTTTTCATCTAAGGAAGAGAAACAAAGATTAAAAAAAAAAAACTTACCACTATCAGTATGAATCCAGGGATGTTGTAGTTTCCATAACTTAGTGAGAGTAATTTGAAAACAACAATCTTCCATGGTGTTTCACATTTGCTAAGAAAAATTTTATCAATGAGGTTGGTAGATCTACAATCTTTAATGACCTTTTGGTCAGCCACCTCAATGAGTTTAATGGCCAGAGTATCACCACGTAGATATGGGTCATTTAGAGGAGGAAGGCAAGAACTTTATTGATGAATAATTTGAGGTATTTTTGTAGCATTCTTATTATAGAGGATTGCAATAAAAGAAGGTTTTGGAGTTTGGTTTTTGTAATACCTCATACTTTTAATGCATAATTAATTACATGTGTCTACGTAATTAAATGATTTAATTGGTAAAAAAATTGACATAAGATAAATATTATATATATATATATATATATATATATATATATATGTGTGTGTGTGTGTGTGTGTGTGTGTGTGTGTGTGTGTTTGTGTGTACTAGGGTGAAGAGTGAATATGAACGCATGAGTTTACACAATATTGTTAGTGATTGATAGAGACTAATTTATAAGTTTTGAGCACGAGACCTAAGAGTCGGGTGCGAAAAGTATATTTTTGTTAAGTGACTCAGATGACCGCTTCGAGTACACCAATCATCCCGAATGGATTGAAATAGTTGGGATTAAGTACCCGAGGGTTATATTTGGATTTCGGAAGTTTTTCGACCCTAAGTGACTTGAAAAAGGGTATTGCGGTCATTTTACACCCTACGGATTAACTAAATTCAAAAATTAATCGTTGAAGTATAAATAGAAAATGTTAGGGTTAGTCTTCATTATTTTGTGTAAGAATGAAGAAGAAGAAGAAGAAGAAGAAGAAGAAGAAGAAGGAGGAGGAGGAGGAGGAGGAGGAGGAGGAGGAGAAGATAAAGAGATCTTTTCGGGCTAAAACTCTTGATGTTTCCAGGAAGAGATCGTCGGATTTATTCTTCATGGCAAGTAATTTCTTGTTTTATGTGATTTATAGTTAATAGTGTTGATTATTGGATTTGTGGTAAAAATATGGAAATTGTAAGACTCTGAGCATAAATCTTGCTAATTCTATGTTGAAGAACCTAAATGAAACCCATATGTGTGTAGAGGAATTTTTGAGAACTTATTTTGTTGAAGAATGGGTAGAAATTCTAGATTTTTAGAGGTTGATGATGATGAAGATGTTAATTTATAGAGAGATAATAATCTTGAATTATTGTGGGTTAAACCTTAAATTTAATATAATTAATTAAGGGTGCAGATTAAATATGAGAATGTGTAAACTTTGAAATTATGATTATTTAAAGGTTATAATCATTCAGAATTTAGTAGGGCGAAAATTGTGATGATTAAATAAAAAGAATAAAGAAAAAAGGAGAAATAAAAACAAAGGATCAAACATGGGCTGCCCAGATGGACCCTAGGCCGGTCAACCGGTGGTCCAGGGATAGACCTTTTGTTTTCATTTTATGCTAAGAGAGAAAAGGCCGATCGATCAGCGGTCCAAGACCGGCCGACCGGTCCTATGTTTTTAGGCAGTATTTTGTCTTTAATAATGTGAAACGGAAACTTAAATAACTTTCTTATCCAAACTCAGAATGACGCGTCGTTTACGACCACACGTAGCTAGTTCAACATAGTACGTTGTATGAGAGACTTTATTACCTGGGTATAGAATGTGAAAAGTTAACACTGCCCATGAAGTCATAATGAGCGAAGAAACATCCCCGGAATGAAACTAAACATGATAATAATGTTCGTTAGACTAATATAGAACCAAGTGAGTATATAAGAGGCGATTCATATGATCCTATAGTTAATTAAAATTTGAGGAGTGTGGCTATTTAGTATTTGAGAATAGTATAAGACTAGAACGTTAAGAGAAAGGGCAAGCTAGATGATAAAATAAGAAATTGTGTCGAGTTTTGGGTTTGAGAGAATTGTACGGTGTGTAGATTATCTACGGGTTAGATAAAAGTTAGAAAATATATGAGTGTGTTGAATATATATATCTATGCATGTGTGTAGAACGCAAATTTTATTATATGATGTTACTCGGTTATGCTATCTGGTAGGTTGGGCATAGTGGGCGATCCCACCCTGGCGAATCCAGTAGGGTTTGGAATGTGGCTCCAGGTCATAGATAGATATATTATGGTCACTATCCTTGACATGATGGGTGTTGAGCCGCGCTTGATTGGGAGAAGACTCGATATGATCCTTACCCTGGGGAAATTATCTATGATCGCCTCCATTATTTGTTTTACGATTTGGGCTTGGTGGTGAGATCCTGACCCACTGACCAGTGGTGACGCTTGATATGCCTGGAACTTGATAGTGTATTAATAAATGTATTATCTAGTAGAAGCTATATATATATATATATATATATATATATATATATATATACGTATAGTGCATGATATATGCATATACTTAGAGATATTGTGTGACTATCTTCTAGTAGCTCGGGTGTGCTTACGAGACACTCAGAGTATCATTATTAAGTAACTATTTCATATAGAGTGAGTAGAGCTATTTATTAAAACATGTTAATATTATTTATAGCGTGTGTAAAGCTATTTGATGTGGCATGCAGTATATTCATATAGATGAAGGTTATATACGTTATAATAATGGTATGGAAGTAGTTTATTCTCTATGGGGGTGCTTAATAGGCTAGCTTAAATAGTTATTGTAGTCTAGTTGGATGGGGTAATAATAAATTAAATAAATGAATGCGTTAAATGTGCACTATAGAGGAGAGGCGAGGCTATTCTTAAGAGAGTGAGATAGTGAAATGATTAATGAATATTATACACTAAACATTTCATTTATTGCAATAAAATGCTTGCAAATGGTTTTCAAATATTGGGCTCTGACCCGTATGCAAAATAGTTTCAAAAACCTTTATGTGCTCAGCCACAGGGACGTCGGTGATAGCCGTTCCAAACACGTTTAACGATGCTACAGTAGGTGTGGATACTTGCAGGATTTTATTAGCCGCTCTCTTTCAGTTTTATTCTATTGAGAAGACTCATATCAGTATTCTCGTGGTTGGGCATATTGCCCGTAGTTGTTAGAATTTCATTTCAGTCACCTTTTTTTTATTTGGTAATGTAATATTTATTACCGATAGTGCAATCGGTTTACTTTAGATTGTTTGTAATAATTTATTCTATCAATTTTGGGTATTTATTGTTTGTTGGGATCTTTAATTTAAGTGCATGTTCGAGATTAAAATATGGAATCCGATTTATTAGGTTAACAATGATGCTAAGAATGAAATCGAAATTTATTCCCGTTTAATTTAATAAAGGTCTGATCAACCGGTATTAGAATGATGGGGTGTAACAGATGGTATCAGAGCATCAAGTTCTAGTGCCCTTAAGATCTGTGCGAATTTATTACGTTTCAACTTTGCATATTTTGATAATAGAGTCTAATGATTAGGATTGTTGATTTCTTATTGCGCATTTATCATTCCTTTGCTATTATGATTCATATGTATAGAATCTCATATGAATCTGGTTTAATTTCAGATTTCGAGAGGGTGACCCCAAAAGAAAGCTGTGAGGGAGGCTCAATCGGAGCCGCAGACAGCACTAGGGTCTATATCAGTTGTCGAGGTAGTTACTATTATGGCACAGCAGTGAATGCTTCCATAACCACATTTGCCCAACACTTACCACAGACACAACCCCAGCTACCCATAGCGGCCCCAGTACCCACCCATGTTATGCCTTCTATATGGGAACGAGTTAAGGAGGCCTTTCAGAAGGGCTATCCACCGGAGTTCCACGCGAGGGCCGATATCATTTATTGAGAGCTAATGAAAGAAGGATACCCAGAGGCATCTATGTATGGTTCAGTGTAGTGACACTTAGAAATAGGTCTTGGCTACCTTTATGCTTATAGGAGCAGCGTTATAGTGGTGGGAGTCGGCTACCACCTTTGAGAAGTGGGATACGATGACTATCCAAGAGTTTTGGGTACGATTTGACCTTAAGTTCTTTCCACCCTCCGTCAAGTCTGGGATGTGGCAGGAATTCCTTGACGTTTAGTAGGAGGGCCAGACAGTGGTCGAGTATGAGGAAGAATTTACCCGCCTAGCGAACTTTGTGACAAATGAAGTAAATACTTATGAGAAAAAGGTCCTGCGTTTTATAGGAGAGTTTACTTGGAATATTCGCCAAAACTTTCTAGGTAATCAAAAATTATATACTTACACAAATTTTGTAAATGCCACTTTACTACATTTCCAAGATACTTGCTTCCATCTGAAGGGGGTGACAAGGAGTGAAGATTCCATCTAGCAGGACAGGACAGGGAGTAGCGGTGCTGATAGGACACCGCAACAGCAGGGTCGGTATTTTGAGAGGGGTTCCCAACAGGGGGACCCAATTAAGAGATTTCGATCGGGTAACATCGACTTCAGGCCAGGATAGTAGGGTCAACCCTGTTTCCATCAGGGACAATAGGGTTAGAGGAACCAGGGAGGCAGCTATCAGGGCCAATGACTGATGCTGCCCCACCAGGGTCAGAGGCCGGTGGACTTTAATGGTAGGTGCTATACTTATGGGGAACAAGGCCACATGCTACGGGATTGCTCGAACTAGGTAAGGGGCAATAGCAGGGCGCCCATCAGGGGACAAAGTTTCCATGCCAACCACTCCTAGTAGTTCCTATAATGCAACCATAGCAGGGAACCCTTCAGTATATGTGTATGTACAATGTTCACCAGGCAATAGTGCCATAGGCACCACCAGCCATTGAGAGTATGTTCCCTATTTATAATTATGTCGATTGAGTTTTATTCGACAAAAGAGAATTACACTCATTTGTTAGCACTAAATTCACGTGGGAGTCGATTTTAGTTGACATGGCCTTCGATAATATGATGTGTATGGATTCACCGTCAGGGAGTGGGGCTCGTATCCATTATGTGTGAAGAGGAGTGGGTATAGATTTTAGGAGACTTTATTTGGTAACAAACTTGCTAGTGTCCGAGTACGAAGTCATCTTGGTATGGACTGGTTAGCTGGTTATAGGGAGGTATTGGATTGTTATAGTAGGGCTATAATGTTTGTTATTTCATGCCATGAAATTCTTTTGGTAGTGATGCCTCGTCATGTGGGAGGATCGAGCACTCACCTATATTATGTCGAGGAGGAGACTTTCGAGAGTGCAATTATCTTCTTAGATTCGATCCCAGTATTTAGTTACTTTGACGATATATTCCAATAGATACCAGGTTTACCACCTAGTCGAGAGTTAGAGATTGTCATAGATTTAGCATCGGGGACTAGACCGATAGCACATGCGCATTACCATATGGCTCCACTAGAGATGCATGAATTAAGGAATCAGAATCAATAGTTTTTGGGGCAGGGTTTTATACGCTAAAGTACATCATCGTAGGATGCTTCAGTCTTATTTGTGAAGAAGAGGGATGGATCACTGATGCTATGTATTGACTACCGGTAATTGAATAAATCCACGACTCGGAATAAGTATCCGTTGCCACTTATCAATGACTTATTCGATCAGCTAAGATGAGAGGCCTACTTCTCGAAGATTAATTTAAGGTCAGGGTATCATCAGTTGTTCATCCAGAAAAGGATGTTTCCAAGATCACATTTTTTTAAGATACAGGTCTTATGAGTTCAGGGTGGTGTTTGGGCTAACCAACGTACCAAACATCTTCATGGATATCATGAACAAAGTTTTTAGAGATTTCATGCATCCGTTTGTCATTATTTTTATAGATTACATTATGTTTTATTCTCAAACAGAAGGTGAGAATGTGGAGCACTTGCATGTTGTTCTACATACTTTCTGGGATCATCAACTTTATGCTAAGTTTGAGAAGTGTCGATTCTGGTTGTGGGAAATGGAGATCATATGCCACATAGTATCGGATAGAGGGATTTATGTGGATCTAAGTAAGGTTTCATCGGTGAGAGAGTGGGTCCAGCTCACCACAACGACGGAGATTCGAAGTTTCCTGAGATTAGCAGGCTACTACTGAAGATTTATTCGAAGGTTCTCGAAGATTGTGGGTCCCTTGATGAATTTGACTCATAAGGGCATGCCATTTTTATGGGATGACTATTATCAGTTAGCTTTCGATAAGCTAAAAGACAAATTGACTTCAGCACCAATACACGCACTACCCAAAGGAGGGGTGGAGTATTTTACTTTCACCGATGCGTCCTTATAGAGTCTTGGGGGAGTTCTACAACAGGAGGATAAGGATATAGCCTATGCATCTCGCAAATTTAAGCCCCATGGGAGGAACTATTCCAAGCATGATCTAGAGCTTGCCTCTATTATCTTTTCCTTGCTGATATGGAGGTATTATTTTTTTAGGGGAGGGGATTTCATTTGATCATGAACCATAAGTCGCTACAGTGTCTGTTCACAAAGAAGGATTTAAACATGAGGCAACGCAGGTGGCTTGAATTTGTGAAGGACTACTAGGATATCCAGTACCGCCTAAGTAAGGCTAATGTAGTAGAACATGAGTTAAGACAAAGACCCACGAGGGACTTATCAAAATCTTGGAAAGCGAAGTGGGGTGAGCTTCACTAAGAGGATTCAGTCACCAGAGCATGTAAGGCAAGACTGACCATCACACTCGAGATCATATTATAGGTCGTGAAGGCGCATACTAAAGATCATTTTTATTAGGATAAGGTATGTCAGTTATTAGATGAGTGAGTAGAGTCCTACTCAGTTAGTTCAGAGGGTGGCATATGTTTCAATTGGAGGCTAATTGTCCCAGATAACAAAGACTTACACCACGCGATTACGTCAGAGTCGCATGGGTCGTGATTTTTGGTATATCCCAATGAGAATAAGATGAACCAGGATATGAGGAGACAATATTAGTGGTTTGGAATGAAGCGGGACATCATAGAGTTTGTGTCTAGATGCACCACTTATCAGATGGTGAAACTTGAGCACCAGAGACTAGTTAGGGGTTTTCAGCCTTTGGAAATTCCGTTATGGAAGAAGAAGAGTATATCGATGGACTTAATTATAGGTCTACCGCCGATGCAGATGGGGCCACGATAATATATGGAAGATAATAGATCGTTTGACCAAGGTCGCCCACTTCTCGCCAGTTAGGGCGAACTATATAATGAGGCACCATGCCCAATTATTGGTTGTAGAGATAATGAGACTGCAGGGAGTGCCGCTCAATATTGTTTTCGATTGGGATAAGATCATTGTGTCCCACTTCTGGAAGAGCTTTCAGGAAGTGATAGGGATCGAGTTGCGATTGAACACAACTTATCACCCGTGGATCGATGGGAAGAAGGAAAAGGTGAACCAGATGTTGGACGATATGTTATGGATGTGTATCCTGGATTCTATGTGTAACTGGGAGCAGTACCTTCAGTTGGTCAAGTTCGCGTACAATAACTCGTACCAGTTTACTATTGGCATGGCACCATATGACGCTTTGTATAGAAGACCTTGTCGTTTGCCCACATATTAGTTAGATGTGGGAGACACCAAATTTCTTGGTCAAGAGGTGATTCAGGACACTTAGGCTAAGATTGAGTTAATCAGGAGTTGGATTCAAATAGCTGAAGATCGACAAAAGAGTTATACCAATGCGGACCAAAGACACGTGGATCTAGAGGTGGGTGACGAAGTGTTGATACGGGTATCTCCCATGAGGGGAGTAATGAGATTTGAGAAGAAGGGAAAGTTAGAATCGAGATATGTGGGGAATTTCTCGATTATTGAGAGAATAGGGACATATGCATATAGGCCCGCCTTATTGGAGAACTTACAGTGGATCCATTACGAGTTCCATGTATCGTCATTGAGGAAATATATCAGCGATAGGGTTACGACTAGACATATTACGCTGAAGGAGATAGGTTTCCATCCCTATATCATGTATGAGGAAAGACATGTCGCTATTGTAGATCGTAGCGAGCTAAACCTTCGGTCGAAGGTGGTTCCATTGGTGCGTGTACGGTGGAATCATCACAATGTTGAGGAATCGACTTAGGAGAGTTAAGAGGATATGCGGGAGAAATATCTGAACTCTTTGTTCCAGGTACATTCTAATTTCAAGGACGAAATTCCTTTGTAAGGGGGGAGTATGTAATACCCCGTACTTTAAATGCATAATTAATTACATGTGATAAGCACCCAAAAGTATACATTTTATACCTCGAATAGACGTATTTTAGTTGCTAATTCTCGATAATTTGGGTCTTATGCGCTTTATTGTCTATTTTGTAAGTCGAATGCACGTTGCGGTGTTCAAACGCGTATTTCAAGGCAATTGTGCGGATTATGGAGCTAATTACATATCTTGTAGTCCTAGCCTACCCTTGCCTATCCTAAACCTACCTAAACTAGTCCCGAACCGTGTGTGTTTAGTTTGTCCCATTTTATTTTATTTGTGTCATTTTATTTTTAGGATTTATGTTATTTTATTTTATTGAGTCACGTATATATTTTTAGGATTTTTATATTTTTAGCGTGACGTGTATTAGTTTTTATATTTTCTTAGTTTTTAGTTAGTTTATTATTATTTTTTTATTAGTTTTTATTTTTATAGTTTTATTTTAGTTGTGTTTAGTTTTTTTAGAGTTTGTATAGTGTGTCGTGTCGTGCTGTGTCATTTTTATTTTTAGTTTAGTTCAATTTTTGTTTTGTTTTGTTTTTATTTTTAGTTTTATTTTATTTTCTTAGGGTCATAACTTAAATACACACACAACCCCTTACACCCCAAAACATACACACAAAATAACCCTCAACTCACCCTCACACACTTACCATACACTACACCACATACAATCAAACTCCTCACCCATCTTCTTCCTCACATCACTCACCCATTCTCTCTCCTCTATTAAAAACATCCTACCTCCAACCCCTTTACCCATCTCCTTAACCAAAACCAACACCCTTTTTCTCTCTTATCTCCTCATCCTCCATAACCCACAACCAACACAAACCAACATCCAGCTTCTACCTCACCCTCTCTCCTACCATACACTAAAATCCCCTTGAACCCGGCGGCCAAGCCCTGACATTTCCGTCGGCGACCCCTGCTCCCCGTCACCGAATCAGCAAACCCAGCAGCGGCGTCCCACTGCCCCGACGGCATCCAGCGACCCACCTCGCTGCCCCACGCCGGCGACCTAACTAAAACTGCCATCGCATCCTCACCTCCAGCCGACGATCTCCCTGCCGACACCACCACGGGCGACCCCGTAATGACCAGCCCACAACCCGTCGTAGCCCTCAATCCGACACCTTGATCCTTGAATTGGTCCTCCGACCCACTTCACAACCTAGGACACCCAACGCTTTACCCAATCTCCAACCCGTGTCCAACTAAAACCAACATCAAAGACCCATTTGATACTACCTCCTTGCCAAACCCATTTTATTCCCCATTAACCAAATCGTGTCAACTACAATACCCAACCAAAAATAAAACAAATACCAAATAACTAAACCACTTAAACCATGTTCCATATATGCCATTTAAAACCCTTTTTACCCATTTTTCCTTTTATACCCCCAACTACCCATCTAAACCAAATCAGATTTTATATCCTCACCTCACTTCTCACATGACCTCACATAAACCATGCACGTGTGTGCATAATTCCCTAAATACCCACACCTTTTCCCCTTACTTACCTCCACACTTTAGATTGTTATATTTTATAGGTATTTGAGGATTTTGATTAGAGGAGCTTTTCAAGCAACGACGAAAATAAACATCGAAAAGTCATTTCTAACAAATGGCTTCGTTGCCATTCTTGGGATCATGAAGCACTCAGAGCGGATTCAATTTTGTAGTTCATTTATTTCCTATCTTTTGTTGCATTTTAGTACCATTTTTTCTTTATTTTAGAAGGCTTGTATTAGGATTTTTATCATTCTTATATTGCGGTGCATAGAGACACCTTTATTTTGTTTTTCATTTTAAACAATTGTAAAAATTGAAGACAAGCGTTATGGGGAAGACGGACAAGGTAGAGAAAGGGTGTCCAAAGGCGAGAATTTAGAAGTCTCTCTACCTTGGGTGACGTGATCTCCCCCCGATCGACTCAAATTTTTCGGCACCCCACGACGTAAAATCCGTGGGAGGTACATTTCTCAAACCCTCGCGCCTCTCCTGTTAGCGAGTCAATTCTTTTGTGTGCTTTGTGTGCTCTTACTTGATTTTATTCTCGCATTTATTTTTGAATGGTGTGATGAATTAATTAATTAAGACCTACACCCGGTCACTCACGAGAAGGGATTTCATCACCCGACTCACTCGCTTAACATTGTGTGCAACCTTAGCCATCACTAAATTTAAAATCAATTAACTAGGTAGCCCAATAGGAAATTTTTTTGCAAAGGCGATCACTCAGATTATTCCGTGATTTTTTATCGCCCGCGGACTTAATTAAAATTTGACTACTCCTTTCATTAAATTTAAAGATAAAAATTGGCTATGTGCTATTTAGGAAATTTTCTTGCCTTGTGTGTGTCCAATTTAATTTTTTGGTAGTCGGTTTTAGTTTGTTCGTTCCAAATTTCCGAGTCCCTATTTCTCCCCACCTTTTCTTCCAAAAAATCCAAAAACATTTTCTTTCATTTTAATAAAAAAAATCCAAAAATATTTTCTTTCATTTTTATAAAAAAATCCAAAAATATTTTCTTCCATTATTTTTAGAAAATCCAAAAATATTTTCGCTCCTTTTGAAAATAATTAAAAAACTCCAAAAAATATTTCTATCCACATGGCCAAAGAACGTCCTTTACGGGACTACTTTGGTCATTTTCCATTGTCACGCAACACGTGTGAGAGTGATCCTGAGCCGTCTCTTTATGATATCTTTAGTGGTCTCACCTCTCTCACGAGTATCGTATATACTCTTGACCCGTCTTTGCATGCACCTCATTTTTCATCACCCTAGGTGTCAAGTGTTGACTTGTCTCATCCTTTGTTGTGCACCCACTGTTATTATGCCGATCACATGTCCCATGAGTGACCTTACATTCCATATCCATCTGAACCCACCATGGAGCCTGTATATCCATATAACACTGTTCTGGAACCCACCTCGGCCTATTATCCTGATGTATATAATCTCGAGTTGTGTGAGTACCCCAGCTATTTGTGGAAGCCTGGTCAACCTTTCACGTAATACGAATCCCAACCCGATATTGTGGATCCTCACACATTCCAACAGTCGGCATGGCAACCTTGTGCACCTGTTCATGATCAAGTCCCTCACTCTGCACCCACTGAATATCAACCATTTGTCCATCACGAAAGAGATCCTTTCGTGTATGATGAACTTGGCCCCACTCCACACACTTCATTTGAGTATTATCCATAAAGTCAGGATCATAGCGAGTTGTGTCCACCTCAACCACTGCCACCACCCGTCTCTCCGCCACCACCATCATCCACCTCCGCTCTCGAAAGCCTCTTGCAATAATTTATCATCGAGCAATATCAAGCCACTCAAATTCAAACTCAAGCTCTCCAAAGTCTTGAACAACTACTATACGAATTGGAGTGTGATCGAGAGTCGGACATTCCCATGGCTCCAGCCACTGTTGCAACCGAGTGTGATGATATTGTATCTTCTTTTGACACAGATTTTGAGTGTGACCAACCCTATCCTCCCAAGAATCTCAAAGTTGAGACCATTCCATGGTTCGGGCCTCAAGTTGACACTTGTGTTGATTTATCCATCGATAGTGAGCCTGATCCAATTCCACCATATCCAAATGAATTTATTATTGAGGTTCCCACTCTCGAGATATCCAAAAATATGCCCGAGATTTTACCTTATGCCCCAATTGTATATGTCTTTGACATGCCCATTTCTTTTAGGTTATCTCCGGCTACGAGTGTTCACTATTTTCCTGAGATAGAATTCGTGATAGTTCCAACCTATCCGGATTTGGATCCTATTCCACCATGCATGGCTCCCTTTGAGCCTAATATTTCTAATGATTCCTCTATCTTAGATCTTAGTGCCTCGTTTTACCCACCCACCACATTTCCTGATACCACTCTTATGGAGAAGTTGACCACTCCATCTTTAGAAACCACACTCCCTTGTGAGTATTCCTTTACTCCTCCCAATGAGTGTATCTCTCCCATGCTTGAGTTGGATCATCTTCCTCCATCGTTTATCCCACCCAACCCATCCATTGTCCCTTCCACCCCACCACCTGGTTTGGATCTTGATTTTGCACATTTCAAGTTTTCAACCATATAGAAACTATCCACCACCCATGAGAGTATATGTGGTGCTACTCTCCACTTACGTGACATCGATCTTGTTCCTCCATGCACACCACTTCCCTGTGGTATTGATTTTTCCCATCGACAGCTCCTTGGTGTGTCACGACATGACCATTATCATCGCCCATTCATAGAACGGTTGTGTCATTTCTATGAGGCCCACCCCATTCCACTTTCCCCACCATATTGCCTTCCTCACTAACTAGAGCACCATTCTTATAGGGCCCTAGTTTCCCCCACCTTTAAGCTTAATAAGGCCTGTGGATGATACCTCTTCACCCTTTCCACCCTCACCTTTACCCTAATACCCACCCGCCCATGGTCCACCGATGCTTTGCATCGCGTGATGCACTTTTCCATACAAGTGTATTGACACCTTTAGCCTTTATCTAGCAAGACGGACGCTTTAGTCTTGTTTGGGGGTGATTATCATCACCCAATTTTTCTGTCGCCCAGTCCTTTCATAGATCTTATCTTTAGGGTGAGATTCCACCGGTTTGGCTAAATACATTAAACTTAGTGCTACCAGGAGGCAGCCCGCATTTCTTGTACTAGTCTCATCTTGTTTGAGGGGTGGTGTTTCACATCACCCTATGTTTCTCATGTTTATAGACTTGTACAACTTTTGTTATCTCACTTCTTATTCAGGTTCATTCTTGGCTTCATCAGTCTACTTCTTTAGCGGTTGATTCTGGTAAACTCTTTCCTACCTTATGCTGTCAATTTTAAAAATTATTTTACTTAACATCGAGGACAATGTTCCTTTTTGTTTGGGGGTGGGGAATCTTATCAAAATCGTACCTCTTTTGAAATTTTTTGATTTTTAAACGTGATTTTTAAAATTTCGTGCAGTTTCTTTCATCTCAATCATTGATGTGAATTTTCAATCATCCATCTTTCAAAGTCTAGGAATCAATCTAGATGATATTCCTTTTATAAATAGCTTATGTAATACGTATTAAGGCCTTTTGCAACATGAATTCCTAGACTCAACAAAATTTTTTGCACTTATCATGTCACTACGGTTTGGAGTTGAGGATCACTACAATTCTAAAGAGAACCTTAAGGATCACTAGTGGAGACTTTAGCTTGTGAGATTCGTGTCGTTCACCCTTTCAGAGTGTTTTACGCAATCTCCATGTCACAAGTTGATTCAACTTCGTTTGGATTCGCACTTTAATTGTTGTATGATCTCATTATTCTAAATTTTTGGCTTGATCACTGAGAATGATATCTTTTTCGAGTTGTAAGAAATACGTGTCTTGAAATTTGTCTCAAATACTAGATTCTCATCCATACACATACCATTTAGCATTCACTTCACCCATATTCTTCCATATTCCCCACACCATCACCTATCATCTCCATATCATATTTCATTTTCAAATAAAAGAGTGTTGATTCCAAATGTAAAATGTCTTTAGTATTCATCTGAAAAGAAAAGAGAGAGAGAGAGAGAGAGAGAAGAGAAAAACATAAAAATAGCCAAAAAAAGAAGAAGAAGAAGAAAATAGAAAAGAAAAAAAAAAGAAAAGAAGGGGAGTTTGTAGTTAGTTTTGAAATAAAGACATTTGTTCTTCAAGTATAGAACACTCTTTTATCGCATCCATCTTTTATCCATCACTCATCATTTCACACATCCTTCTTATCCTACCTCACCTCATCCCACATATCCCATTTTATTTCCCCCTCATCCATAATCATCCATATATTCCCTTAAGTGTTCGGGCAAATGAAAGTCGACGTGGTAGATAATTCGACATTCTCACTATAGTGATTAGCATTCTTTCATGAGATCAATTTTCTTTCTTATTGTTCGTTCTTTCTTATGTGTGTGTGAGACATTTGAACTTGCTTACATTTACTCACCTCTTCACACACAAGAGCGATACACTAACCCTAATCTCGAGAGTTCATTTGAGAGAGATATATCATTGATATTTGAAGTTGAAGCATTGATTCCAAAGAGGTAATCTAGGAATTACTCTTATGATACTCGACCCGTTTTGACTGATTCCCACACGTTGAGTTTTAGGAAGGATATTCCTTGAGTATTTACTTAGCTTAATCTTTTTACACATTCTAGATTGTATTTCTGAAATCATTTATCTCATGATGGATTGTGCGACTATTCTACGTCTAATAAGAGATTGACCGCCGTTGCAAATAAAAAATTTGTGGGTATATTCCCTGCAAACCCTCACGAGACACAACTCATCCTGTAGGGCAACCTATAGGTTTAAAGGCATGTTGCACATGCTAAGTGCAATCGCATGTGCCCACGAAAGTGGTACACTTTTGGTTACTTATCTTTCTCTTTCTCTTTATCTTATTGCTCGAGGACTAGCAGCGCTCTGTTTGGAGGTGGTGTGATAAGCACCCAAAAGTGTATATTTTATACCCCGAATAGACGTATTTTAGTTTCCAATTCTCGGTAATTTGGGTCTTATGCGCTTTATTATCTATTTTGTAGGTCGAATGCACGTTGCGGTGTTCAAACGCATATTTCAAGGCAATTGTGCTGATTATGGAGCTAATTACCAATCCCATATCCCTAGCCTACCCTTGCCTACCCTAAACCTACCTAAACCTGTCCCGAACCGTGTATGTTTAGTTTGTCCCATTTTATTTTATTTGTATCATTTTATTTTTAGGATTTATTTTATTTTATTTTATTGAGTCACGTATATATTTTTAGGATTTTTATATTTTTAGCACGTCATGTATTAGTTTTTATATTTTCTTAGTTTTTAGTTAGTTTATTATTATTTCATTTTTTATTAGTTTTTATTTTTATAGTTTTTATTTTAGTTGTGTTTAGTTTTTTTTTTGAGTTTGTGTAGTGTGCCGTGTCGTGTCATTTTTATTTTTAATTTAGTTAAAATTTTATTTTATTTTGTTTTATTTTATTTTATTTTTTTAGGGGTCATAACTTAAACACACACATAACCCCTCACACCCCAATACCAACACACACACAAAACAACCCTTAACTCACCCGCACACACTTACCATACACTACACCACATACAATCAAACTCCTCACCCGTCTTCTTCCTCACATCACTCACCCATTCTCTCTCCTCCATTAAGAACATCCTACCTCCAACCCCTTTACCCATATCCTTAACAAAAACCAACATATTTTCTCTCTCCTCTCTCCTCATCCTCCATAACCCGCAACCAACAAAAACCAACATCCACCACGCTTCCCCACACCGGCGACCTAGCTAAAATCGTCGCCGCATCCTCACCTCCAGCCGGTGATCTCCCCGCCGACACCACCACGGGCGACCCCGGAACGACTAGCCCACAACCCGCCGTAGCCCTCAACCTAACACCCCGATCCTTGTTTCGAACCTCTGACCCACTTCGCAACCTCGGACACCCAGCGCTTTACCCAATCTCCAACACGTGTCCAACTAAAACCAACATCAAAGACCCATTTGAAACCACCTCCTTACCAAACCCATTTTATTCTCCATTATCAAAATCGTGTCAGCTACAATACAGAACCAAAAACAAAACAAAGACCAAATAACTAAACCACTTAAACCCCATGTTCCATATATGCCATTTAAAACCTTTTTTACCGCTTTTTCCTTTTATACCCCCAACTAACCATCTAAATCAAATCAGATTTTATACCCTCACCTCACTTCCCACATGACCTCACACAAACCATGCACATGTGTGCATAATTCCCTAAATACCCACACCTTTTCCCCATACACACCTCTAACTCATTAAACCTATCCAAATTACCACCATGCTACATACCTACTTTTTAAAGAATGGAAGACTCAATTTGAAAAAAAAGGCTTTAGAATAATAATTAGTAGAGAGTATTTTAGAGAGAGAAATACCATTTTAGTGTAGGTTTTTAGATTAGAATTTTTATTGTATTTTTTTTATATAGTGAGGGAAAATAAATTATTGTGAGGATTAATTTAAGTGAAGATTTTGATGTAATTTTGTTTGGATCATTCAAATTGAGGGATGTTGATTTCAACTGATGGATTGAATTCAATTAAGCATCAAGAGATTGGGTTTGATTGTTCTTTTCTCTTCTCATTTATTTTATGCCATTGATTATTAATTTGTCAAAATTCATACCATGTTAGGCTAAATCCTCTGTCAAGGGGTGGGGGTGAACCCTTATTTGATGTTATTTTAGTTTAATTAGTTTGATTACTTGAAAATTCCTTTTGAATATTAATTTTGATCCCTCACCCTTAAATTTACGCCTAGAGAGAGGGTAAATAGTTTTCGAGAGAAAATCGAAATTCTAAGTTATAATACCCATTTTAGATTCGAACTAGAGATAGGAGTTTCTTAAGTGGGAAATTTTTACTTAAAATTCAACTCTAAATTTATTTTCTAAGATTTACATAAATTTTAATTGATCAATTCTAGTGGGTGATTAATTAAAAAGTGTGTAGATCTATTTTCGAGAGTTTGGGGGGGGGGGGGGGGGGGGGGGGGGGGTTAAACTTAATTTTCTAAAATATTACTATTAAACTTACATTTGCAACGAGAGTTGATTTGTAATTTTGATATTAATTTGGGATAATTCAATTAATTCAATTAATTAATTAGAATAGCTAAAATTTGTGGTGTAATCCCACTCCTTGATTGTTCTCAAATTTATTTACCTCATTTATCTCTTATTTTTGTGTTAGACTTTATTTTTCAATTTAGTCACTTTTTAGTTTGTAATTTGATCTTTCATTTTAGTTTAGTATTATTTTACATCCTCACGTACTTGTTTTAATATTTGAAAAAGGTAAAAAAAAAATAGAAAATGCAAAAGCCAAAAATAAAATAAAATTGAATTATAATTGAGTTTGTCTCTAGCTTACCCCCTAGATGTGGATTGATACCCTTACTTACCTCTACACTTTAGTTTGTTATATTTTGTAGGTAATTTGAGGATTTTGATTAACTTGGCTTTCAACAACGACGATACACAAAAAGTAAAGTTATCAAATGGCGTCGTTACAGGGGAGAAACACACCGAAAAGTCAAGTTATCAACATGTGTGTACATAATTAAAAGATTCAATTGGGAAATTAAATTGATATAAGATATATATATATATATATATATATATATATAGACACACACACACACACACACACACACACACACACACACACACACTAGTGTAAAGAGTAAATATGAATATATAAGTTTAAGTTATGTTGTTAGTGAGTGATAGCAACTAATTTATGAGTTTAGAGCACGGGACTTAAGCTTCGGGTGCGAAAATAATATTTTTTTAAGTGACTCGAATGATTATTTTGAGTGTACCAATGATACCCATGGGTTGAAATAGTTGGAATTAAGTATCCTAGGGTTATATTTGTGTTCCGGGAGTTTTTAGACCCTAAGTGACTTGAAAGGGTATTGCAGTCACTTTACACGCTACGAATTAATTAAATCCGAAAATTAATCCTTGAAGTATGAGTAGAAAATATTAGGGTTAGTCTTCATTATTTTGTGTAAAAAGGAGGAAGAGAGAAAAAGGAAGAAAAAGATATGAAGAAGAAGAAGAAGAACGAAAAGAGAGAGATCTTTCCGGGCTAAACTTCTTGACGTTTTCAGAAGTGATAATCAGATTTATTCCTCAAGGCAAGTAATTTCTTGCTTTATGTGATTTATAGTTAATAGTGTTAATTATTGGATTTGTGGTAAAATCTGGAAATTAAAAGACTTTGAGTATAAATCTTGTTAATTCTATGTTGAAGAAACTAAATGAAACCCATATGTGTATAGAGGAATTTTTGAGAACTTACCATATTAAGAATGGGTAGAAATTCTGGGTTTCTAGAGGTTGGTGATGACGAAGATGTTAATTTAGAGAGAGATTAATAATCATGAATAATTATGGGTTAAATATTAAATTTAATATAATTAATCAAGGGTGTAGATTAACTATGAGAATGTGTAAACTTTGAAATTATGATTATGTAGAGGTTATAATCATAGAGAATTTAGTTGGGTGAAAATTGTGATGATTAAATTGAAAGATTGAAGAAAATTGGAGAAATAAGAACAAAGGATCAAACTTAGGCTGCCCAGATGGACCCGGTCGATCGCATCTCCTAAGACGATCGACCAGTGGTCCGAGGCCAGATCTTTTGTTTTCATTTTAGGCTAAAATTGAAAACGACGGTCGACGGGGGGTCTAAGAATGATCGACTGGTCCCTTGTTTTTAGGCAACATTTTGTTTTTCAAAATGTGAAAGGGAAACTTGAATAACTTTCTTCTCCGGAACCGAAATGACGTGTTGTTTGCATCCACGCGTAGCTAGTTCAACATAATACACTGTCTTAGAGATTTTATTACCTAGGTATAGAATGTGAAAAGTCTAAAATTCCCTTGAAGCTGTAATAAGCGATGAAACTTCCCTGAAATTAAACTAAACCTGGAAATATTGTTAACTAGACTAATATTGAACCAAGTGAGTATATAGGAGGTGACTCATATGATCCTAGAGATAATTATAAATGGCAGAGTGTATCTATTTAGTATTTGAAAATGTTATAAGAGTAGAACTCTAAGAGAAAGTGTTAGTCAGACAATAAAATAAGAAGTTGTGTCGGGCTTCGAGTTTGACAAATCGTATGGTGTGCACATTATGTACGGGTTCGGTGATACTTAGAAAATATAGAAGTGTGTTGAATATATATGTTTATGAATGTATGTAGAATGAACATTGTATTAATATGATGTTAGTCGGGCATGCTATCTCAGAGGTTGTGCATAATGGGCGATCCCACCTTAGCGAATCCAGCGGGGTTTGGAATGTGGCTCCAAGTCATAGACTGATATATTATAGTCACTATCCTTTAGATGATGGGTATTGATCCGCACTTGATTTGGGGAAGACTCGATATGGTCTTTATCCTAGGGATCTTATCAATGACCGCCTCCGTTATTTATTTTACGATTTGGGCTCAATAGGGAGATCCCGACCCAGTGACCAATGGTGACACGCGATCTGCCTGGAAGTTGATAGCATATTGAGAAATGTATCCGATAATAGTAGCTATAGGGATGCTATATATATACGTATAATGCATGATATATGTATATACTTATTAATATTATGTGGCTATCTTCTAGTAGCTCGGTTGTGCTTACGAGATGCCCAAAGTATCATTATGATGTAACTATTTCATATAGCGTGAGTAGAGCCATTAGTTTAAACATGCTAATAATATTTATATCTCGTGTGAAACTATTTGACGTGGCATGTAGTATATTTATATAGATGAGGGTTATATATGCTATACTAATGGTATGGAAGTACTTTATTTGTTATGGGGTGCTTAGCGGGCTAGCTTAGATATCTGTTGTAGTCTAGTTTGATGGGGTAATACCTACATGAAATAAATGAATGTGTTAGGTGCTCACTATAAATGAGAGGTGAGGATATTCTCAAGAGAGTGCGATCGTGAAATCATTAATGAACATTATACACTACGGATTTCATTTATTGCAATAAAATGCTTGCAACTGCTTTTCAAATATTGGGCTCTAACCCGTATGCAAAATATTTTTAAAAACCTTTTAGGTGCTCAGCCACAAGTACGTGGGTGATAGCCGTTCCAAATAGGTTTAAAACTGTTGATACTTACAAGATTTGATTAGATGCTCTCTTTCAGTTCTATTACATAAATACGACTCTTATCAATATTCTCACGGTTGGGCGTGTTGCCCTTGTTAGACTTTCCTTTCAATCACTTTTATTTATTTTAGTTGGTGATGTAATATTTATTACCAATAGTGCAATCGGTTTGCTTTAGTTGGTATGTAATAATTTTTTTTGTTTATTATGGGTATTTATTGTTTGTTGGGATCTTGAATTTAACTTCATGATCAAGATTAAAATATGGAAACCGATTCACTAGATTATTAGTAACCAACTGGTTTTCGACAGTGATGTTAAGAATAAAATCGGAATTGATTCTCGTTTAATTTAATGAAGGCCTGATCAACCGGTATTAGAATAAGTGGGGTGTGACAGTTTTCTTCAGATGATTTTGTAGCAAAAGAGGAAGTGGAAGGAGTAGATGAGAGGCATGTGGTTGGCGAATCAAAGGGTTTAGGATCAAATTCCAAGTAAAATGTAGAACTTGAATCCATGGCAGAACTTGAGAGGAAAGGGAAGAGAAAGTCTACATTTTCTGGTCAATAAACATGTACATACTCATTTCAGATAGTAACTTGATTGAGTAATTTCAGAGGGAGTTGTGGGTGTCTTTCTTTTTATTACCGGAGTCCAATGGGTTATTTCGACGACACTGAATGACTTATTAGTAGCTTGGCAATTTCCCAACGGGTGAAAGGGTGAGAGGAACGTATGGAGGATGGTACCACATTGCATCTTTTAGAGGTTTGATTGGAGAGAAATATGAGGTTATTCGAAGGCATTAGTAACCACCTCTTGATTGAGATACGCGTTCCTAAGTTCGTTGCTCAGGTGGTATAAGAAGGACCCTTCATCTTTGCTTCCGTTTTTTATGGACTTTTTCAAGGAATTACTTAGATTACAGTAGCTTGTTTTTTATGTTATTTGTTGTGTTCTTCTTTCATATATATATTCTGGTATACTTCATGTATACAAATTTTAACCCCCCCCCCCCCCCCCCCATGGCAGGTTGTTTTAATGACATTTTTTACATGACAAAAAAAGAAATCTCTTCGGGCCGTTGGCTCAAATTTATTCCAATTGTAATGTAGCTGTGACTCAGTCCAAAACATGTTCTCCTTTATTATTATTATTATTATTATTATTATTATTATTATTATTATTATTATTATTATTATTATTATTATTATTATGTAACACCTCGCCTAATTAAATATCGGGTGGCCAGTCCCATACCAAATTAAAACAGAATATACAATTGGCTCATTCTTAGTATGACTGCTGAAAATATTAACTAATCACCCAATACCCAATTAAGCTGGTGTTAAAAACTTTTCAAATTTTAATTCAACAAAGTTCATTTTTAGTTTACGAATAACTCTACACATTTTATTCTATCACAATAATAACTGAACAGATAACTCAAAAGAATTTAAATGCAATTCGAATAAATATTCCCAAATAATAATCCAATACAGAAATCCCAATAATAACAAAATTAATAAAATGACACGAGTATAAGACTATTTGACTTAGATAGAAAGGAGATAACTGAATTCCTCTGGGCGACATAACCTAAATAAAAGATCACTATGAATCAAATGAAGATAGGCGTCTAAGCAACACCCCATAGCTCGTCATAATCCTCTAAGGTTGGCGTCCCTGCTGTTGGACACCTGATATAGAAGGTATAATAGAAAAGAGAATATGCAAGGAAACAGGTCAGAGCCGGATGTAAAATAATTTTGAAAACAGCAAGTATTTAACAAGTGCAATAAAGCATTTATTATGTACATGTTAGTATCCAGACTCTCACTTGATATTCTCACCTCTCATCTAGAGTGCACGCTTAACGTTTCCTATTAACCTCTTAGTTAATGGTTCCTCCTAACTAATTTTCATAATATGATTCTATCCCATATCATAACCCCGTATGTCCCATACCATACGTAGTATAATCATTCATATACGTTTCTCATTAATACGAATTAAGCTTTTCAAATCTATAAGAATAAATATTTATTAACTTAATTCAATTCTTTTTCTCTACTCACCGTAATCTATAATTGTCACACATTAGATTAGTCAAACCACTCTATATACATTCATTTCATTCATTATATATATAAACATATATAATACGGCACCGTTAGACATAGCTGCGGTGCATGCATTACTCTGCTATCACGTCCCAGTATCGCTGGTCGCCGAATAGGGGACTAAAGGTTCGGTAAGGATTCCTCGAACCACAAATAACAACACAAAAATTGGAGGCGAATATAGTTCTCGTATCCACGGGTCACGCACATACCTACGTTCCAATAGTCAGAGGACTTATCAACTCCATGATAAGTCTTTCATAGACCTATGTTCTCGAGTGATAAATAAAAAATCCCATGGATTCATCAGGATATGACTGCCCTCACGTGCAAACCTCCCGTCGATAGCAAGTAAGCTAGGTATGTCATACATATAAATCATCAATTAATCAAATAGGCATTATCATCTACCTATAGATATAATATCAACAAAGTAATCACACTACCATAAGATAATTCCCATACGTAGCATTATATCTCTTAAATCCTACGTATTAAAATATTATGACTATACTTCTTTAATTTAATTATTCTAGAGTCTCACTCATTACTCAAGGTTTAAATAGGTTTTCCTCAATATATTTATTCAGTAAGAAATCACTAATATCCTAATAGTCCATATCATCTTATCTCCCGAATTACTACGGATTAAACTCTCCTTTAATTAGGGTTATAACATATAGTTTCTAATCTCTTATAAACACCTCTTCTATCACCTAGGATTAATCCTTCGGGTAAACCTAAGACTGCCCAGATGATTTATAAAATTTCCCCTACTGGACCTATCCTTAATCTTCATTCATACAAATTAGAATCCAACACATGAATCTAGCAACCGAAATTTCTTCCAAATTTAATTATCATAATTCTCATGAATTAAATCCCAAGCACATTAACTCGGTTCTTATCCAGGGCTTACTGATCTTCCCTAAGTCCCATTATATCCAATTAATAATCACCAAAGATTTACAAAAGATTTGGAATAAGATCAAGGATTAAAAAGAAACAACTTCATAAATTCTGGGGAGGTCGATCAATCGAAGGTAGGGGGTCGATCGATCGATCACCGAAATATTAGCCCAGATTTTTGCAATTTTTATACTACGGGTTTCATAAGTTTTGATCATCCAAACCTTCATATTAACAACCCAAATGCCTTATAATACTTACTACATGATATAGAAACATATATAAATGATTTCTAATGCTCTAAACATCCTAGAATCATCAAGAGTTTGAATTAAAAGCATATATTTATCCCATTTTTCCAGAAAATTATAAACATGATATCTTCAAGAACAAACCATTGAGTCTCAGAATTTCTTCAACATCTTAATGATTATTTCGTGGATTACTATCTACCTATAACATGAGTTTGATTCCTATATATTTTCATTTTCCAGAAATCAATCAACAACTCTATCTTTATCTTCCAAACATGAAAAATCTCATTTTTTTCATAACTATCCTAACATGGATAATATACTAACTAGATTGCAATTATCAAATACTTGCCTCTAATGAAGATCTGATCCTTTGGAGTTGTGTATCACTAGTGGTTCTCCCCTTCTCCGATCAACTTTCGGTGGTGGTTGGTGGTGGTGACCTTTGGCCCTTAGTTCTCCTCCTTTCCAAGAAAGCTTCTGTCCTCCCAAGCACCCTTTCACTCTCTCTCAAAAGGTGACCTGTTAATTTTTGTGTAGAAGAGAAAATGAACCTACGTACAACTAATCTCCAAATATTTATAATAAGAAAAAATTCAAAATCACTATTCACCCCCTGTAAAAATGACCAAAATGCCCTTTTTGGGTGTCTTTTCATTTCCAAATGACATTAGACCCAAAATCAACATCCAAATAAACTTTTCTGACTATTTCAACCCTTCTGAATGTAACGATGCACTCAAAACGACTATAAGATTGATGTAAAAATAAGTTTCCTTTTTAATTTAACAAATTTGTCTCGACACGTCACATATCGTGTCCGACTAAAAATTCAAATTACTGAATTAATAACTCACAGCAATATCAATAACAACACATTCATATATTACCTAAATATCTTTAAGTAATATTCAGAATCATTCATTTTAATATCCACAATTCGGATCAAATCCAAATGAATTAGTTTATAATAAAATCCAGTTAATCCATTACTTTAAAATATAACACATTTTAAAAGTCATTAAAATTACAGGGTATTACATACTCCCCACCTTATAACAGAATTTCGTCCCGAAATTCGAAAAGACAAATCATACTGGGAAGGTCAACTATGAGTATAAATCTCACATCGCAAGTAATCTATGTCGTAATGCCCATACAGTACATTAACGAAAATCCCCATTGATGTTATACGCCAAGCCTCACCATATAGTTTCAACTGAATCGAATTTAAACTTTACCCAATCTTCCCTACACCATCCCCGTGACAATGTTTGGAGAAAAGTGATCCTTAATCATTTAGTAAATAAATCCTGAAGTCACAACTACTTGCTGTTTCACAATTATGAAAAATACTACAATCCAACCATCCAGGGCGCCCATACACCCTATAATACTCTGATTTATCGCAAAGGTTATAAACTCATATCCTAAAGACCTAACTTACTTTGACTCCCAACGTTTGTTAGTTTCATGTGTGGGGTGTCTCGCAAGCTAAATCCAAACAAGGAACCCCCCCGATACACTACTACCTAAAGTAGTCGGTCATCGAAACTCCTCAGGTACTTAGTCAATAGTATATAACTTCTCTACGGGTTTATCGATTTGAAATAAAAGTCTACTCATCTACTCTCTTGGTAAAGACAAGACGTTGGCTATAGTAGTCCATACTCTCTCATATACCACAAGTCAATCCACACCGATAGTCACATCATGTTCAGACATGCTTAATGTAAATAACTCCGTGATAAAATCAGTCCCACGTGATGACATGTAAAATATAGGTGTCCCATGACCCCTCGGTGAGTCTACGTAAATAACAGTGCCATAGGCTAAGTTTAGTACCCTATTGCCCATTTCCTCTATACTCAAATCGAGAATCTCTAGATCATAAATGCTTAGCATAATCCCCTGTCTGGGAACCCTGCTCACCCTGACGCTGATGACTCTGTCCTGGCTGAGTCCCACTAGAATTACCCCCATTAGTCTTACCTTGCAGGCTTGACCCAAACCCCCGCTTGACACCCTGAGCATGCAAGCGGTTATCCTGGCAGTGAAGCATTGCAACATTAAGAACATCTGCATAAATACGTAGTGAAATATTTCCCAGTAAATGCTGGCGAATCTTATAGTTCAACCTATCAGTGAACATTAGAATTCTCCTCTCCTCAGTGGGTACCTCAGCTGGTACCAAATTAGTAAGTCGCGTAAATTCTTCCTCGTATTCTGCCACTGTTTTCACTCTCAGTTTCAAATCAAGTAATTTTCGCCTCATCTTTGTCTGGATGGCAAAAGGAAAGTACTTCAGATCAAACCGTATCCAAAAGTCTTGGATAGTCACTGTGTCTCTCTCCTCGATAGTGGTCGTAGCCTCCCACCACTGTAAAGCTGCCCCTACTAGCTTGAATGTGGCTAGTATTTGACGTTGAACCTCAGTACATTCGAGCATTCTCAAGTTCCTTTAGATATATCTCTTCCATTGGCTAGCAGTCATGACATCTGATCCTCCCTAAAACTCAGGTGGGTGTGCCTTCTGAAAGGCATCCCTCACTCGTTCCCATGAAGTAGGAAACACTTTCCCTTGCGCGGGTGGCACAACCGGTGCTTGTGTTGGAGCCTACTGAACAGCAGCTAGAGCTGCATTGACTGCCTGAGCGATAATTGCAGCAACTTCGGCCACAGTCATTGTACCCTGAGTTGTGGCGGGCTGAGGTGCACGTTGAGGAGGCATCTGAAATGAGAGTATACTATCAGTATTTGATATAACAGAGTAGATGAAGAACGTAAACGTAACCAGAAAAACAATAATCCTACTCATAGGGCTCTACATCAAAGAACGTTAAGCTGAAAACACAATAAGCCGTACAGACCCTAAAGGACACTAGAACCTGATGCTCTGATACCACCTGTAACACCCCGCCTAATAAAATATCGGGTGGCTAGTCCCATACCAAATTAAAACAGAATATATAGTTGGCTCATTCTTAGCATCAGTGTCGAAAACATTAACTAATCACCTAATACCCAATTAAGCTGGTGTTAAAAACTTTCCAAATTTTAATTCAACAAAATTCATTTTTAGTTTACGAATAACTCTACACATTTTATTCTATCACAATAATAACTGAAAAGATAACTCAAAAGAATTTAAATCCAATTGGAATAAACATTCCCAAATAATAATCCAATATAGTAACCCCAATAATAACAAAAGTATTAAAATGACACGAGTATAAGACTATTTGACTTAGATAGAAAGGAGATAACTGAATTCCTCTCGGCGACATAACCTAAATAAAAGATCACTATGAATCAAATGAAGATAGGCGTCTAAGCAACACCCCATAGCTCGTCATAATCCTCTAAGGTTGGCGTCCCTGCTGTTGGACACCTGATATAGAAGGTATAATAGAAAAGAGAATATGCAAGGAAACAGGTCAGAGCCGGATGTAAAATAATTTTGAAAACAGCAAGTATTTAACAAGTGCAATAAAGCATTTATTATGTACATGTTAGTATCCAGACTCTCACTTGATATTCTCAACTCTCATCTAGAGTGCACGCTTAACGTTTCCTATTAACCTCCTAGTTAATGGTTCCTCCTAACTAGTTTCCATAATATGATTCTATCCCATATCATAACCCCGTATGTCCCATACCATACGTACTATAATCATTCATATAGGTTTCTCATTAATATGAATTAAGCTTTTCAAATCTATAAGAATAAATATTCATTAACTTAATTCAATTCTTTTTCTCTATTCACCGTCATCTACAATTATCACACAGTAGATTTATCAAACCACTCTATATACATTCATTTCATTCATTATATATATAAACATATATAATACGGCACCCTTAGACACAGCTGCGTTGCATGCATTACTCCGCTATCACGTCCCAGTATCGTTAGTCGCTGAATAGGGGACTAAAGGTTCGGTAAGGATTCCTCGAACCACAAATAACAACACAAAAATTGGAGGTGAACATAGTTCTCGTATCCACGGGTTACGCACATACCTACGTTCCCATAGTCAGCGGACTTATCAACTCCCCGATAAGTTTTTCATAGACCTATGTTCTCCAATGACAAATCAAAAATCCCATGGATTCATCAGGATATGACTGCCCTCACGCACAAACCTCCTGTCGATAGCAAATAAGCTAGGTATGTCATACATATAAATTATCAATTAATCAAATAGGCATTACCATCTACCTATAGATATAATATCAACAAGGTAATCACAATACCATAAGATAATTCCCATACGTAGCATTATATCTCTTAAATCCTACGTATTAAAATATTATGACTTTACTTCTTTAATTTAATTATTCCAGAGTCTCACTCATTACTCAAGGTTTAAATAGGTTTTCCTCAATATATTTATTCAGTAAGAAATCACTAATATCCTACTAGTCCATATCATCTTATCTCCTGAATTACTACGGATCAAACTCTCCTTTAATTAAGGTTATAACCGATTGTTTCTAATCTCTTATAAACACCTCTTCTATCACCTAGGATTAAACCTACTGGTAAACCTAAGGCTGCCCAGATGATTTATAAAATTTCCCCTACTGGACCTATCCTTAATACTCATTCATACAAATTAGAATCCAACACATGAATCTAGCAACCGAAATTTCTTCCAAATATAATTATCATAATTCTCATGAATTAAATCCCAAGCACATTAATTCGGTTCTTATCTAGGGCTTACTGATCTTCCCTAAGTCCCATTATATCCAATTAATAATCACCAAAGATTTACAAAAGATTTGGAATAAGATCAAGGATTAAAAAGAAACAACTTCATAAATTCTGATGAGGTCGATCGATCGAAGGAGGGGGTCGATCGATCGATCGCCCAATATCAGCCCTGATTTCTACAATTCTTATACTACGGGTTTCATAACTTTTGATCATCCAAACCTTCATATTAACAACCTAAATTCCTTATAATCCTTACTACATTATATAACAACATATGTAAATGATTCTAATGCTCTAAACATCCTAGAATCATTAAAAGTTTGAATTAAAAGCATATATTTATCCCATTTTTTCAGAAAATTATAAACATGATGATTTTCAGAATTTCTTCAACATCTTAATGATTATTTCGTGGATTACTATCTACCTACAACATGAGTTTGATTCTTATATATTTTCATTTTCCAGAAATCAATCCACAACTCTATCTTTATCTTCCAAACATGAAAAATCTCATTTTTTTCATAACTATCCTAACATGGACAATATACTAACTAGATTGGAATTATCAAATACTTGCCTCTAATGAAGAGCTGATCCTTTGAGGTTGTGTATCACTAGTGGTTATCCCCTTCTCCGGTCAACTTCCGGTGGTGGTTGGTGGTGGTGACCTTTGGCCCTTGGTTCTCCTCCTTTCCAAGTAAGATTCTCTCCTCCCAAGCACCCTTTCACTCTCTCTCAAAAGGTGATCTCTCAATTTTTGAGTAGAAGAGAAAATGAACCTACGTACAACTAATCTTTAAATATTTATAATAAGACAAAATTTAAAATCACTATTCATCCTAACTGAAAAAATGATCAAAATGCCCTTTTTGGGTGTCTTTTCATTTCCAAGTGATCTGAGACCCAAAACCAACATCCAAATAGACTTTTCTGACTATTTCAACCCTTTCGGATGCAACGACGTACTCGAAACGACTATAAGGTTGATGTATAAATAAGTTTCCTTTTTAATTTAACAAATTCGTCCCGACACATTCCATACCGCGTCCGACTAAAAAAATTCAAATTATTGAATTAATAACTCACAGCAATATCAATAACATCACATTCATATATTACCTAAATATCTTTAAGTAATATTTAGAATCATTCATTTTAATATCCACAATTCGGATAAAATCCAAATGAATTAATTTATAATAAAATTCAATTAATCCATTAATTTATAATATAACACATTTTAAAAGTCATTAAAATTACGGGATATTACATATTATTATTATTATTATTATTATTATTATTATTATTATTATTATCAATCCCTGTATAAGTATGTTTTATACTCATATTTATATAAAGGACAAAAGCATAAGTGGGGAACAAGTCTACGGCAGCATTAGTTCATAGTAGTAAAAGTTCCCAATGGGGACCCATCATTGCCTTGTGCATGCCCATAAAAGTGCTCATGCATATGCATGCCCCCTCCTCTATGCAATCAATATGATGAGAACTTTTAAGACACCTTTAGATCAGGCTCATTTGTTCACTTTTAAGATACCTTTGGTATGTTTCTTCTTATACCAATAAGGTTAATAATTAATATTTAATCGCTAAAAAATTGTTTCATTTAATGTTTAGTTGAACCTTTTTTTTCAAAAATAATATTTAATCTTTACAGTGACATTATTACACATATAGTGTTTGACACATAATTAACTGTACTATTTGTGAGTGGATGTCATAGTAGGAACTAAACATTATTTATAAAAATATATTAGACTAAAAATTAAAGAAATTATTGACTTTTTTTTAAATGACCTTTATTTTTTAGAATCAATTACCAAAATGTTCCTCAAACATTTTTTAATACACGTTAAGTCATAGCCATTTTATTTTGTTTCAAAAAGTCCCTCACCACATAAAAACACAAAAGACACGTATTTTTTGTTTAACCCATTTAGTCCACCAAACACTCATTTACCCAATATTATCTTATTTTTAATGGTCCGTGCTAGCATCACTCCCTTCCCACATTCCCCCCACCCCACCTCTACTGCCGAAGCTCCGATGACCCTTACCGGAGCACCGACATTCGTCGTTGGAGCTCCGACAATGAGGATGCAGGGAGGTGGGTAAATGGGTTTGTGTGTATCCTTGTTTTGAATGTTTTTATGTGGTGAGGGACTTTTTAGAACAAAATAAAAAGAATTTGAATTAAACGTGTATTAAAAAATGTTCGAGGGACTCTTCGGTACATCCCCCTATTTTAATATTGTTAAAGAAAAAAGTAAATACTAAATGTTTTGTTTTAAACTATATTAAATATAAGCTATAGTATTTAAATATGATATTTACTAAAATCTCTCTCTCTCTTTCTCTCTAGAGAGAGAGAGAGAATTTTTAATTAAATTCATGATTTGATAAAACAGTAAAGCAAAGTCCAAATGACAACTCCAACTTAATTTAAATATAAGGTATATATTGTCTGCGAAAAAAGTTACTTTTAGTTGAAAATCAAGTACTTTTTCACCATTCAAATAAATTGTTAAACAATCGTATCGAACAGTCTTGACTACTAGAGAGATATTTAATTTTTAATTAATTTCATGAATTGATAAAATAGTAAAACAAAGCCCAAATGACAACTCCAACTTAATTTTGTGTTTGAGTACAACCACTCTTATAAAAAGTAACACCACTTTTACCATCTTTTTGTTCCATGTGAGATGATGGACTAAACTGAACATGAGAGCTTGAAAAGATACAGAAAGTTCAATCACTAAAGAATATATCATTTTTGTTTTTCTCATTGTGTAACCTCAGATTATGCAATAACAAGATACTTTAGATTTGTTTTATCAACACATATTAGAAAAAATAGCTAGTTAGTTAGTGATTTTTTTTTTGTTGTCTTTTAATGAAACATAGTTAGGTTACATCCTTGAAAAACTGTTTCATTTATTGTTTAGTCCAATATTTATATAAAAAAAATATTTAGTCCCTATAGGAACATTATTACACGCGTGTTAATGTTACTGCCAGGGACTTAATATTATTCTTTAAAATATGTTAGATTGAAACTGAAGTATATAATTAATTTTTGGTTTCTTGTAAACTGCCCCTTATTTTTATTCTTTTATGGAAATAGTATATAAATTTCAAAATAATTTATTTTTAAACTATATTAAATATAAGGTATATAATATTAAAAAAATAATATTTAATAAATATTTTAAAGAATCTCTCTCTCTCTCTCTTCCTCCCTCCTGCGCGCGTGCGCGTGTGCGAAATATGAATTTCTTTTCCTAAAGTTCAAACTTTCTTGGACTATGGATGAACTTTATGGGATTTGTTTATAAAACATAATCAGATTTTGTGGTAATGACTAGTGTTTAACTACTTTGGAAAATATATTCTCTACAATAAAAGGTCACTTTTCGCTTAAAATCAATAACTTTTACGTAACGAACAAACTGGTAAACAATCATAGCAAACATTCTTGACTATTAGAGAGCTTTTTATAAATTGATGAAAAGGTAAACAAAGCCAAAATGACAATTCCATCTAAATTGTGTGCTAGAGTTAAAATAAATAAATAAAGAATACTCTTATAAAATTATCGTGACTTTTACCGTGCAACTTTTTGTATCATGTGAGGTGATCGACATGATGATAAAACTATCTACACAGAGAGGTGATGAACATGAGAGCTTCAAAAGATAAAAGAAGTACAATCACTAAAGAACATATCATTTTTCATTTTGTCATAGTGTAACCTTAGATTACGCAGTAACAAGAAGCTTTAGAATTGTTTTTATCAACACATATATTAAGAACAAATAGTTAGTTAGTTAGTGGGGGTATGATTTTTGCTTTTTTATGAAACATAGTTAGGTTGCTAATCAAACTCACAACCAATTGTATAGATGTGAATGAATAGACTCATCCATACAAAACATGATAAAATTATACGACACAAATTGACATAAAGTATTTATTAGTCAATAATATACTAATGTTGATAGTTGCGGCTCTAGCCGGGTTTGGTGACGGGTTAATTTGTGACCCAAATGCGATTAAAAATAATCATTTATCTTCATGAATAATAACTAGTGAAGAAGCCACGACTAAATGAAATAATAAATCGTGTCTAGTTATGATTTTTCACCACCATGTAAATACAAATATGATAAATCCAAACACGTGAGAAACTGACACAAACATGACTCATTACAACCCATTGTGGGGTTTGTGGATTAATTACTTAAAATCTACTTAGATTTAATTAACTATCTTCTTAGAGATTTTTTTGAGAGCTTATCTCATTAAGACTTTGTTTCGTCCCCAAATATATTTCTCGACATTAAGATTCATCACCCTTTAATGTATAGTTTATGTGTTTGGATACTAGACAAAACAAAATCTTAATGCCCATAAAGAAGCTCTCAAGAAAATTTCGAAGAAGATAGTTATCCATACATCATATTATTATATTATGCAAACTCAATGAGTTACTATATAAGATTTAATTATACATCATAATGTTTCATGTACAAGTTACAAAATTTGAGTGCGCATTACAAAATTTCATAAATATATTCAAATATTTCACTACACTCTTGAAAAGAAATAAAAAAAATCGAACTGAAAATACTTTTTTTCCGCTCTTAAAAAATTCAAAAAAACTTATGTAAAAAAGAGTAAATAATTAAATAAAAACTAATTTTCTTTTAGTAACTTTTTTGGGGTAATAGATAGCAAGTCTCGTTGACTTGATCTATGAGGTAAGAAATCTTTTGATCGAGTCAATAGTGTCAAATGTCTTATTTTTCTAACTCAGTGATTTAAAATGCCAAAGATCTATGGAAAGGAACCTGAGATGTTTCGAGGGCATTACCCCCCCCCCCCCCCCCCTCGATACTTCGTTATATATTTCTAAGCACTATACTTAGCTGGTACAAGGAGAGGATCAAAGTTACGACCCAGGATTTTCTTAAGTTCATGGAGGAGATTTACTCTACTATGTAGTTCGTGAGATTCTGTCATTGGACCTTTTTTTTTTTTTTGGCTTGTTTGTGTATACTTCATGTATACGGGTTTACTCCCTTAGCGTTTGGTTCTGAGTGCAATCATTTATTTATCAAAAAAAAAAAATGCCAAAGACAATCTCAAAATATTTTTTAGAGTTGTTACCTCATTTTTTGCAAAAAAAGAAAACATTAGATCTTTAAAAGTCCATAATTTGAAATATACAAATTCAAAATTCATAAAATTTATATATCTGAAGTCTACTTGTCAAGATCTATCAAATAACACTCATATTCGATATTTTTTAACGAAAAAATCGAAAGATATAGATTTAATATTTCTTTAAAACTTTCATTTTTTCCGACGAAAACTCTTCTTCTCCAGCACGGGTGATTATGTCGCTGGCGCGGACAAGAAAAAATAAATAAATGGACGAAAAGAGAGAAAAAAAACGAGGAGGGAGATACTTCAGCGAAATTTTCGACTGCGATCGGCGAGCTTTTTTTGGTAAAATATCTCCGATGAGTCTTCGATGAAATAGGGGGTAAGGGTGAAGATAGAGGTGGACGTGAGACGGTTAGAGAGAGAAGCAATGTGTGATTATATGGTTGTTTTTAGAAAGAGATATAAAGTAAATTAATAAATAAATTACAAATATATATATATATATATATATATATATATATATATATATATATATATATATATGTGTGTGTGTGTGTGAGAGTACATTTATTTAAATATATATAAATTATAATTAAAAAACACTCGATACATTTTAAAATTAATAAAATATGATTCATCTTTAATTCAAGAAATAACACAACCCCATAATAAAAATACCTATTTTCTATCAGGCATGGTCAAAAAGTAGACATGGAAATTATTGATAGATATAAATTGGTCTGTTTTCTAGCACGATTAAGAGATTTAAGGAATAAAGTGACAAGCGTGCATTCCAAATGGTTCTAAGAACAAGGGTCCACACACCTCGTGCACAGAATTATTGGTACAACGATTCCTCGGCCCACTCATTTCTGAATTTCTCATCATAGTCTTTCTTTCTAGTTTTTTAAATTTTTGTTGGAATCTTTTTCTGTTATGCTATTCATTACTTCTCAATTAAGGCTTATTTGACTTAGCTAAAGTAAAAGAGAATTTAATATTTTCCTACTCTCCATAATTTTAAACAAATATATTATAATTTTATGTGCTTGTAAGGAATTTATAAGGGTATTAAAAAAATCGAACGAATCGATCTTTTTTTTGTTCTTTTTCTTAATTAGTTTGGTCCGGGATTATTTTTTAGCGGAACAAGGAAGTCGGTCTGATTCATGGTTTACAGGTTCAAAAGCCTTGTTAGGTTCGACTCGAATAGATTCTATATAAAATAATATATTTTGGCATATATATGTATATACATAAGATAAATAAATAGTAAACTTATATATCTTAACACTTAGTTAGTTTAAATTATTGTTTAATCATATAGCAGGTTTGTTTTAATTGTAAATTTTGATATTTTTTTCCGTTCTTAATGTTTGGAAAAAAATAGACTTGGGTATATTTTTATTTGTATAAACGATGTAGTTCATTAATGTGCAGATCGACGGGTTAGACTGGACTGACCCTGTAAAAAAACAGATCGACTAGGGGCGGTTAACTAACATAGTCAGTCCAATCCTGATTCCTTTTTCCTAATGACCGATCAAGTTGATCAAGTTGATCCAGTCCGAAAATCCCTCAAAATCGGACCAGATCGGAACGTGAAGGCGCATAGGAATTTACATGGCGGCTTTGATACTTTTCAAGTCAAGTATTTAAATGTCACCTTATGTATTACATACAATTAGTCTTTCTCACTAATACCCTTTAATGTTAGTTTTACCCCCGTCTTACAAGAAATTTATCTATATTAACCGCTTAAGAAATTCTATTACTAACTCAAGTAATTAACTTTGTAAAATCATATATAGATAAATTTATTGGATATATATATATATATATATATATATATATATATATATATATATATATATATAGAGAGAGAGAGAGAGAGAGAGAGAGAGAGAGAGAGAGAGAGAGAGGATCTTCAACGGATCCCCTCAAAAACCGGTGTGGAACGGACCATTATTTTAAAAATCCATCATTTTTTTGCGGTGTTTAAATATTTCAGTGCACCCATAAAATAAATTCAACTCAAATTACATTTTTTTGATATTTTAAAAAAATGCGTCAAATATATGTCAGTTGAAATGTTTAAACACTACACAAAAAAATTAGAAACATACATTTTTCGGATTTAAAAAAAATGGTTTGTTCCTCCACCCATTTTGACTATATTCATGTCATTTTTTAGTTTTTCATGTTTGACACTGATCCAACCCGTTTATTATTGATGTTAACATATCATATCATTTCCAGATTCGTGTCCAAAATAGCTCAATCCTAACATGATATGTTCGTGTCAATTTCGAGTGGAGCCATAATTTGATGTAATAATTAAACGCCCCTAATGAAAAGTGGCTCTATATCCACCCCTATTATTTATAGCCATGTAACCCCCTCTTGCTTCTTCTTCACATCTCTCTCTCTCTCTCTCTCTCTCTCTCTCAAGCATGGGAATTCAAAGAGGACCAGTAGTTCACATAATGGAGGCAACAACCTCAGTAGACTGCAGCAGTGCTAGGGAAGCAAAATTTAGACCAACTTTGAGATCACTAGTTGAGTGCATGGTCCCAGCTTGCTGTGGTTTTCAAACCTCTTCTTCTAGTTCCTCTTCATCATCTTCCAACTCTTCATTTTCTGACACAGACTCACCAAGATTATCAGCAAAATCAAAACATAGTGCTAACAAGGCCACAAAGGTGACAGGCACATTTTTTGGGCACAGGAAAGGAAGAGTGAAATTTTGCCTTCAACAAAACACCAACACTTCCCCACTATTGTTGTTGGAATTTAGTGTCCCAACTTCTTATTTGGCTAAGGAAATGCAACATGGTATGCTGCGAATCGCGCTTGTCGAGATCGATCGTGGCAAAATGGGCGGCTCTGAAATAGTACAAGGTGAATAATCGTACGTTGACTCGCTAGATTTGTTTTTATGAGTAATTCTATAGGGACACGTGCTCGCACCGAGTGTAACGCATTTTACGAGGTCAAAATAAGTAAATCCCATTTTCAAATCAAAATCTAGAGATTTTTTTAATCAAAATTATGTGTTTAGCAAGTGAACATAAATCGTTCTCGAGCAGCAACTCACTTCGCGCCCCAATATTTTTCTCGTATTTTTCACATTGGGCGACAAGTGAGTTGCCGCCCCTACGTATCTCTCAATTTTCTATATTTTTTTTAATAAGGTGAAATAAGTCTTGTCAGCTGAGAAAATAATACTTAAACATTCGAGTTTACCCCTTTATAAAATAACATTTTTCCTATTTTGTTACAAAAATTTGCCAGACGAGGATGATCTAAGTCCCCATTATTTACAAATTTGAATGATCAATGTATTCATTGTACATAAAATTATTAGTCTAACTGTATTACAAAATTATGTCCTTCTAAGAATTATTCATTTGTTATAAATTACATTTTTTAAGAACTAATTTTTTATGTCTATACATGTAATTAGTCCAATTATAATATATTTAGATAATCTAATTAGGGGTATAAATGAATCGAGCCTAGCCAAATTTAATTTGTTCAAGTTTGGTTTGTAAATATGAACGAACCTAAAATTATGGTCAAACTTGGTTCGTTTATCTTTCGAGCCGAACTCGAGTTACTTGATTATTTTATACTAGTTTATTATGACTATTGATGATCGAGCTGAATCTGAGCCGGGCCCAATATGATAATGAGTTTAAAAATATATTCAAGCTCGACCAGTTTATTTACGAGTTTGTCTCGAACGAACACGAGACAACCCTAGATCTAAATTTTTTTTAAACTTTCAGGACGGACCTTAAACAAGAGCTGCTTGGGGGTTCCACTTTGGTGCATGTATTGTAATGGGAGAAAAGTTGGGTTTGCAATGAAGAAAGAGATGATGAGTGAAAGTGATAAAAATGTGCTTAAGCTTATGCACTCAGTTTCTGTAGGTGCTGGGGTTTTGCCTAATTACAATTGCAACAATGGCACTACTAGTGATGTAATGATGTATTTGCGAGCTAGCTTTGAGAGAATTATTGGATCCCCTAATTCTCAGTCATTTCACATGATGAATCCAGATGGTAGTTCTGGCCAAGAACTTAGTATATTTCTTCTTAGATCATCATCATGAATGTGTAATTAGTTGTTGTCTAGCTAGAAATGTATGATATATCTCTAAGTTTATGTATCATGTAGGAACCAAGAGTATATTTTTTTATATAGATTATTTATAAATTTTTAGTTGCTAATTTTTGGCCCTTGTAGTAGAGATCTCACATGAATGGGGGAAATTATATTTGGATTTGTTCCGTTGTAAATAAGTGTTTTTGGTTTGGGAACACAATGAAAATGCCTCTTTAGTGCCAAAGTAAAAATTTTCTAATACACAAAAATTTATAATGTATATACGAATTGTTACAATTTACGCATGTTAAGTTTGCCTATATCCTAATATATAAGTTAAATATTAGACGGTGAGGGACATTATATGTTAGTGGATTAGACAAAAATAAAAAAAATAAAAAAATACCGGTGATGATTGACTTCGACATCTCCCTAATATATAAGGTATAAATTGTCCCGTTATCCAATACCATTGTCTAATATGCTGTAGTTTATCTTGTACATGATTACGTTGATATAACTAGTAACCCTCTCTCACACGTAGTGTGTGCTTACAAACGTATTTAAACATGTAAAAAAATATTAAAAGTTTAAAATTTCTATTAGTAACGGATGGATAGTTGAAAAATTGCTATTAGTTATGGGCGGTTAGGAATTGAGGTTATAATTGGTATTTTATGTGCGACCCAAAAATCTTTTGCTCGTTCTATATATATAATATTATCTCATTCTCAAATTAAGAGTTGTTATTCACTTTTTGTACAAATTAAGGATACCTTCAATCAGTTGTCAAGATCAACACGTGTTCAGTATATGTATGTGGTGACAATAAATCTTAACATAAATTATAAGCAAAGGCAATCACCAAAAAAGAATAAAGAACAGAAATGAGAATAATCACAATCACACACAACACAAGATGTACGTGGTTCAGCAAATTGCCTATATCTACGGTGGTGCTCTTTGTTTGTATTTTTCTTTTCTCCAAGAGAGTGTTTTTTATTACATACCCTTTACCCCGTGCCAGGGACATCATATATACAGTTAAACTTCAGAGAGTGGGAGTACTGGTCACTCCCACGCTAACTCACTATCCCTAGAATATCCCGTGAGAGATTTTAGGAACAGGATGGGTTGTTGCTAACTAATTATTTGTGAGGCTCTGGAGTTTGGGTCGAGCTCTCCCTATTTTCAATAGGGCTTAGTCCGACTACTTATTTGGGTCTATGATGACTGACGAGGTACCCACAATTGTCCCTAAAATTTTTGGATCATAATTTGGGTTCAATAATTTTAAATACTAACTCTGATGGCATTTTTGTGAATTGAGGAATGTTCTGGGGAGCGAAGTGTCTCTTCCTTATAGATTTAGGTGACATATCAACTTCGTTCTTTGTGCGCCATCATTGAGAGGGTTTAAAACTATTGGAAGACGTCGTTGGACGTCGCTTCACAAGTTTTTGCACTCTCGAGATATTTTATGCTTCTTACTTCGTCTTTTCACTTCCAGGTTTCATCATTCGTCTCTAAGCTTTTCCTTGTCTTTCCATCTTCTTTTCTTGTGGCCTTGCGTTGTCTCAATCTGATTTTTACTTCGGAAATTTTTCCAAACTTCTTCTCCTTTCTTTTCGGTCGAAATTTCTTTTTTGTCACTATTAGGGTTTTTCTTCTTATAGCAAGAATAGGAAATAGGTCAATAGCTGAGTTTAGGGAGTTTTACAACTTCCCTAACTAGGTGGACATTGAATGTGCCTATGTTCCTTGCAATGTTCAAGACATTGAGGACGAGCATTGGATTCGTGTTCTTCTGTTGTCTCAGGGGGGGTTTGACATTTCTCCCAAATCGTTTGTTTTTGCATTTCTTTAGTTATTTCTATATGGTTCCTGCCTAATGTTCTCCAAACATTTGGAAAATTATTAATGGCGTACATATGATCAATCAAATCTATGGCACCAATTTAGGTCTTGCTGAAATTTACTACTACTATACCTTTTCTCGAATGAGTTCTGGTCTCCTCTATCTGAAAGCTAGGAGTCCTAATAGGGTGTTGGTAGTTAATCTACCTGATTCCTATATGGATAATTAGCACAAGGGATTTATTGCTAGGAACTGGAAGTTCTCTCCCCAAACTGAGGGGACTAGGTACAGGGGACCTACGATTCCCTTCTATGGGGAGGAGTATATAGGTAGATATCTTGTAAGTGTATTCCTTCTCTTATATCCTCTTTATTTATTTCTCAGTGAAGATGAAGAACTCGAAACCTGCTCTCCGCGAAATTCGAGCTGCTGAGCGAATAAAAGCTTGGAAGATAAGGGAATCTTTGGCTGAGGGTGAACATCCGCGATCAGCTGTGGTCCTTTTAGAGTACAAGAACATCGAGACCAGCTTCATCGCCCAACTTACTGATAGCATTCCACACCTCGATATTATAGAAGAGATCGCTACTGAGCCAATTCAATTAGATAAGGAGGAGAGTAGCTCTGGTGAAGACAGTGCGGGGGCTGACAGAGGTGGATTTGAGGGTGATTCTAGTGAGAAGAGTTCGAGTGAAGAGGGATCTTCCAGTTCGGAGGAGGGCTCAGAGAATTTAGAGAGTTCAGAGGATTCAGATAGCTCCAGCGAAGAGACTATGGCTCCTCCTTGGAAGAATTTAATCTAAGATAATGATGAGGATAATGTTTCTCTTTCTCGCAGGACAAAGAAGCAGAAGTCTGGGAGTGGGGATACTACCACTGGCTCCCAAACTGTGGCTCATGAGAGGGAGAGGAAGAAAAAAGAGGAGGCGCTGGTGAGAGAAAGAGGGAGAAAGAAGAAAGAGGATAGGAAGAGGGTCGAGAGGGAGAAAAAGGAAAGAGAAGAAGAAAGGAGAAGAGTAGAAGTGTTAACGCAAAAATTCTCCATCTACGAGGACCAATCAGAAAAGGACACATGTCATCCTACGTGGCAATATTCAACACCTGAGGAGAGTTGGTCGGCATCCGAGGAGAGTTGGTCGGCACCCGAGGAGTGTTAGTCGGCACCCGAGGAGAGTTGGTCAGTACCCGAGGAGAATTAGTCGGCACCCGAGGAGAGTAGGTTGGCACCCGAGGAGAGTTGGTCGGCATACCAACCAGGAAGATCAAAGGATAACTATGCATTTAATGTGCATTAATGAAGATGATAGCGCATTCAATGATCCTTAATGTACATTTATACTGTATTAATAGATGTCAACACATAGCATACCAAGCAATTCAACAATTAGATTCATTGAATGTAGACATAAATGTCTACATACAATGAATCTCTTTATCTCCCATCACTATAAATACATGTATTCCCTTAGCCAAAAGGGAGGAGAACCAAGAAACACCATACACAAGATACACATCATTTCTCACTCTACACCCTATGGTGCTATTGTAAACCCCTGGGAATAAAATAACAGTGGACGTAGGCTTTATTCATAGCCGAACCACTTTAAAAAACCTTTGTCTCTTATGTGTTTGATGTGATCACCATTTCATCTTCAATCATCATCTTCATACCTTCATTTTTATCTGTTGTTGATGCCGATAAGATAACATGGATGTTATTTCTAGTCATCAACAAATTGGCGCCGTCTGTGGGAATGTGTTACAAACATTGTTCTCCATCAAAAGCTAAGTTTTTTATTTTCTCTACGTATAATCAATTATATATTGTGCATACATCTTTTAATTAAATTATGATTTTATATTCACAAATTGTTGAATCAATTTTTATAAATCTGTATAAATGTATATTTCATAATCACAAAGTTTGAGAGATTTGTGTACATATTATATTATTTCTCCTTTAAGGAGATAAAGTAATATCTCTTTTATATGAGTATATACATATCTGATTCATTTGGAAATCTTTTAATTTTTATATGCACTAACCGGGTGGTTGATCTCAATTTGGGGATCTGATGAATTTTAGACTCATAAATATTTTACAAATCCTTACATTTATGGATCCACTTGAAATTTTCTGAACAAATATGTTAGGATAGGGATAAGCATTAGGAATGATTATGTATTTTCCATTCTGATATTATCATAAAAAAGAGACCCACTTTCTCTTTCTTCAGAAAATAGTTTTCTCTGCACAAATATTGACCACATCATTTTATTCATATGAATTAATTGTATACTCAATTATATTCCTCCATCAATTTGCAGTATAATTTCCATTGTTCATTTTGAGATGAATCTGGTTCTCTCTTATACCTGATTGCCGATAATAATATGAAAAATAAGAAGTCAGAAAGACATTTTCTCTCTCCTAATTATCAGAAAAAATCCCAATCTGTACAATTTGGAATGAAAATTTCTCTAAAAGTCGCCGATTCAACGGATTAGCTCTTGACTTTCATAATATATGTTATGTCAATGATTTACCCGTATTATTCATTAGAGATACAGAAATTGAATAGTTTCCAGATCTTCTACAATCGCAAGTTTCTTAACCCCAAGCACCGCCGACATATGGTATATGTTTGGACACAAGTTGAACGGTTTTTCTGGGTAACCTAGTTGGAAAATATACGATCAAGTCCAGTTTTCATTCCTGCACAAAATTTTCGATGGCCTCTTAGATCAGTGGTGTGGTAATAAGTTCTGAAATGGCGCTCTTAATCTGATCTGCTACGTGATTACTTCGATCAACTACGATTTCTGAATTAAAGAAAGGGAGTCAGAAAACGCCATATGAAAAGTTTCACACATCAGTAACATCACCAAGTTCGGAGGTTTTCTCGATTACTGATGAGTGGCATACACTCTATTTTTTATCAGCAAAAAGAAACGGATGGTCGCCATCACTGTCTTACAACATTGCCGGAGTGACGAAGTTCTCGTGGTTGGTCGGACCCGTTCTTTGCTCATAAGTACTATTATTGACGTCTATCACAAATTTGCATAGATTTGGACTGAGTTCGACCACCTATTGACTTGTCGGCGGTAACAAAGGAGATCACCCAGGTCGGAAGTAAGAGGAACTTTTCGATCTCTATTTTGTTGGTTGGCTATATTTATTGATCGGCCATATCAATTCGTTGGTCGGGGATATTTACGATTTGATTTCTGGTATCGCTGTTGGCCGGATATACCAGGTTGTATGAGTCGTTGTTGGTCGGCACCATTTTATACTGCTCGACTAACAAAAGAAGATGTAGATACAGCACAGGAATCGGACCTGTAGGTCGGCCAAAGTCGGCACCTTTTATATAGTTGGTCGGCATCACTATTTCTTGGTCGGTACACAAGTTTGCACAAGTTGACGAAACCAGTTGTTAGTCAGCTCTTTATTTGTTGATCGGAGACATTATTTTTCGTCGGAGATATTTTTTATTTTTTTTTATAATCGGCGGTATTTTTCTGTACGGAAGATGCACAAGTTGATAACGGTTGGTCGGCATCCAAATGTTCTAGTCGTGGTCAACAAAATCAACTGGTCGGTGAAAAATTTACTGGTCAGAGTTTCATTTTGCTGGTTGGCAGCATAGCACTGGTCGGGGTTACCAATTTTCTGGTCGGCAGTACCCATTAGTTGGTCGGGGGAAATTAATTCTTGGTCAGCATGAATATAGTTTATCGGCAAAGTCAATTTTTGGTCGGGGCTAAGTTTTGCATATGGTGAAAGGCTCCCCGGCCTCTTATAAGTTGGTTGGTACAAAAGGACTTACAGTTGCTATTCAACAATTGTTGGTCGGCTGTTGTTAATGGTTGGTCGGACTGGTTGGCGATGCTTATTGCTGGTCGAAATGGCGATTTTGCTCTCTAGATTTTGCATTTTGACAAAGTCAAAATCATAACCAAGATGTTAAAAGACGAGATAACCCCCATATCCTTTATACCTTATCATTGTTTATCCTGAAATAATTTTCAAAAACCAACTTAAATTTAGACATTTGCTTAAAATTGAAATTATTTGGTAAAAAGTCCAAATCAAACCTCATATCTTGCATATTTGATAAAAATCTGCTCACATGACATCATAGTTGGTATGACACAAGATATATTATTTCATATTTCGAAATTGATATTTATTTGCCTAGCTTATTAATTTTGACAAAGTCAAAATAATTACCATTGCTGCCTATTTTTTTTTAACTCACACTCCTCTTATAAAATAAAAAATTTTAAGCTAAATAAAATATACTCAAAAGCTTTATTTTAGAATAAATTTTCTGAACCAATTTATATTTGGTCTTTTGCTTAAAATTAAAATGCCTAGCATTTTTTATCAAAATTTGCTCATGAAATACACGTGTGGCACAAACATATTTTTCATATTTTGAAATTTTTATTGCTTTGTGTTTATACACATTATATATTGATTGGATCACTAAATTATTCTCATGACTAACTATTTGAACTAGTCTCAACAGGAGTTCGAGCAACTGATTAAAATTCCATAGGGACGAGATTCAATCCCGACGAAAGCTCAGTCACAATCTTAAACCTCTGGAAAACTATTATTGATCGACATCAGGAAATTTTGCCTCGACGTATTAACCAACATATATTGTTTCATTTTTTGAAATTAATATTTTTATTGCCCGAGCATATACATATCATATATATTGATTAGATGACTAAATTATTCTTATGACTAATTAATTCAGCCTACACATATGGTATGGAAAGTTATTAATTTTTACAGGTAGAAGATTCAGTGCCAACGAATATTCGGAAATAATCTTAAACTTCTGGAAAATATTATCATTGTTCGGCATTATGAAATTTCACCTCAGCGAGGCATTATATATTTTATTATTGCTCGGAGATATCGGCTCAAGCACAAATTATTCGATATATCCCTTGGGATTCATATTATATATTCATCTCAACATGGAACTCGACGAGATACTTATTATCATATTCAGCTCCGAGGAAGAACTATAACATTTATTATATTTCACCCCCAACGGATAGTTGGTCGGGGTAATTCTTATTTATATTCAGCATGGAGCTCGAAAAATTTCTTCTCTCTATATATATTCAGCTTCAAGGAGGTCTCCAGCATTTATATTATCTTATTCCCAACAATCTGTTGAGGATGTCTCCAACATTTATTATATCTTATTCCCAACAATCTGTTGGTCAGCTCCGAGAAAGTTTCTAGCATTTATTATCAATTACCACCAACTCGGGTTGGTCGGGAACCAAATCCAACTCCGGTTGGTAAATAGAATCCAACTCCGGTTGGTAAATAAAATCCAACTCCGGTTGGTAAATAAAATCCAACTCCGATTGGTAGATAAAATCCAACTCCGGTTGGTAAATAAAATCCAACTCCAGTTGGTAGATAAAATCCAACTCCGATTGGTAAATAAAATCCAACTCCGGTTGGTAGATAAAATCCAACTCCGGTTGGTAGATAAAATCCAACTCCGGTTGGTCGATAAATCTCTTCCAACTCTGGTTGGTCGGGAACCAAATCCAACTCCGGTTGGTTGACAAAATCCAACTCCGGTTGGTCGATAAATCTCATTCAAAGTTCACATTCCACACTTGGGGGCTTCTATTACAGATATATTTGTTCATTTGGTGGCACATTCTTATAACATCATGCAGTCGAGCATCAAATTCAACTCCACAAACTCACACGGTCGGGGCCCCGACCAATCATCATTCAGGAGTTGTTTTTCTTGCTCAGGAATTATTTTTGATATTAAAGTTTAGGAGGTATATTGAAGTTCAGGAGGAGTATTCAGAAGTTCAGGAGGTGTATTCAGAAGTTCAGGAAGCATATTCAGGAGTTATTATGCACATGCTATTGAAGTTCAGAAGTCAAATTCAGCATCTACAGCACTGAGATCTTTGCTACTACTGTCTCGACCAATAATAAAGAAGAAGTTGTATGAAAATGTTTCGAAGTCCACCATAAACTTGGTACTAATCATGTTGAAGGTTGGGTTCAAAATCTAGTATGTTACTCGACAAAGTACTCAGAGGAGCATAAATCAGAAAAATCAAGCACGTGAAGTTAGTACTCAGTTGCTCAGCACATAAGGCAGTTGGTCGGCTAGCAAACCAATCAACATATTGAAGATTATGACAATCTACAAGTTGCATAATATGGCATGGCTGCATCTAAATTCCCTGGGATGATACATAGCACACGGAGTTCCTCTAAAGAAAGATTAGCAACCATCAATCAACCTGCATCATATGTCGTCCAGGAGATAATGCACTTTATGTTGAACAAATCAAGAAGGTAGATCAAGAATTTCACGAGCACCGAGCAACGCTTCAGAATAAATACTCCATCCTTTCAGTGAACCATCAAGCATGGAGGATTGGGGGCTTCTGTTAACGCAAAAATTCTCCATCTACGAGGACCAATCAGAAAAGGACACATGTCATCCTACGTGGCAATATTCGACACCCGAGGAGAGTTGGTCGGCATCCTAGGAGAGTTGGTCTGCACCCGAGGAGTGTTAGTTGGCACCCGAGGAGAGTTGGTCAGTAGCCGAGGAGAATTAGTCAGCACCCGAGGAGAGTTGGTCGGCACCTGAGGAGAGTTAGTCGACACCCGAGGAGAGTTGGTCGGCATACCAAATAGGAAGATCAAAGGATAACTATGCATTTAATGTGCATTAATGAAGATGCAGCGCATTCAATGATCCTTAATGTACATTTATACTGTATTAATAAATGACAACACATAGCATACTAAGCAATTCAACAATTAGATTCATTGAATGTAGACATAAATGTCTACATACAATGAATCTCTTTATCTCCCATCACTATAAATACATGTATTCCCTTAGCCAAAAGGGAGGAGAACCAAGAAACACCATACACAAGATACACATCCTTTCTCTCTCTACACCCTATGGTGCTATTGTAAACCCCTGGGAATAAAATAACAGTGGACGTAGACTTTATTCATAGCCTAACCACTTTAAAAAACCTTTGTCTCTTATGTGTTTGATGTGATCACCATTTCATCTTCAATCATCATCTTCATACCTTCATTTTTATTTGTAGGATAAAAACGGGGCAGTCCTTGGTGCCCGTGTCTGCCCTAGCTTAGGGGAATTCTGTCGCCCTTGCCCCTCAGCTGGCTCTGACGGTTCTTGAGAGGGCAGTCTTGATAGCAGATCGCCAGAGGTCGTTAAGTATAGGGACCGTCCAGTTGGCCCTAAAGGCGAGTCAGGGACTAGCCTTGGTAAGTCTATTTTTATTTATCTACTCCTGCAGTTTTCCTCTCGATACCTTATTCGCTAAAATTCTCTTTTTTCTGTGCAATTTGTGTCTGATTTCACCATCCTCTATCGCAGTCGCGACGAGATGGAGAGGAAAAATACTGAGCTAGAGGCGAACCTAAAGGCTGTCAGTGTTGCTTATAAGTCTTTAGACCTTGCCTTAGCAGAAGCTAATAAAGCAAAAGAGGAAATGTCAAAGGAGCTGGAGGATATGAGGCGGTCTTATGACTTGGTCTACGCGAGCAAGTTGGCGGTGGTTGAGGAGAACAAAGAGCTCATCGAGAAGATAAAAAAGCTGGAATCTGAGGCCGCCACCATTAAGTAAAGCTCTTACAATGCTTGGTGGCTCGCAGCATATGAGGATGCCGAGGCTCAGATCGGCTACCTCAGCCGTTTCAACTTCAAGAAAGGTTGGGATAGGGCTTTGCCCATTGCTGAGGTGAAAGTTGATTCTCCTCTCTTTGACAAGCATGACCCGGGCCCGAAACTTGTTGTAGAGGGTGTGCCTCCTCTTGCTACCAGTAAAGATGCTCTAACTATTCCAACCACTACTACTGATGCTCCCCTTGATCACGGAAGGGTGACTGTTCCATCTGAGGGAGGTGCACATGAGGCTACTGTGGATAAGGGGAAACAACCAGCATCCTCAGAGCAGACTGAGGTTTCCAGCTAGTGTTCTTAGGGTGCCTTTGTATTTCTTATATTTCTGTTGTTTTCTTTTTATTCTCGCCGATGTACTTGAACAATTTTTTATTTTAATGAAATGAAGTTCTATTCTTTTTCATATATTGGTTTATTTATTCTCGACGCTTTGTATGATTTGTAGCTTATCGGTCTTGAAAAATATATTCCTGATACTTTTCGCCTAGGTTAAATTCTTAGTGCCGACGTGAGCAACCGAGTTCACTGTACCTTTATAAAAATCTACAAGTCCCTTAGATCGAGGAATCAGGACTATAAAGACGAGTCATAACTTTTTGTCAAGCTAAAAGATAGGCATGAGGAGATGGAGGAGGTCGACCCTTCTGTTCAGGAAGAAATGGATGCTTTGAAGCCTAAGCTTCTGGATGCTTCTAAGATCAATCAAGTTGGAGAGATCCTTCAACAGGATAATGATGCTCTAAGGAGGGAAGTCTCGCGCCTTAGGGAGAATGATCCAAGCATTGCCCCTCAAGTTTTACTTGGTTCTTCTTCATCTGGGCAGCGAGCTGGGACTAATGCTAGTGGTTCAACTAAGGAGATTCCTAAACTGCGGGGGGATGTTTGCAGGGCGTACATGATAGCCGCTGGTCTTCAAAGAGACGTCACTCTACTAAGGCACTTGTTCAATAAGGTCCTCGACAGGTGTGTGCTGATGGCTTTGACCAGGGTTGGACTGATGCTCCAAGGAATATGAAGGAGGTTGAGGAATTAGCTTTCATAAGAGGGTGGTTAAGTTCCCTCAGGGAGTTGTAAGTCCTCGGGAACTCTATTCTCTAGTAAAGGCATAAGATCTCTCCATCAACTTTGATATTGAACCCATTCAGAAGGGATGATTGATGGGTTCCTATAGATGCAATCCCAAGACAACTCCTGGAACCAAATTCAAACGAAGTCGAGGAGGAGTTCGCCCCTATCCCAAATGATGGCCGAAAAGTGCGAGTAACTGAACACCTCGCTCAACGACCTAGTCCTTATTAGGGTTTGAATTACTTAGCATATGTAACTCTTTGTACATGTAATAATGTAATAAAATAGTTATGTTTTGGGCGATTTGCTGAATAAACATGTGTTGTGTTATTTTTTGCTTCATTGATATCTTGTTCAGTTATCTTGGGCTCTTTCAACCGACTAGATATAACTTAGGAAGAGTTAGTTGTTGAGTGAGTATCCCCCCAGTCCAGTATGCTTTTAGTATACCATTCTACCTTACTTTACCTTTTAGGTTGTGTTGCCACACTTTTTTAAGCCTAAGTGAGGCAATAGCGAGAATACACCTCGTATCGAATAATCTAATTTTTGAGCCAGAAAATGTTGGCGACTAATCTGGGTTGGTCGTGTTGCCTAAGGGTCCCATGTAGGGCTTCATATATTGCCAGGGGAAAGCTAGGAGGTCATTCGTATTTATTGACGAATGCCTGAGGAGGGTGCTCACCCTGATTTAATAAGTATATTGTGATCTTAGTTTTGTGTGTTAAGAGGGGAGCCTGTAACTTGGAAAGAGTGCATACATTATAATGCAGTTGAGAAAAACCAACACTTTATAAAATTCTATTGCCAAACAATCTTATTATTCAAAGAAGAATTGAGAATTCAACATTGAGTTCGTAAAGAAAAAAGACAACTAGAAGTAGAATTTCTTCAAATTAGCTGCATTCCAAGCTCTTGGTATCTTCCTGCCCTCCAGCATTTCCAAGTGGTAGGCTTCTTGCAGGTCATTTTTAATCACCTTGAAAGGTCCCTCCCAGTTTGGTCCTAGATTTCCATCCTCTCATCTCTTGTGTTGAAATCGCCACTTATTTGGTTGGAGACAATCGTGAGTCGCCGAACACTTGGATTTTCTTTGCTCAGAGCATTCGTGCTTTTTTTAGGCCCGCGATTAGTGCCTCATACTCTGCTTCATTGTTGGAGGCTTCAAATCCAAGTACGATTCCTTTCTCGAGTATTGCATCTTCAGGGGTGACCAACATGATGCCCACTCCCGCCCCTCTAGAATTGGAGGTTCCTTCAACGAATAGTTTCCAAACTCCATATGATGGGGGTACTTTGTTTTGATGACAAGTTTGGGGCTGGTCACAAGGCTGCTCTCCTATAAACTCGGTGATGAAATCGTCGAGTACTTGCCCTTTGGTTACAGTCCTTGGTTGGAACTGAATATCAAACCGCCCAAGCTCGACCGACCACTTGGACAGTCTACCTGAAAGGTCTGCTTTCCTCAGGACTGCTTTAAGAGGGTGGGATGTAAGTACAATAATGGAGTGGGCTTCAAAATAGTGCTTCAATTTCCTTGAGGCTATGACTAGCACAAAGGCGAGCTTTTCTAGTGGTAGGTATCAATGTTCGGCATCTAAAAGGGTCTTGCTCGCATAATAGATTGGGCACTTGGGCCCCTTTTTTTGCACACCAGTGCAGAACTTACAACATGGCTGGATACTACAAGGTAAAGGTATAAAGAATATTTTTCTTGAGAGATTACGAGCAATGACAGTTTTCTGAGGTAAGCTTTAATCCCTTCTAATACCCTCGAGCAATTCTCATTCCACTCCACATCCTTGATTTTCTTCAACAATTGAAGGAACGGTTGGAACCTTTCGGAAGACTTTGAGATGAACCGATTTAGGGCGGCGAGCATTCCCGTGAGCACCCTGTTTGTAGCATCAATATGGTCCGGGTTATCTTCAATACCTCTTTTCCTGATCAAATAACCAAGGAATTTTCCTGACTGGACACCAAAGGAACACTTACTCTCATTGAGCTTCATTTGGTACTTTCTGAGGATTTCAAAGGTCCTTGATAGGTTACAGAGGTGGTCATATTTGAGCTTGATCTTGACAATCATGTCATCGATGTAGACCTCCATAATGCTTTCCATTTGGTCTTTGAACATTTTTGTGACCAACCACTAGTAAGTTGCCCCTGTGTTTTTTAGCCCAAATGGCATAGCCTTGTAGCAATATAACCCAACTGTGGTTATAAATGCTGTTTTGTCTTGATCCGGCTTGTGCAGATGGATTTGGTGATACCCGGAGTATGCGTCCAGGAAGCTTATCCTTTCATATTCTACCGTGGTGTCCACCAACTGATCAATCTTTAGGAAAGGGAAGCTTTCTTTGGGGCATGCCTTGTTGATATTGGTGAAATCGATGCAGACTCTCCACTTTTTTATGATCGTAGGGACAACCACTTGGTTGGATTGCCACTTGGGGAACTGTACTTCCCGTATTGATCCTACATCCAACAGTTTTTTGACTTCCCTCTCCACTTCCTTGGCTTTTTTGGAGAAGTTCGGTGAACTTTCTGTGCTACTGGTTTGAAAGGTGGGTCGACATGTAGTCGATGACAAGTGATGTAAGGATCAATCCCGGTAACCTCGTGAGGCTCCCATGTAAATACATATATGTTACTCCGAAGTAAGGTGACCAACACCTTCTTTTCGCGGTCGGTGAGTGAGGTTTCGATCAAGAACTTTCTTTCGTTTGAGTTGTTACTAGCTGTGACTTCCTCCAGGTTCTCGACGACTCTTTCAGAGGGGAGGAGCCTTGTCTCCTCCACTCATGGTCTCCCATATCTTAGTTTCTATTTGGATGGCATTAGCCTCTCCTGTTCCTCGTCCTTACTCCTAACTTCTTCAACCTTCTTTTTGGGTTTGGGGCGAATGGCTAATATAAAGCACTCTCTCGCCATCACCTAATCTCTACAGATTTCCACCACTCCTCGCTCGGTTACACATTTGATCTTTTGATGGTAAGTGGATGGAACGGCCTTCATCGCGTGTAGCCTTCATCGCGTGCAGCCATCCTCTCCCGAGGATTGCTTGGTAGAGTAAGTCAATATCGACCACGAGAAACTCGATCATTTTCAAGATGTTTCCTGCCCTTACTAGAAAGGCAATCTTTCCTAAGGGGATGGTTATTTTTCGATCGAAGCCAACTAGAGGAACGGTGGCTTCCTTTAGGTCGGCGACACTTAACTTGAACTTCCTGAACAAGTCGAGGTACATTAATTCAGATGAGCTACCTTGGTCGACGAGAAACCTGTCGACGTCATAGTTAGATATCTTGAGTGTAATGATCAATGCATCATGATGTGGGGTGATTACTCCCACTAGGTCCTCATATTTGAACACAATGTGTTTGCTGTAGTCGATATCTTCTAATTGCTGACGCTTCCCAGCTTGCGTTTTGGCTGGATCGATTTGAAAAACATACATTGCTGCTCTAAGATTTTTTACTTCCATCCGAGCCGTGTTTCCATGAATTCGTTTGAGGTTGGATGCTCCATGATTTACAGCGAACTCATGGCCGACGTCTTCCTCAAGCACGTTGTCGAGCCTTTGATCACCATTGACATCTACTTTCTCTACCTTTCTTTCTACAAATTTGTTGAAGTGTCCAACTTGAGATAACTCTTTAAGGTAAGATTTGAGGGCTTTGCAGTGCTCGATTTTGTGCCCGTCCTTTTTGTGGAAAGCACATCTCAGTGCGTTATTCCTTTTTGAAGGGTCTCCACCCATTTTTCTGGGCCATTTAATGAACGGTTCATCCTTGATCTTTGCCATAATCTTGTAGATTGGTTCTCTGAAAACTGTATTTTCTGCTAGAGACTCAACGTTTTTAATGGATCTATGGGGGAGTTTCTCGAACCACTTTTGAGCCACGTCGTGCAAGCTCGACGGGAAAATTCATCACAACAGTGCGGCCTTGTGGTTCCAAAGGGTCATGGCCTATCTGACATGGTCTATGGGATCAATTTTTCCATCATAGATCTTAAACCTGGGCATTGTTAACTTCTTGGGGGCTTCCTCTTCCTCTATTTCCTTTAAGAAATAGGACTTCATCTGGGTCCTGAGAGATCGCATGGCTAGCTCTTTTATCGATATGGCACCTCAGTGTGCTAGTTATTGGTCCATCTCTCTCCGGATCAAATTTCGTATATCATCGTTTCCTCGGTCGGGGCTCTTATAACAGCGAGCTAATTATTATCGCTGGGGCAGTCATTAACTGACCTGTGTCCCTCGATCCTTTGAGATCCACGCCTTGGGCTACTTCCTCGACTGCAAGATCTTCTCTCCTGAGGGTTAGGAGTCCGATAATGACGTTTCCTTGTATTGAAATGGATTTCTTGATCCATTTTCTCCAGTCTACTTTTGAAGTGAGCAGTCTCGGCTTCTAGCTTACGAGTGGCCTCCTCTTTCTCTTGGAGCCTGGCCTCATAGACGTCGATCATCCTAAAGACTTGCATGGACCTAGCTGGTCTCTGGCTTTCTTCTGAGGCCTTCCATTCTGGGCGAGGCCTTGGGTTTGAGCGTCGAACATTAGATCTCGAACTTCAGATCTAACCATATGAGGGTAAGGTTGCTCTTAAATATCCCTTGCTTGAGGGGCATTGCTGCTGTGACCAGATATTCTAGATTCTTGTTGGTGAAAGATTTCTTAAAGGAAGAACAACCTCTTCCCACAGACGTCGCCATTTGTGGTGATAATAAATCTCAACACAAATTATAAGCAAAGGCAATAACTAAAAAAAGAATAAAGAACAGAAATCAGAATAATCACAATTACACACAACACAAGATGTATGTACTTCGGCAAATTATCTACGTCTACGGTGGTTCTCTTTGTTTGTATTTTCCTTTTCTCCAAGGACTATTTTTTATTACATACCCTTTGCCCCGGGCGAAGAATATCATATATACAATTAAACTTCGGATAATGGGAGTACTGGGCACTCCCACGCTAGCCCACTATCCCTAGAATATCTCGTGAGAGATTTTAGAAACATGATGGGTTATCGTTAACTAATTATTTGTGAGGCTTTGGAGTTTGGGACGAACTCACCCTATTTTCAATAGGGCTTAGTCCGACTACTTCTGTGGGCCTATGAAGACTGACGAGGTACCCATAATGTAAATTTTGATCGTTGGCTATGTCCAGAAAAAAATAAACTCTTAATTTAGGACAATCTAAAAAGAAACGGTGGACGCTTAATTTGGAATTAAACGAGTTTAGATTATAAGTTGGATTTACTTTCCATGACCCATTAAATAGTGGCTTCTAAGTTAGTGAATAAAATTTTATGTTTATCAACAGTTTCGGTTCATAAACAATAAATGTAAACGCTCAAGATTCGTGCTCTTGATTCCTCGATAATAACCAATATTTTATTCATATTTTTTGTAAATAATAAGAGTATATGCGATTAATATCACTTTCCATTTAGGTTACTTTACGGCGGAATATATAAAGCCACTTGGTATTCTAAGAGCATAGGGCTGGAAGTTAGGAATGACATTTTAATGTTCTCCCAAATTAATAATTTTGTTTTCCTTTTTAACCAGTTCCAAATTAATTTTGATGTGATTTCTTAATAATAAAAAAATAGGATGACTTTTGATTCCTCAACAACAACAATTCTTTTTATTGATTTTTTTTTAAAGTTGTTAACAGTAATTGCGATTAATATTCCCTACCATCTAGGTTACCTTGTAGTGAAATATATGAAGCCACTTAGTTTCTAAGATCTTAGGATTGGTTTTAGTTTAGGAATGACATTTTAATGTTCACTCTCCATCCCCAATTAATAATCCTGTTTTTGTTAATCCAATCCAAATTAATAGTGACCCTTTTAAAAGTTGACGTGATTACAAAAGTTACCCATCTAAACAATAGTCATAATGATTCAAGCACATCTCTTGAATTTGAATGTATTGATCAAGTTTAAGAAGATAAAGTATAAAAGTAAATTTTATTTCTTAAAATTTTTTACTTTCAAAAGATAACTTCTAGTTTTGAACAGAAAGACTATATGATTAAGTGAAACTTTAAATTAGTTAGCTCTAAGCCTAAATTGTAGTTATGATAAATGTATGGACAAAAAATTCGAAAAAGCGAAAGTGGGTGAGCGAGTTGAGTTGTACTACAGATATATTTATAGATTGTTCTAAACGCGCCCTTATTCTTTCTACCGGCACCACATCATACCTTCACTTTTAAGCACTAAGTGGTGCTGCAGAGAAAAGGGGGGGGGGGGGGGGGATGCTTTAGCATATAGTTGAACCTTCTGTTGCAGAAATACACACACATATACTATTCTAAATTAATCACCTATTTGGTCCGAGTATGGGTTTTATTTTATAAAGTTTCGATAGTAATAATTAAATTTAACCCACCAAATATAAAATAACATTAAGATGTATTTTTGTGAATTCTCAACTAATCTTCGTCTAATGATCGTTAAGAAGGTTCAATTGATTACACGTGAGGAAATGTGAGACTTTTATTTTAAAATTAAGCTCTGGGGTTAGTAAGTAGGCTCAATCCATTACACATCCTAACTACCTATTTGATGTAAAACAATTGTATGTATGTAAAATTCCCAATCTTTTCAGGAGATTGAAGGTTTGATTCACCTTCTCCTTAACCCCTAAAAAAATATTTTAAAAAACGTCCTTCCAAGAAATAGTGTATTGTCTTTATAAAGAAGTCAATGAAGTGGTATAATTAGTATTAGATAAACATTTTTGGTCGATGAATAAGAGGAGAATAAAGTAGTTTTGTAACCCAAATTGGTTTTAGAGAAGGTTATAGTCCCTATTAGGACTTTGCAAACTGATCCTTATTAAGTATTACCCTCATTCCAAATTAATAATTATTTTTTTGGGCCTTCTTAAATTAATAGTCTACTATTCATTTTTTGGCGTAATCAACGAACCCAAATTGATGGTAGTGAGAAAGTCTTTATAACACCCCAAATTTTCCACGCATAGTTGATCAGGTTAGACTGAAAATACCGGAAGAGGTAAAACAATTTCTATCATTCTCACCATCATCGATAAATCAAAAACTAAAATAAATAATATCCGTCCACAATAAAACTCAAGAAAGGATTATAAGAAGGAAAATTGAAGTCCAATAAATGAATTGAACTGAAATAACTGAACTCCAAAAAATGAATCCAATATATCAAAACTCTTATTACAATTATTCAATAGAATGAAATAGAGTACAATCGAAAAATCATCTGAATACAACTCCCGGATACATATGCACAACTATAATGATTTAGCGGCTCTAACACTACGGTTACTAAGATGGATAACCATAACTGTAAGTCTGATCGCTCGGCCCTATTAATCTGTATATATAATAATAATTCTGGAGGGGGGAGGGGCATTTTATTAATTTGGGTCAGCGCATTAAAGTTCCCAGAATGTCTCTCATACAATAATATAAATCTTGCGACTAATTTGCAATAAATATTCAACCCTTCGACACTCATATAAAATGAACACATCACCTGTCATCTAAGTGTAAGTACTAAACGCATGTCAAAACCCCAAGGCATATTCGACACTATAAGTCTATATCTCTAGACAATTAAACATTATCACATAACGAACAACTAATAAGGAATGATACTAATTACCCAGATAGGATTTCGCCCTAGTGACCACGAATATATTTTCATTAAGATATTCGCAGTCTCATAAAGTAATGTTCTCTTTATTTTATTATCTTGAAACTACATGATTTCATCTCTGAATTATCCTAAAGGATAAGCAACAACTATATATCATGAAATAAGGATGTAATTAACTATCTATCATGCAATAAGGATGTAATTAACTACTTCAATTAACCACGCACGCAGTCCCATGTCCAACGTGCGTAACCACAACCGATAGATTCCCCACGAGTCCGGGTATGTTCGCACACACACACACACACCGACGGGATAACGCATACTCTAAAACGTACCCAAAACATACCAATCCCTAATCACCAGATTGATTATCACATATCTAAGATTATTAATTATTTCTTACTATATATTGGATCACACGAAGGACACTACCTTCAGCATTCATCTCGAGCCTCTATCAGTAAGTCTGTACAAATCCAATACCTAACGGCTTAAATAAAATACAAAATAAATAATGGGGCGATCTCCACATAGTACATCACCAATAAAGCCCATTCCAAAACCCTCTGAATGGATCCAACCAACCAATCTTATCATATCATGAAGAGGTGACTCCCATGTTTGATTTAGGAGACTTTTGACACTATCCATCTTCAATTATCCAGGCACGGTGACGTGTGATCTGTTGAAATTGATATATTTCTCTTTATAACGTTTTCAGGATTTGATATCTGTTTGGGTAGTTTGAAATAGGGGTGTCCTATTTGTGGAGAGGATACTGAATATTTGCATCTCACCACTAGCGTAAAAAATATATACCATTGCCAAATTTTTTAAGGGGCTTTGGAAATTTAGGGTCTATTGTAATATGTATTCTGGAAATAGGACAACATATATTTCATTTATAATTTTAGTCCCTATTTTTTAATAAAATCGCTAGCATGAACCCACATCTTTATCATTATCGCGCTTCTCTAAGCACTGCCTTTTATCGCCCATTGGAATCCGTGTTGCCCTATAAAAGGGGGTGTGCCTTAATTTCAAATTTCCACCTTTGGATTTTCGTCTTTTGAGTTTAGCTTAATAATAATTTGTTTTTCTTTTAAGGTGGTCTAAACTAAATGGCCCATTTTCGTCATATTTATCTTTTATTAACGTTCATTTTTTTTGGGCTCTTTTCTTTGGGTGGCAAATCTTCTTCGATCAGTGTGCTCTATCATTGAGAAGTTTAAACTCATGTATTGGACGGCAAAATCATCACTTCAACTTATTTGCTTCTCTTGCTTCCCAAGATGTCCCTTGCTCTTCGTCTTCCAAGCGACCCATGCCCAATGTACCATGAGTAAATGTATGTTCATATAATCAATGCAATACACACACACAGATATATATATATATATATATATATATATATATATATATATACACACACACACACACACACATATAGGATAACGCATACAATCAAATGTACCTAAACATATAAATCCCAACATCATTGGATCCTCATCTCGATTAGGTTTAATATCTCTCAAAACCAAGTCAAACATATATAACTAAGTAGGATACCGCGTACACGCGAGCGTACCCCAAATAATCAAAATCCCTAAACAATAATATTTTTGTTACATCCTTAGGTTAATCAACTCTTAACCTTATTAAATTCGACTCCAGATTAATTTGTCTCCAAACTATGAGTACGTCCAACTGTCTATATATACATACTCTCTCATAATGTACATATATGTTTCCTCATTTAATTAATAAATTAATTACATGGCCTATAATCTCTTAAGACCTCAATTATTCTCGCAAACACTGTAACTCGTTAATCTCCAAGATCGATATATCAATACGACCATAGGATACCATCTAGTCATGGATTTACCCATTCTATCCAAATCCCTATACCGAATGTAAATACAATAGTACAAATGTCAGATCTCTAACCTACTTAACTATCCTCAATATTAGCCAAGTTTGATCTATCAATAACTAGGTGAAGCAATCCTTAAAGAAAGTTCAACCCAAAATTACCATTTCCAACTTTCAGTCTCGCACATTATTTAGTAGAAAAATCATAAAAAATCTAGAAAAAAATAGAAAAATACGAAGCCAGTGCCCACACATTGGTAATTATAATCTGCACAACCTCGGCTATTTTTTAAGTTGTTCAAACAATTCGTTCGAATGAGAAATGACCTCATTCGAACAAACTCATTCGAACCAACTTCACACGAGAGTTCAAATGATAATTCACAAAATCCCCTTTTCTCCTCTAACTTCGTAATCCAATATCCAAAGACATCCATTAGTGATTATTAAAATTCTGAATCAGTACCCAATCAATACCAAAACTGAATCTAAGTACAGGAATATATTTCTAAACCTTTTTACACAATTATACGAATCTAATAATAATAAATCCAAGATCAAAACCTAATGATACAAACTTTTCAACATAACTCATCGTTAAATATTCGTAGGGATTGTTCATCACTCATTTTAGAACTAAAACATAAATTGATATGGGAAAAATTCAAAATAATGGATCCTCATACTAAATCATTGATTAATATCAGATCAACACCATTTAGTCAATAATTCCATGGTCTATTCATCAAAGTACAAGTATCTAATGCATGACAGGTTTCTATTACTTGTAATTAACCCACGCATTTAATATATAAAATCTAAAAGAATTGATCCTTGAACATGGTTCACTATTCAGATTTGAAAATGGAAAAATATGCATTCTAAAACCGTTACTTATTTATAATGAGTATTGAAAGATATTCTTGCCTGAAAATCGAATAACACGCGGTGTAGGCTTGAATCCTCATGGTTTGTCCACCTTCGACTTTTCTCTGCTTCTTCCAAAGACCCATGGTTGTTATGGTTTGCTTATCCTTAGAATAAATGGTAATAAATGACTCTTAATCCCACTTAAAAATTTAAATTCCCCCACCTCAATTAAATGGCTATTTTCGGGCCCACAAATGGGCCAAAAATACTATCCGGATTGACCTGAAACTCATTATAAGGGTATACCTACCCTTGGACCCAACTTAAAGAGATAAAAACACATGAACGGGCATCTGTATCACCATAGAGTCCAGTCTAAATGATACTACACACAACAACTGGTAATACCTCGCCACGCCAATAAATTATTCAATTTTACGTTTAGAAGTAGTCCACAGTCATATAATTAATATCACTAATTAATTATTCCAAACACATATTACAAAAATCATACCGCATGAAAAATTTATTGTCATCTAAATTAAGTCAATTTATTATTACTAAACCACAAAAGTAATAATTATTCCCATTTATTAATTTATTTCTCACTTAAAAAGTAATAAATATAGTCTACGGATATACGGAGTATTATATTCTTCCACCTAATAAAGGAATTCTGTCATCGGAATTCGCTAATGCACAACACCAAAACGTAACCCACAAACATATTATAGGTTTATACACAATTAGCTCATACCCGTATTTCTCGAGATAAAATAAAAAGGCTCACATATTCCTACCATAGTGTGCCACGGCTAGGACGCCCGTACACATTATACCACGTGTACACACGCATTAACATCACTTACGAAGTGCCATGGCTAGGACGCCTATACACATTATACCACGTGTACACATGCATTAACATCACTTACGAATAGTAAATATACATCCAAAAATCAACCACATATACAAAGTATAATTATAGAGTAAAGGTATACTTGAATAGCCCACTAACTGCGACACGACTTTTTTTGCGATTACTCCACTTATTCTACTAGTGGCAAAAATGCTCCCAAGTGTTCTTGATGTTTCACTCATTGACCCCGCTAACCCTAAACCTTGAAATATCACGTGGCTTGTCATGTTATCTCTCCCAAGAGCAACGTTTAACGTAACAACCAAAAGTCATAGAACCCAAATGTCTCTCAACTCCCGACCCTTATTAAGCATCATGTGTGGGATGTTTCACAAGAGAAATCTAAACAAGGAGCCCTCTTGATACACTATTGTCTAGTTAAGTCGATTATTGAGATTCATTTTCCCAAGACCACACATGAAACAATATTGGTATCGACACAAATCCATAATCATCACTATGTAAATCCCCACTCTGACTATTCCAACAAAAATGCTAACCCCTTCCAAGAGTGATACCTAAACCCTTAAGTTAATCAATCCATATTTTATCTTTGTACCCTCAAACATTTGATAATGCAAACTATGCCTAACTTTAAATCCAATAAAGTGCCTAGCCACTCCTAAACCTTTAAACATCTAATCATTCTAATATGAGTCTATTATCACCAGTTGTCCTAATAATGTCACGATGCCAGCACCATACGTGACCTTATGCAACTTCATGTAACCAAGGATGTTACTAGCCATAAAATTCTCAAAATAACCAAAATGTTTATAATACAAATACTTCTTATCACGTATATTCTTACATACTAAGATAAATCCATCCTCGGTTAACCATCCCACATAGCCATCCTATAAAGTATGCCACAACTAGTATACCGTCCATATAAGTATTTAGAACTAAAAAATCACCTCCAATAGACATACCCATGTCGTAAGTTCAAATAATCATCATTATAGCATTCACTATGAAAATCCATAGTAGGTCATTGCCACCACCCAAGAATAACGAACAAAATACATAAAGCATTTACGGGACACATCAATCATTCGACCCTCTCCTAACTCACAAATAAGTAATAATAACGTAGGGGAAGCTCACATTACCACCACTATCTATGCAATAATATACACATAATATACCCATACATAATAAATCTCATACACATATTCATATAAAATTATGTCTCTCACCACCTACATATAGTGAACACCCACCCATAATTTATGTGATTGCATCAATAGTCAATCCACATATAAAGATATAACACTAAAAAAAATTATGCCCAAACAAGGTACATCACTATACACCATATAAATATTATGAACATCACCCTTCATTTTGTCCCAATTACAATAACTACGTCAATAACCAATTGAAAATTTCAACATCGTTGCACCTACTCTCGAGAAGGTGATACTTCTCAAATCATGCAAAACCCATGGCATTAACCTCAGTTTTGATAGTAACGCCACCTACATTAAAATATGTAAAGAGCAAATGAAACATTCTTAGTTCTACACTACCATACCCAGAATCCCCATTCGAGCACTGCTAACTGCATGACCATACATTCAACTCAACTTAACTCAATAAACCCTTTTCCCAATTATTTAGAGTCGGTTACATGAATTCTATTTTTTCATTCCATTATGTTAAGTGGAATATCTTTGGTTAAACCACGTTATATCATGTTCTTTTTTATAATATCCCATCAAGTCAATTTAGGCCTAGCTCTACCCCTTGCATTGCCATCAGTACTAACTAAATCACTCTTTCTTATGGGAGCATCGATTGGTTTACACTTGATGTGTCCAAACCGTTTAAGTTAATTTTCTCTTAATTTATCTTCTATTGGAGTTACTTTTATCGTTTCACGAATTTTTTCATTTCTAATTTTATCCTCTCGACTTTTACCACCAATCCATCTTAACATTCGCATCTCCGCAACACTCATTTTCTGCACATTTTGTTTCTTAGTTTCCCAACACTATGTTCCATACAACATGAGGGTCTAATGGCGATCCTATAAAATTTTCCTTTTAACTTCAAAGGTATATGCCTATCACACAATATGCCGATAGCATTAATCCAATTGACCCAACTTGCTTTAATTCTATTAGTAACATTATCACTCATATCTGTATTTTTTTTAATAATCGAGCTTAAATAACAAAAATCTTCATTTCTAGGTACACATCATAAAAATTAAAACCATATGTTATCTTAGGAGAACTCTCTCTCGGCTCAACACTTTTTTTTGTAACATCCTCTTGCATTTTTTCTAATTCTCTCTAATAAGGATACTTTCGATCTTACATTCGTAATTACCACCCTCAATTGAAACATGCTCCTTCTTTGAGCCTTTTGGAACTTATTTGTCCCTAAACCTTATTTATAACTAATACATCAGTAAAATACATGCCTATAATGGATAAGAAACATCATCCTCATACCAATCATTAAATGAGTCATCTCAACTCATACCAACAGGAAAATCAATAACCTCATATAGCATTTCCACCCACTTGGGTGTACTACAAATCATTTCTAATTAGTGTCCAACTCATATTTCATAAACACAATGCGACCCTACTCCTAGGTCCAAACACTCTCATATTATCAACATTTTAATCATAAACGTATTTAACAACATAAATGAACCTTGCTAAAATCTAAACACAATACCATTCCCACTCTCTAATGGGATTTAACCCACATATAAATTTATCATCAAAATCCTTATATTTTGCCAAAATGCAGCAATCCATTACCATTTCTTAGGTGCACGAAATTTCATAGGGTCATTCTCCTAGCCTAAATTTTCCTCACAATCCATATTATCATAAATAGAACTCAAAACTCCAATACGCTCCTCAAAAACTCAAATTCCTTAATATATTTAAAAATGGACCCAATGTGTAACACATTTACTAACTTGTGCCTCTAAAAGTATCTAAGTCGTATACTTTACCCCTAAACATGATAATTTCCTATAATCGTCCTCATTGAGGTGGTGATCCCTTTTATGTAAGCACTAGTTCTATAATAGACTCCTAAGTCGCAAAAGTCTTCATTCTCATGATTTTCTATGCTCGAGTACCAGTCAAGTCTTGCAAATACTCAATAACTACGAACGATGTCGACGCACACGTTATCACGACACCAAAGTACAAAACCTATGGCAGGATCTAACATATTAAAGAACGCCAAGTGGAAAATAAAACAGAGGCAACACATATCCTAAGGTAAGTATAACCTGTATGCTCTAATATCAACTGTAATACGCCAGATTTACCACACCAGTTGATCAAGCTAGATACCGGGAGAATTAAAACAATTTTTATCATTGTCAGCATCATCAATAAACCAAAAACTACTATAATTAAAATCCATCCACAATAAAACGCAAGAAATGATTAGAAGAATGATAACATAACTGAAACAATTGAACTCCTATAAATGAAAACACTATATCAAATCTCTTATTACAATTATTAAACAAAATAAAATAGAGTACAACTGAAAACTCTTATGAATACAACTATTGAATACATATAAACAACTATAATGAACCAACGACTCTAACTCTACGGATATCAAGTTGGATCACCATAACTATAATGAACCAGCGGCTTTAACTCTACGGATATCAAGTTGTATCACCACAACTGCAAGTCTAACCTCTTAACCCTATTAACATGTATATACAATAATAATGAAGGGGGGGAACATTCTATAAATTTGGGGCATCCCCCTAAAGTTGCAAGATTATCTCCAATACAACAATATATATCATATGACTAATTTTTAATATATATTGAACCGTTAGACACTTATATGTAATGAATAACTCACCTTCCATCTAAGTACAAGTACTACACGCATGTCTAAACCCAAGGCATAATCGATACTAGAAGTCTTTGTCTCTAGACAATTAAATACTATCAAATAATGAATAACTAACATGAAAAGGTACTAATTTCCCAGATAGGATTTCACACCAAGTCCCACATATATATTTTCAATAAGATATTCACAGTCTCATAAAATAATGTTCTCTCTATTTAATATCTTTGAACTATGCGAGTTCATCTCTGAACTATCATAAAAGAATAAGAAACAATTACCCATAATGATATATGGATGTAACTAACTGCACGTGTAAGCATACAACAACCCAAGCTCTAACTCCTGTAAAGTCACCCACAATGAAATACAAGTAAATAATGTAATACATCTAACATGTCATAGGGTTATTATCAATTGTCCATACTAGACTATATAAAAATATATTTCATTTAAATATTTCATCACATAAGGCCACTAACTTCGGGGATAATCTTGTGCTTTTACCCACAAGTCCATAGGAATCCTTCACCTATCGAACTTTAATAAAATACACATAAGCAATGGGGTGATTCCCACATAGTACACCACCTATAAGGCCCATACCCAAACCCTTTGAATGGATCTAGCTAACCAAACTTCTCTCATCATAAAGCGGTGACTCCTACGCATGATCTTGGGGACATTCGATGCAATCTTGCTTCAACTAGTCAGGCAAACGATCCTGTGTCCAACGTATGCAACCCTAATAGATAGAGTCTCGATGAGTCCGAGTATGTTTACATGAATATAAACACACACACACACACACACACACACACACACACACAGATATATATATATATATATATATATAAATACCAATGGGATAATGAATACTCTAAACCATATCCAAAATATATGTATGCTTATTAATTCTTTCTTATTATATATTGCATCACATGATGACCACTACCTTCTGTGTACATCCCGTGCCTCTATCAGTAAGTTTGTAGGAATCCAGAACCTAACAACTTAAGCTAAACAAAAAATAAACAATGGGGCATTCACCATGTTGTACACCACCGATAGCGCCCATACCTAAACCCTTCCAGTGGATTTTACTAATATTCTTTCATCACGAAAGCAGTGACTCAAACGCATGGTCTAGAAGAGTTTTGATGCTCTCCTGCTTCAATCAGCTAGGTGCGCAACCCTGTGCCCATTGTACACAATCGCTAACCGATAGATTTACCACGAGTAAATGTATGTTCACCTAATCAACACGACATATATATATTGTAACAAACACGGGCACTCTAGCATCGGTCGTCGTCAAACTATGTCGGACATCACTAAATAAATTATTATTCTCAGTATGTGATATAAATATGAGACAATAAAAGCTTTAATTCCATAAAATATAATTTTATTAAATCCAACGAATATAAACATCCATACAAATAAAATCTATCACCATGCTAAGTGGAAAACAAAATCCAACTCCAAATGATCTCGAGATAAATAATCCAACTAAAAATCTCTAATTGAAAACCATAACAACTATGGAACTGAATGGCCTACCAAAATCCATAAATAATTGTCTCATAAAAAAAATGTCGAAATGGAAATAACTTAAACTACTAAAGCAATACAAATAAATCTCCATATTCAATTCAAAGATCTTCACTCTATCCTATGTAGCTACTCTAGAAACTATACCTGAAATATTAGTCAACGCAATGAGTCAGATCCCACCACAAGAACATTATCCACTCCTCCCAATTAGAGCTCGTGAACCCTGACATAAGCATCATACATGATAAATATCACAATAGAGTATTTTAAATTAAATGATATAATTACATGCAAATAGCAACATGACGCAAACTACCCACATACTAAGAAACCACACTATTCTGATTTAATTATTAAAGTTACTGCATTTCATTTTATCAAGGCTATTACTTAATTTAATGCACTTAACCAATTTATTATTGGAGCGACGCCACTATATCCAGCCGACCTATCTATGGATCCTGAACATATTCAGACCCGCCTAGAGTTACCAATCCATCACACCCATTCCTAACCCTATAGTCAGCCGTCCCAATTTCGCTAGTCCTCCACATATTGGTGATGTCCCATGCACGACACACCATTATAGCCAACCAACCCAATTATCGTTATCCCTGCACATATTGGCGAGGCCAATCCACACCCATGTCACTATAGTCATCCAACCCAGTTTCGTTAGTTCTGCACATATTAGCGACGCAAATCCATTTTAATACCCATTCTTTGTCTTAGGCATTAGTTATTAATTATCAAGTTATCATTTTACTTTATTATCCCCATAATTTAATCGGATAATCCAACATAAATCATCCCTAGTCCGAAACCTAGATATCAACACGACACAACATCACCTAATCCGTTTCCTAGGAATGATACCTACCCCAAATCACCACCTAGTCTTGTACTTGAGCTAACAAAAAACATGTAATGACGTACTACATAGCCCGACCCAGGAAATACCCAACCGTAGGATCCTACACTTCACTAATCCTATACCTAGAATGTGTTACCAACACAAGGCCTACCTACCAGTCCCATACCTAGCAAGCAACCTAAAGTAGGGGTAAAAGCTTAACTACCCCAAAAAAACCCAACGTCCCCACCATGTCAATATATTAACGCATTCAAATAAATATATATTCAATTTATAGCTACAATTCTTTCAATCAATTTTCAAATTCCAATATTATCCAAATTATCCCCTTTTAATTATAAAATTAACAAGCCTTACCAATCGTCACACAAGTTGTAAAGTTCATAATTTCTACATGAGTGATATTTTACGAGTTAGCCCAAGATTCCATTTTTAAAATGAATATTAAAAATGTTACACAATAATAATTCCAATCTACCATCTAGACATAAGAGTCATGATTTTTTGAGTCGAAACATTATTACAAATTCATATTTTTAACTTTTAAATTATGAAACATACCATAACTCTATCATAATCCCATTTTCTAATATATGCATGCGATTGTTTAAAGTCTTAAATATATTTTGATAATTGAATAAAAATAGTTCTGGAATTATTTTTACTTTCCCTAATTAGTCTTTCTTGAGAAAACTCTATTTAGTCTTCAAATTTTGGGTTGAAAGTTATTTTTAATTAGGTTAAGGTTTTTTAGATGAGAGCAGATAAAATTATGGGAGGCTAATATTTTTTTGAAAAATATTAAAAGCATTTTGAATAGTCTAAACCCCGAGTCTAATTTATATGAGAAAGTGGAAGAGTTTTAATTAAACATAAACACCTAAAGAATAACCCAACTCGCAGCTTTACCTGAGGTGAATCGTGACGCCCATTTTAAATATATACTTAAAAATCTAATTTTTTCTCCCGTTTTAATTTCTGATTAAAACCTCATTCTTAAATAATAATAATTAACATTTTTTACTGCCCAAAATAATTTAAATCCAATGAAATATTTCTTTGATTTTTTTTATTTCAAACGATTTATTTAAGGTCCAAAATTCACGGGGAATTACATTCTCCTCCACTAGCACGTGAATTTCTTCCTCAAAATTCTGTAAAGCGTAAATGTCAGACATAAAATTGCACAAATAAATAAGGCTTATGTGACATCTCGCCTATTTCAACCATGTATGATCAATTCTTTATCAAAATAACCAAGAGTCTCATTTGTTTCACTCTTAGCCTCACTATCAATTTTTTTTAAATTACTAGTCATCTATGTCAAAGTAAGTTGGTGTCAAATTTCTATCTTTCATTAATATAACAACATGCAGAATATAAATACAATAACCAAACCGTCAACACAATTATAATAGTCTGAATCGATTATACTATAAATAGATAAATAAATAATACCGAATAAACCAATAGTTTCCAAAATAAAATCTAATAATAAATCTAAAGGAAATAAATTTGAATCCAAAACATAGTATGTTAAATAAACTAAAAAGACTGTATCACCTGAAGGGGCAATATGCCTAAATGAAGTACTAAAACGTAAATCCTAATCTAGGAATGAATAATAGAAGCATCTAAGCAAACTCCTGCAAGCCTCCACAAATACTGTAGCTATGCATCCCTAGAGTGAGTCATCAAGCTTGGCGTCAGTGAAACTGGACACCAAAATTATTTTGGAAAATATCTTGAAATGGGTTAGAGCCTAAAACCTTTTCAAAAACATTACCAATTTTTTAAATGCATTAAAAGCTGTTATTATATATACATGTTAGTTTCATGCACTCTCCCTTGAGTTACTCACCTCTCAACTGAAGTTCACACCTAACGTCTCTTATTAACCCTCCTAGTTATGGTACCCAACCTAACTAGACATAAATATGTATCTAACTCCATTAGGTTTTTCTTCCTCGTACTGTCTATATAGTATGCTATCGTATTAACATTTGTCGTATGTTTTTGCTAAACCATTTCATTAATTTACTCATACTTAAATTCTCTTTAGACATACACTATCTATCTTTTTTACCGTCACACAAAAATGGATAAATATATAAATAATGATATATATACACACACACACACACACATATACACACACACATGCACACACTACGTCATCTCCGAAATGGCCATCGCGATGCATGCATACTCTGCTATCCAGTCCATGTACCTCTCGTACTATATCAAGGACTATTGATTTGGAATGTCACCTCGAACCCTAAATCAAAGAACACATAATGGAGGCGAACATAGTTGTATGCCTTTGGGATATACACATATCTAACGTATCCAAATGACCTGCCAGTCATATTAATACACAACACATAGTGGGCTGCCCTAAGTCCTATGTTCTGGGGAACAAATTCAAACATCGACAGAATCGCCAAGATGTGATCGCCCTCTGCGCAGAACCTTCCATGATAGTAGGCAGCGTAGGTATGTTCACATATATAACAATTCACATAATAGGTATTCACACAACATATATATATATATACATATATTCAGCAAATATGCACATAACCCATCATATAAACCCATACGTAGTACTTATCTCTCTCGAATACTCAACGTACTAATGATTATCACACAATGTTTTATCCATGTTTTACGAGTATCACTCACTGCCCGAAGGGTACCAAATATCCCATAAGGTATTGTTGTAGTTCATACATCCATATATTACTAGTCTAAGTCTTGGGTTCACTTATGCTTTTCATAACCCCGTTCTTAATTCTCGTGATTTATTAAGTCTCATATTATGCCCAATCGGCCCTAGCCTTGATACCCTCATTTTAGCCTAAGCCCTAGTCCCTAGTGGAACTCACTAAACCCTTACCTATAGTTTAAGAATAATACAAAAGTCTCTCGTTTATTTATTTGTGAAAATAGGGCATAACGAAAGAAAATGAAAAAAATCTAGGTAGCCGAATCAATTCAGCCCTGACCCGAATCGATTCGCACATCCGAATCTATTCAGCCAAGGTGCCAAATGGATTCGTCACAAGCAGGTCGTCTTTTTCGTTGCACTGTTACAAGTTTCTTCCTTTTTTTATCCAATACAAACTCTATGAATCATGCCTAAACTTCCATGTAATTCAACCCATCATCAAATGTGAGTATAGAAATAGTTTCCAACGAATTTCCATTACTAAAACATCATTAAATCTATAATTAATAAGAATTTATCAATGGTTTGTCTACAAAAACCCTAATTATAACTTTTCATGCATGTTCTTGATGAAACCCATAACTAAATTTCTCATAATGTCCCAAAAGTCAGACTTCCTATTATTAAACCCAAAAATCAAATCTTTAATATAAATCCTAACTATTAACATGAATTAATCCCATTATATCATCTCAAACTCATGTGTTTATGCTAGATTACATTTAATTATACTATGGATATTTTTACGATTCAAGAATATGCAAGATTAACACTTGCCTCTTGTGAAAGTGGTCTAATTTCATTTTCAGATGATGAAGGTGTCTTCCTTCCCTTTCGATCCACACTCCAATAGTAATGGCAGTGTAAGAATGGCGATTAATGGTTTAAGAATCCTCTCATCTTTATTTCTTATGGACTCTAATGGTTTTATTTGGTTCTAACCCTAATTATTTAACCATTAAACACTTAATCTCTTTTATTATCTACATCATAAGACTAATCAATTAGTCTATTTTAATATATATATATATATATATATATATATATATATATATATATATACATATATACATCTACTAATAACGTCTCGTTCGTACTCTATTGGTAAGTCCGAAGGAGTTCCATATCCAAACCGGACATCACAAAATACACACAAGCGGGGCGGTTCCTATGGAGTATACCATTGTACACCCCATACCCAGCGATAACAATGGATCCCAACATCTATACATATATCTCTTAAGTGGTGCTGCTACGTAGTACCTAAAATAATTATCTACACAATTCATAGCCCACTTGCTCCGATGTGTGATACGGTCCAAAAACATGTGAAATCCCAACCGATAGGACCGCCCACGAACATAGGCATGTCCAGACAACAAATATAAATACATAGTATCATCATACAATATGTATAAGTAATTATTCTATAATTACCCAAGATGTCCCACATGTCTAATCATAATAATTCCCGCTTTAATAACTAACCAACTAGTTAATTGTAAATTTTATCTCTTTAATAATAGAACATAACCATCTTAGTTAATAATAAATTTCCCATTTAATATTAGTTCCATAAAAGTATTTTTAATAAAATCACTAATCATCCAAACATTGTTCTACCAACTCGTATCTATTCCTAAAATTCCCCTGGATCTATTCCCGAACCCAGCTCAACCTGCTTCAGGGGCCGAATCGGTTTGGCTCTTGGGGGTTCGCCTAAAGGGGATGAACCAATTAGGACTTGGGCAGACACCCAGATCTGTTATGTTTGCTTAATATGTGAATCCTTAATTCAACCTTAAACTTCATTATAATGGTTTATACAATTATAAATACATAAGAATAAGTCCCCATGACTTAGTCTTTAATTTTAGTATAATTAATTACATAAATCAACATTAAATCACTACACCAAATCTGCACTATTGTCACGGTCATTGACCTTGACAAGTTGGACTTGTCAAGGTCAATGGCCGTGACAATTCGGGGCGAGACAATTTTTTTTATCACGGACGTGTCACGGTCACGGTCATTGACCGTGATAAGTTCGTTAGAATTGTCACGGTCGTGTCACGGGCCATGACCATGACAAGTTTAGTAACGGTTCATAATCGTGACAAAGCCTTGACCCTTTTTAAAAACATTGTCACGGTCAATGACCGTGACAATTCTGGGCAGAATTGAAAAAAAATCTACTGGGCAGTATGGCCACTGCCACTGCCCAGCAGTATATTTGTACCTGTTATAGTAACGTTGTACCCGTTTAAACATCATATATCCAAACAAACTAAAGATAATGCAAATATATATTCAAAATAGAAACAATATACATGACGATATAATCGAAATATAATTAAAATGTACCAACTTAAAAATAATGTCACTACATGTCTGGGGTAAATGTGAGGAGGTGAGTAAGCCACACGATATACGAATTGACGCACCCACTAATATACATCGTGCCGCATTCTTCACGAAATCACAATGGGGAGTTCTCCTTCCCGAGTATCACGTGCGTGATGAGCACTTTGGACTCGATCTCTTGAAACACACGTCCATGAACTATTTCACCCTGGACAATATTCGGGTCCCTCAACCCCCGCCCTATCCGCTGGCCATCAAATACGTCCGATATGAAGACGCTCGGCCAACCAATTTTCGACATCGGTCTGGGGAAGGGAGCCAAATAAGGAAGTGGATCATCGAAGTACGCACGTGTCGGTGATGAAGCAATGAGGTCCACATCCTCGTCATCCTGTGCCTCGTTCTCCCGCACCGCCTCCTCCTCCTCCTCCTCCTCCTCCTCCACTGCCTTCTCCTTCCCTTTACCCTTACAGTCTCCACCCAATGTACGCTTCATGAATGCGTACATATCTTGGACCGTCGCCTCCGAACGGGACATCTTCGCGTCATGTGAATCCACCGTTCGAGCCAATTCGGTGTCGCTCGTCTCCAATCCGATGATCCTAGATTTGGCCACCCGCGAGCTCACCCCCTTGTCCTCCCCTTGCGATCAGAGTCAAGCACTTGGCTGAGTGCGTCTGTGGACAAAGACGCCTTGTCGGCATCAGAGTGCGACTCATGCACTTCCTTAAGCTTTGCTTGAAATGACAAAAAGCACATGATTAGTAAAGTAAGTAAACTAAAAAATTATAACGTAATTAACAAAAAATAAATTGTCGGATTACTTACAATCGTGGCCGCGACGCTCGGGGACACCTCCTTGTCCTTCCCCTTCTTCGTTCGAAGAGCCACATAAGTATCGAGCCTATGTGGCTTACCCCCTGGGCCACTACCTACCCCTTAATTAAAATAAAGTAAAATCAGTATCGGCCCCACAAAGTAAAATAATGAAGAATAATATATTTCTGTAGTTATAGAAAAATTAAATCTTACCTTGATCCTATGCTCCACCTCGGCGTAAGATGTCCGGCCGGAGTAGTGAACGTCCGTCTTTTTTACCCGATTTTCCCTCCCCGAATGGCGAGATGACAATTGTCAATCCTCGATCTCATTGTCAATGAACTTTTTCCATTGTGCAAATGAGATCGGCTCCTTGGGCGGGGCGGATCCACGCCATTAGATAATGTACTCTCGTGTTTTCCCAAAGTACCGTGTCCGCATATTTTTCTTCCACGTCTTGTGTTGCTCCCTCAACTGCTCCAAGACGGAATCGCGTAGCTTTGGATCCAAGTTGAATTGTTCATGTCCAACAAATACTATGTTAGTTGCGAATAAATATAAATATAAATATAAATATAAATATAAATATAAAATGAAATTGAAATCGAAATCGAAATTAAAATTGAAATTGAAATATTCATATTCATATAAATATATTACCTGTAGTGCCGCCCAAACAGCTAACTTGAGCTCATATGGTACCTCCTTCCAACTCATAAACCCCGTCCCGATGACCGTCTTTAGCAGCTCGAGGGATCTCGCTAATAGATCCGATTTGTTCTCGATGGTAATCCCAAATTTTCCATATGTGGGGAGCCTAGGGGCCGAGGAGCCCTCGTCGCCTCCGCTACCACCAAGCCCAGACGACATCATTATAAACATCATCATCATCATCTTCGCCTTAATACCCGAAGGAGACATTTGCTGTAAAAAACCGGTATTAGTACAGATAAAAAAATGTTATTATTACATATAGACACACACCCCTACCCCACCCCCATCACACACACGCACACGTACACGTACACCCCCCACCACCCTCCCCCACCATACCCCCTGGCCCCTCCCCCAACACACCACCACACACATATATACACACACATACACATACATATGCACATACACACATAAATATGTCTAAATTAGTTGAAAACATCTAACGTGGAATAGATGTAAAGCATGAAATTATTATTATATATATTATATATGCACGGAATAGATGTAAAGCATATAATGCATGGAATTATTAGTACACATAGACACACACCCCTGCCCCACCCCCATCCCTGCCCCCACCCCCTCACCCCACACACACGCACACGTACACTACACCACCCCCACCACCCCTGCCTCCACCCCCTCCCCCCTCACCCCACCCCCACCACACACATGCACACGTACACGTACACCCCCCCAACCACCCCACCCCACCCCTCTCCCTCCACCCCACCCCCTGCCCCCTCCCCCACCACACACCACCACACACATATATACACATATATACACACACATATACACATACACACATAAATATGTCTAAATTAGTTGAAAACATCTAACGTGGAATAGATGTAAAGCATGGAATTATTATTATATATATTATATATGCTGGAATAGATGTAAAGCATGGAATAGCTGTTATATATTATGTCCGTTCGAATGCCTCAAAATAAAAAATTCCAAAATTATTTTTAAAACTTGTTCCTAGATCCCAATACTTCAAAAGGTAAATACACAACTCAAAAAAATTCTTTAATACGTCAAAAGGTTTTTAAAACACATTTTATGAAAAAATTCTCTCAATTTAAAAAACATCTTAGTGTGTGCAATTAGCCAATATTATATCAAACTTCTCGAAAGGATATATCAATCTTTAGTCCTTAAAGTTCATCTGACCTAAACTATAGATTGTGTCTCACTCATAACGAACCAAGTCTATTTAACTTGATAGACTCAAACGTTTTGATACACGAGAGAGCCAATTTATATATAATACAAATGTTTACATTTTCAGTAAGACTTTTGCCAACATTTAGTGAACAATAATGGTTCTTTCGCTTTTGTTTGTTAAATACTAATCTACTAAGAATTTGGCGACATCCACGATGAAAAAAATTGGTAGGAGAAAAATGCTACCAATTTAATGTTTTAATGGTGAGGGAAAATTCAAAATAACATGCATTATTAAAAAATAAATATCTTTCAATAGAAAGAATGCATTGATTTCTTTAACTCTAAGAATAAAAATTGTAGAATCACTTACAAATAAAATCACAACGAATTATTTTTTATCTTTAACCATAGTCAAAATATCGTAATCTTCCCTTTGAAATTAAAATTAGACACAAATTAATCTAAATTAGCAACAACATATTAACCTGTGAATTGTCTAATTCGAATGAAAATGAGTTAATCTTTATATACATAATCATCAATATTAATCTAAATTAGCTTATACCCATACAAGGCTAATATTATATACATTATCATCAATGTTTTGCCTCTAATATAACAATCCCCTATTTTCCACATACTCACCCACCACATACACACACACACACACACACACACACACACACATATATATATATATACACACACATATATATACACACAAACATATATATAAATGAAAGAGAGAGAGAGAGAGAGAGAGAAATTAACCTGAAACTAGAGAGAGAGAGAGAGAGAGAGAGAGAGAGAGAGAGAGAGAGAGAGAGAGCAACGTAGAGAGAGCAGCGTAGAGAGAGAGAGAGTTGTAAAAAGGAGGGAACGACGCGGGGGGGGGGGGGGGGGAGAAGGGGAAAGGGTTTTTGCTGAAGAAGTTGTCACGGTCGTGTCAAGGTCCTTGACCGTGACAATTATTTAAAGAATTACCACGGTCATTGACCGTGACAAGTAAATTTGTCACGGACTTGTCATGGTCAATGACCGTGACAATTCTTTGTCACGGTCCTGTCAAGGTCAATGACCGTGATACAAAATGCGAATTTTTTGTCACGGTCAATGACCTTCACAAGGGTGGCCGGCTGAAAGGTGACAATTTTGTCATTTTGGTGTAGTGAATTCATTCCCAATAATCGAGAATTTACATCAATGATCGTAACTATTAGCCCATAATTTCCACCTCAAATCCATCTAGATTCTAATCATATTTTAACATATCATATGGAGCATAATTCTCTATATTCCCAAGTCTTAAAACATAGGTTCTATGGTTTTAAATATACATTAAGGTTTCCAATTTATTCAAGAGTCTTATGGCATGGATTATATCATCAAATTCAAGATCAATATCATCCTAAATTTTTGGGTTAAAGATACATAATTTCATATTAGTCTTCTCTACATGCATGAGATTAAATCTTACAATTCAATCACTAATTTCCTACTAGAACCAAAGACTTATATGGGGTTTACTACAATGAATTGAGAAAGACATTGGACATTTAAATTAAGCAAGAAAATTATCTCTTGAATGGATTTTAAAGTGGACCCTAAAATTTGGATCAGATAAAGAGAGTATCTTATCACTAGTTTGGATTTCCTTTGCCCAACTTCCTAATCACTTCTTTTCCAAATCCTCTCTATTCTAAATAGCCCAACTTATAGGTAAACCTTTAAACCTTGATTCTTTAACATTGGATATTAACATACCTAACATTTGCTTGTGTGTGTGTTAAGATAGATCTCAGAAAAATCACTCCAAAGAGAGTTTGGATTGGCTGTGGTGATAAAGGATTCTGGTAGGAGGACCTAATAGAAAAAAAACCTAAATATTGCAAGAATTACTTAAAGAAAGGCTATGATGAGGAATCTTGCATATTCTTAATGCAAAAGAATAGAGACAAATCAAAGAACAGAGAAGAGATTAGGCCAAACAATATGCTGTGGAGGTATGAGAAGAAAACCAAAGAATTCCATAAAGAAGACAACATTCAAGAAGATAGAGGATAAATAATCATTGATATAGAGGACACTCTAAACCATGATATTGTTGAAATTGAAGAAGTAAAAAAGGAGGGTGAAAAATGATTTGAAATAAGACTCTCATAGGCTGCAGATTGAAGAGGATAAGGAAGATGGAAAAATAAACGAAATGAATCAAGATTCAAGTAGGTTGTAGATAGAGGAAGTTCAAAACATCGAATAGCAGGAGAAATGTTCCAAGATTCAAGATCACATCAATAAAATTCACAATGAAGAATTGGGTAGAGAAGATGTCGAAATTGTAGAAGAATGTTCCTTGTCCCTCAAAAGAACATTTAATCCAAAATTTCTCAAGAATCAAGCAGCGAAATCTTTTTACCTCACTGATGTAGAAGATGAGCATGCTCACCACACACCTTTCGTAGAGGAACTCCAGCTGTTTGCAAGGATGATTGACAAACAACTCAACTCAAATAAGAAGATAATTATGGAGAACAGTTTGAAGAAGATATAAGAAGACGCTAATAAATATAAGGGGTAGCAAAGAAGGATGAAAGGTCCATTGTTCAGAAGGCTAACTAGGTCAGTTGCCAAAGGTACCACTCAATTATCTACCTCAATGTCCCAATGATTAACCTTCTTATTTGGAATATTAGAGGTGCAGCTAAGAAATACTCTTTTAGGAGCTTTAAAATTCTATAAAAGATCCATAGAGTGCCTTTTATTTCTCTTCTTAAACCAAAGATGGATTCAAAGAAAATTGAAAAGTTCAAAATTAAATATTTGAAGGGTGTTGTAGTAATGTTAATGGAAAAATTTGGACTCTTTCGAGGTTTAATATGATCACTCAATGCCTAATAAATCATCCACAACACCTAATTAAGAAACGGAGTCACCCATGAGTGCATTCCTCCTTAACCATTATAAGTGTTTATGCAAAATATTCAAAAGATGAGAGGATGGATCTGTTGGATCAATTGAGTTTTGTTTAAGCTAATTTCTAAGATGATCCCCACATAGTTATTAGGGATTCAATGTTGTAGTATCTCGACATGAAAAACTAGGTAGGAATGATATAAATCAAATAGTAGGGAAGGACATCATACAAGCAATTGAAGGAAATGGCCTAACTGGTTTGGGGTATAGTGACACTAAGTTTACTTGGTGTGGTCAAAGAAAAGATAAAGATCTCATTATGTCCAAGCTGGATAGGTGTTTGGTCATCACACAATTCATCACTGAGCTACCTAATTCTTGTGTCAAACACTAAAATTGGTATGCATTAGATCTTGCCTCTTTACTGATAATTCTCAAATCTAATAAAGAAACCATCCCCAAGTCATTCAAGTTACAGAAGATATGGTGCAATCACCCTCAATTCATTGATCTAGTTCAAAAATTTTAGAATGAGGATACCATTGATTTTGGACTACACAAATTTATCAACTTGTCGATTTAAACTTAATTATTTAATTAATTCACAACTTAATTAATTAAACTTATCGATTTAATTTAATTCCTTATCATAGTGATTTGTTTAGTTGGGTCATTTGAGATTTTTTCCTTTGTATTTTTTCTCGTACATCGGCATGTTGTGGATGATTTATTTATTTTACCTGCTTATCACTTAGATGAATGTTTTAAGTTAAAAAGATAAATTTGAATAAATCGGTGTTTACAAGAAAAAAGTTTAATTTGGTGAAAAAGTTTTTTGTTGGGTTTACATCTGTTTAAAGTTTTGATCTTTAAAAATTGAAAAATCTAAAAATTGAATTTTTATTTTTGACCATCCTTGTCTAAGAAGTATCGGGCCTTCTCAGACTTAACCTCCTATGTTTGGGGAAAAGTCAAAGACTTATAAAAATAATGGGTTAAGTCAAATTATGCATTAAAAGTTGGGTGTTAAGTCAAAATGACCCAAAAATTAATTAAAAAAGTCCTTCCAAGAAATAAAGTATCGTCTTTATAAAGGAATCAATGAGGTGGTAAGATTAATGTTAGATAAAAAAATTGTCATATAAATAGGAGGAGAATAAAGTAGTTTTGTAACACAAATTAGTTGTAGAGAAGGATCCAATCCCTATCAATACTTTATAAACTCGTCCTTACTATGTACTACCTCCGTTTGAAATTTAATAATCATGTTTTGGGCCTTTCCAAACGAATAGTCCACTATTCCTTTTTTAGCATAATCAACAAACCAAAATTAATAGTAGTGTGCAAGTCTTGATCTTTACTACTGATAAGTGTTTTCTTTAAAATTTTCTTTTTGAAGTAGAATCTATTAATTTGTAACATAAGAAGTATAACATTGGAGAATTAAGAGGCCAGTTAGATAATTACGGGTGGTCCTATGCCCATAGCAAACCCTATTTGAAAAATGTATAATTTATAGGGCTTAGTCAAACTAAGTTGTTGCGTAAATTTTTCTTGGTAAAATTGATACACTCGGGCTTGGGAACACCCTTTGACTAAGCTCGGCCTAGCTTGAAGTTATTACATCATAAATTACTTAATATATATATATACATACACATACACGCGCGCGCACACATATATATGTTATAATAAATAGCTTAATTATTTAGTCATTGAAATTTATATAGCTTTTCCTTGCCTAATAATCTAATAGTTTTTTTGCCACATTTCTTACATATAAATATAAACTATTTCTCTATTAAAGAACACATTTTTACTACAGCACGTGGGTTAAATTTGTCAAATTAAATACGAGTGAACATAAACTTCACAGGTTTGCGTATGTCCAGGTTGGGGCATATACATATATGTCAAATACATGTTTAGACCAGTTTAGATACGCTCCATTATATGTATGGTGTTTGTGCTTGATCTGAATTGTAGCTCAATCCACAATCACCCCTACTTATGGGTGACAATTTTAAAAAAAAACACGAAAATACTACACGATATTGACCTTAAATTGACATTAATTGTCGTGTTCGTGTCATGCCTTTTTGACATGATGCCGAGTCATGTCTCATTATATTCGTGCCAAAATTATGAGTTGTGCAAGTTGTATTATCGTGTCTTGTCAAGTCAATCATATTTTTGTTTGAGTTATCATGTCTATTTTGGTTTAATTGAGCATTTAAGGAATCGCGTTGGTCATGATGTGTCGTTTTTATACGTGTCATGTTCGTCTTAGGTAAAGAAACTCGAGTCATGTCATGTTGTATTATATATCCTGTCATACGCGCCTGAACCCCGACTCAAAAATACGAATTTCAACTGACTTAGTGCTAAGTCTTAATTTGATAACAACTTACCAAGGGATGACGAACAAGGGACCATATCTACCTACTGATTATACATTGAATCATATTGTATATTTCGTTAATTAGCCATTTATCCATTTATGAGCTATATCATGGATGGACCATTTGGGCCTTTTGATTTGTTGAATAATCTTTTAAATTGTAGTAACAAATCGACACAGTGTTGAGTCGTGACTTTTTAAATTCGTGTCAAAATAATGAGTTGTGTAAATCGTGTTATTATGTTTCGTCAAGTCAATAGTGTTTTAGTCCGGTTTATCGTGCCTATTTATGTTCACTTGAGCATTTAAAAAATCGTGTGAGTCGTGATATGTCATTTCTTATATAACACCGTGTTCGTATTAGATAAAAATAAGAAGTTATATCCTGTTGTGTTCGTGTCCAAAAAAATATTATTATAACCTGTCACGTCCGCCCAAAACCCGACGCAAAAATACAAATTGCCACACCTACTACCAAAGTCTTAATTTGATAACAACCTGACCAAGGGATGAAGAACAAGGACCATATCTACCTACTGATTATACATTGGATCATATTGTATATTTCGTTAATTAGCCATTTATCCATGTATGAGCTACATCATGGATGGACCATTTGACCCTTTCGATTTGTTGAATAATTTTTAAATTGTAGTGACAAATTGACACTAACAACAGCTAGCCAGCTCTCCCCACAATCTCATGGCCATGTATATAAACAAACAAAATGAAAAAGAAGAAAAACTTTGTGCATAAAACGTCAACCGTGTGGCACGGGCACATTTAGAAATGATGATGATGATGGGATTGAGATTTAGCTGTCTGTCCCCCACCCCACTAGCCTATTACTACTACAACTACGTAATAAAACCAAAAAGTTTATGAAATTTTGTGTTTGGTTTGTTCTTGCCCTAAAGCATAATATATATGGTAATGTTATTATCATCTAATTGCTTGTTGACTGGCATTTGGCCCTCTTTTATTTAGTTGTCACACTCGCACGCCCACGCATGGGGGGCAGGCCTTCTAGCTAGGTCGTAATTGTTACATCTAGCAAAATGAGATACAATAATACAATATGAATCAACTTAAAATCGATTAGAAATTGACACAAAAATGGGTTGATTATGACCGAGTTTGGGGTCATAATGGGTTGCCCCATTTTGAGATATTAACATAATTGTTTTTTGGTATCATACCGCGTGGTGTCCGGACTAGCTTTAAACGCACCTCGACTAATCCACGTTCGCGGTTCATGGCTTCCATTGTCCAAGAATTATTTTGATAATGCCGGGAATTAAATTGGGGATCAAACCCAATCCACCCCAACATTATCCTAGTGACAACCTTATACCACTGGATCAAGAGACTTGGTTTCATATTAACATATTTGAATCACAAGAATCTAGTCATAAACAATAGGAAACTAATATATTGGGTCAAATACAAATTTAACCTTTAAGTTTGGGGTCATTGTCAATTTTGAACCCGATGTTTCAAAAGTTGCAATATTAGTCTTGATATTTAAAATTTGCTCAAGTTTAGCTCTCAACCACATCACGATAGGAGACTTAAAAAGAGTGGATGATTGGGCATTATATTACCATTTGTCATCCATTCTTTTAAGTTTCCTAATGCAAATGTTATGGATGGTTAAAATTGCACGGATTTCAAATCATTAAGGTTAAAATTGCAACTTTTGAAACTTGAGGTACAAAATTGAAAATGACCCAAACTTTAGGATTAATTTTGCATTTTCTCTTAATATATATTGTGTATGTGAGTGAATGCATTATGTAAATACATAAATTCAGCACTAACTCGATATGGCACGACATAAATTATACATGTAGACAAATTCTTAATACTAAATAGGGGCGGCCTTTCCAAGGGATCTAGTTATAATTTTAGCATACAAATTTATAAAATTGTATATATAAGATCAACTCCTTAAACGAATACGATAAAACAAGATACGACACGACACGACACGATATAACGCGACAGATCAACATGTCTACTAAATTTTCTTACTCAACTATATAAAATTTACGATCGAATTTGACCCGAGCCGATACGGCACAGAAAAATGATAGATCTAATAATTTTCTTTTTTTCGTTGTAAATTAATGTGTTATTTGTGGACACAAATCATGCAATGCATATATGGACATGCACACGAGCATAGTAGCACTTTATAAACTAGAAGGGTCCACTGGCCTTCTCTCTCTTAATCAATCCTTACTATGGTGACCGCCCAAACAGCCCCTCTGCTTCCTAGGCCACACCTACCCCGCCACTGACCTTAAAAAACAATAATGTGTCATCACTAGTGTAGTTTAGGTGTTATCAATTAATACTTATATCAAAGTCAGGGAATAGAAGCCTCCAAATTTATAAAGTTAGTGTTATTTTACACTTGCTCACAAATGCGATATATTTAATGTAATACACATATATGTTATATTCGTATGATATATTATCATGTTGTAGTTGTAGTTGTTCGTGTCCGGATTGCACAGTAGTTGACCTAGGCACTGATCAATGTGAGTTCACCATTTTGAGTCGTATTTTTTAGTCGGCATAAAATCATTGATACAGATTTTATTTGTGTAGAGAGGCAATATGAATATGTAAATTTTACCCATAATTAAATGGGGTCATTTTGTTCATGGCCGCAAGCATAGATTTCGAGGCATGTGCGGGAAAACACATGACCTTTTTGATTTACTCACTTCAAAAATACTAAGGGCCCATTTGATGAAGAAAAAAAGTAGGAAAATGCAAATGATTTCATGAAAACTAGTGTCTAGGAAATGAAAAATGTTGCCTCTCATAAATCAGTATTTTCCAACATTTTTTCTTTTATTTTCTCCAGAAATAAAGCTATAAAATTTATTACACTAGATTATATATATATATATATATATATATATAAAATATATGAAATATATTAAATGTACAAAGTATCTGAAAATATACGAAACATATTAAATATCCGAAATATATAAATGTATAAAATAAATAAACAGAATATATTAATTTCAAAAAAAAAGAATAACAGAATATATTAAATATAAACATATAAAATACATTAAATATACGAAATATGTACATATATGAAATATATATGATATACAAAATACACATATACGAAATATATGAAATGTACAAAATATGTACATATATGAAATATGCGAATATATATTTATAAATTTACAAAATATACGAAACATTTGAAAGATATGAAAAAATATGAAAATATACGAAGTATATTAAATATGCATGAAATATATTCAATATAAAATATATATATAAATGTATGAAATACATAAATATACGTAATATATTACCTATACGATATACATACATATATGAAATATACGCAATATACGAAATACACATATATAATAAAATATATGAAATATAAACATATATGAAATGCAAGAAATATATATATATTTACATATTTATGAACTATATATAATTACATATTTATGAAATATATAATGTTTAAATAAATGACTTTAAGTGATGTGACACTTAAAGGTTACAAACAAAAATATACTCCCCTCCTTAAGAATTGGTTGCTCCCCAAAAATAACAAATTATTCTTAAGGGTGTCATATATAAAAAAAAATAGTTTTAAAACAAATTTAAGCTATTAAAACCCAAAAAAATAGTAAATTTAAAAAAAAAATGTAATTTTTAATATTTTCCTTGCCTAACATTAATTCGAAGGGTCGAGACAAAGTGAGGTTTAAAACATGCGCCGGGATTTATTCCAAGGGTCCAGACAAAGTGAGGTTTAAACCATTTTGTCCTATTACATAAACATGAGATAATCTCAAAATATAGGTTTTGTCTACTTTCGAAGTCAAATCTAAAGTCACTTTGGTAAAAAGATTGCTTCTTATATCTATTTTTTTTAATCTGGGGCAACATTTTCTTTGTCACCCCAATCTTTTTCTAATTTTTAATTTTTTTTCATTAGTGGGATTGTAAAAGCAAAGTGTCACCCTAACTTTAATTTAATTTCAGACCTAATTTTTCATTATAAACTAAATTTCAGACTAATTTTTCATTATAAATTAAATTTCACACTAATAGATTCTAGGGATTTTAATTTTAATATTCATTATAAATTTAAAGACATATAAACACAAACACAATTTATTTTTACTAAACAAACACATATAAACATACATCTCTCTAGAACAAATTCATATAAATAAACATATAAACAAACAAAAAATATAAACAAAATTATAAATAGACATATAATTTTTTTTTTATAAAAGTTGAATTGGAGCGGTCGCCCCGCTTCGGCATGGGCTGGATCCTCCCCTATATACCTCTATAACACAAATTAAGAGAACTTGAAAGGAAAATGATAAAAACAACAATATTGACCATTCACTTTAAATAAGTAAAACTCATTTCGATAATTGTCATTTGAAAAGAGTAATAGTAGGGAAATTCTTTTTTATTACTCGAATGATGTGTCATACATAGATTGATATTTCAAATGGACTCATGTGAATTATAAACACCCATTAATATTGTTTGACACATCAACCAAATAATAAAAAATGATCATTAAAAAGGATCTCTCTAGTATTATTCTTTTGAAAATATAGAACATAAAAATAGTAAGTTAAATCATTTGTAAAGGGCCAATTGAAATAATGACCTATTTTTTCGAGATCTCTTACACCTTTTTTCATGCTAAAGCCTTTTACAACTTTGTTATCAATCCGAAAAGAATGGATCAACTCGGTTGTGATTTTAAAAGAAAGAACATGATTGGATTATTTGTTCACAACATGTTTGGTGCAATAAAATTTATGGGCCCCTAAACAACACAATCTGAGTCATATGGGAGAGTGACCCTTTGTAGTCACCCAAATGGCACTTGGTCTAGGCGACAATGACCTTAAAAAACAATAATGTGTCATCAGTTTAGTAGTTCCGGTGTATTCAATTAATACTTATATCAAAGGCCGGGAATAGAAGCCTCCAAGTTTATAGAGTTTGAGTTATTTTGCGCTTATTCACAAACACGATATATTTCATGCGATGCACTAACATGTAGTGGCGCAACCAGAATTTTCGATTACTTAAATCTAACATAATTAGGTAATTAGTGGCGCAACCAGAATTAACCTAATTAGTCTAACATAATTAGGTAATTAGTGGCGCAACCAGAATTAACCTAATTAGTCTAACATAATTAGGTATCTTGGATTAAATTAGTAATTAGTAATTAAATCTAACATAGGTATTTTGGATTAAATCTAACATAATTAGGTAAGATAAATTAGTAATTTGTGCATAAATCTAGCATATGTTAAATCAAAAAGGTCTAATAAATTAATTAACCTAACAAATTTAACATATGTTAAATAAATGTATATTAGAAAAACAGTGAACAAATATGGAGAGAAAGTTGGAATGAAGAAAAACTAATTACATGTTATTGTTTGTTCTTCTAGAATGGAAAGAGAGATTCAATGGTTGGTTGGAACTTGGAATGAACAACCAACAGATTTTTTTGTTTTTGTAATATATAAATAGCAAAGAAGAGATTGGACAAAAACTACGGCCGGCTCACATATGTACATCTCAACATTTAAATTCTTACACATATGTATAAAACTTTAAAAACAAAATCATTGGGTGCGCCCGCACTCACTCGTCCCTATGTACCTTCGCCACTGCTGATATGTTATATGCGTATGCGATATACTATCGTGTTGTATTTGAAGTAGTTCATGTCCGGATCGCACAGTAGTGAAGCCTAGGCACTGATCAATGCCAGTATTTCATAGTCGGCTCGGCACAGAAACATTGATATATAATTTTATTTGTGTAGAGAGGCATATTGGATATGTAAATTTTACTCATAATTAAATGGGGGCATTTTGTTCATGGCCGCAAGCAGAGATTTCGAGGCCTGTGCAAAAGGAAAATACAAGACCTTTTTGATTTACTCACTTCAAAAATACTAAGGCCTCGTTTGATAAAAAAAAAAGTTGGAAAAATGTAGATGATTTCGTGAAAACTGGTGTCTAGGAAATGAAAAATGTTGCCCCTGATAAATCAATAATTTCCAACATTTTCTCTTTTATTTTTTCTAGAAATAAAACTAGAAAATTTATTATACTAGAATACACACACACACACACACACAAAATATATTTAATGTACGAAAATATACGAAACATATTAAATATCTTAAACATATAAATGTATAAAATAAATAAATAAACGGAATATATTAAATATAAATATTTAAAATATATTAAATATACGAAATATGTACATATATGAAGTATATGAAATATAAAAAATATATGAAATGTATGAAATATATACATATATGCGAATATATATTTATAAATTTATGAAATATATGAAACATATGAAAAAATATGAAATATATTCATATATACGAAATATATGAAATATACGAAAATATACGAAAAATAAATTAAATATACATGAAATATATTAAATATATTAAATATAAAATATACACAAATGTACGAAATATATAAATAAAAGGAATATATTACCAATACGATATGCATACATATATGAAATATATGCAATATACGAAATACACATATATAATAAAATATATGAAATATAAACATATATGAAATACACGAAATATATATATATTTACAAATTTATGAACTATACATATTATATATTTATGAAATATATAATGTTTAAAAAAAATTGACTTTAAGTGATGTGACACTCAAATGTGACAGACAAAAATATTCCCCGTCCTTAAGAATTGGTTGGCCTCCAAAAATAACAAATTGTTCTTAAGGGCGTCGTATATAGAAAAATAATTTAAAACAATTTTAAGCAATTAAAACCCTAAAAAATAGTAAATTTAAAAAACAAAATTATTTTTGATAATTTTTTTGGAGTTTGAATGCTATCAAAGGTGGACTAACATTAATTCCAAGGGTGGAGACAAAGTGAGGTTTAAAACATGCGCCGGGATTTATACCAATGGTCCAGACAAAGTGAGGTTTAAACCATTTTGTCCTATTACATAAACATGAGATAATCTCAAAATATAGGTTTTGTCTACTTTTGAAGTCAAATGTAAAGTCATTTTGGTAGAAACATTGGTTCTTATATCTATTTTTTTAATCTGGGGCAACATTTTCTTTGTCACCCCAATCTTTTTCTAATTTTTAATCTTTTTTATTAGTGGGATTGTAAAAACAAAGTGTCACCCTAACTTTAAAAATAGTCCAACAATTAGCAAACATTTATATTTTTATAAAAAAAGTCAAGTGATAAAATATACGAACAACCGAATTGATTTTACATAAGCACCAATGTATACCATTGTCACACAACACAAAAATATATTTTTATACCTCTATAATACAAATTAAGAGAACTTGAAAGGAAAATGATAAAAACAACAGTATTGACCATTCACTTTAAATAAGTAAAACTCATTTCGATATTTGTCATTTGAAAAGAGTAATAGTAGGAAAATTCTTTTTTATTATTCGAATGATGTGTCATACATCGATTGATATTTCAAATGGACTCGTGTAAATTATAAACACCAATTAATATGTGTTTGACACATCAGTCAAATAATAAAAAATGGTCATTAAAAACGGGTCTCTCTAGTATTATTCTTTTAAATATATAGAACATAAAAATAGTAAGTTAAATCATTTGTAAAGGGCCAATTGAAATAAGGACCTATTTTTTCCCATCGAAATCTCTTACACCTTTTTTCATGCTAAAGCCTTTTACAACTTTATTGTCAATCCAAAAAGAATGGATCAACTGGGTTATGATTTCAAAAGAATGAACATGATTGGATTATTTGTTCACATTTATGGGCCCCTAAACAACACTCTCTGAGTGCATATGTGAGAATGGCCCTTTGTAGTCACCCAAATGGCACTTGCTCCAGGCGACAATGATTTTAATTTTACCCATCATTGAGTTATTAATATTATAATTATTATTTAATTTTAGTCATCACTTTATTCGATTTTGGAATTAAGTCATTATTTTAGTTCTTAATGACCCTTTTCAAATCACTAAACTCATTTTGCTGGTTAAAATTTAAAGAGACACCAACGAATGATTAGTCAAATAATGATAACTAAATGATATGTAATGTCTAAAAAATTATGGTCACGCGTCGATCTGATTAAGTGGGTATTGAACGAAAGCTAACTATGAAATTAATTATACATATTTAAACTATATAAATTAAATATTTATCTCATTGAAGAACATATAAATAATTTTACATAAAATTAAATATAATTTTATAAACCTAATTAAACTTGGGCGTGCATGGGGTGGATAAATTAAGCTCTAATGATGGGCTTGGAAAAACACAAGGATCCTTACTACCACTTGTGAAGCCACGTTGTAGCGGGAGTCTAGTGAGGAAAAAAAAATATCAATTTTTGAGCCTCAAGGTTAAAATTTTATTTAAGTTTTGCTATTGTGCTTTGTGGATTGCAAAAGTGCTCTTATGATTGTTGTTTCCTTAAATGTATTTGTCCTAAATCTCACATTTTCCCCAATTCAAATATGACAATTTAACTTTGTAATCCTGATATTTGTGAAAAGCTTAAAAATAATCCCTAAAACTCATAAATTTATTAATTGAATATGTATAAAAAAATGAAAACAAATGCAAAAATCTCGCGTCTGGGCCTCCCTCCCCCTAACCCATTTTATGGTAAGATGTTCTGCATATACAAACTTTTTGGGTGCCTTGCCAAAGTATTTTTTTCTCACTCCATCACCCCTTTCTATGTGTTCAGGGTCGTCAAAAAAAAAAACATGAGTTTCAAAATAACATAAATAACGGGTTTTTACAAAATTTAACTTGCCAATATGAGTTCGATGATTTTTCAAGTCTAATTTGGAAGCATCATAATCATGAAATTTATTTTACATTTGACATAATTAAGCAATTGACACTAAAGAGAGATAATGAAGTATAATAAACTCTATCTTATCATCAAATAAGCTGGGTATGAGAGTTTATGTAGCCTAGAGAAGTGTGCTCGGTGGGAAAATAATTAAAACATGTAAATGATGGCTTAATTTCTATTTTGTGAAAACTATCACACAAAGAGGAACATTCTTATTGAATTATCAAGAAATATAAATATTTATTTTGCGGAAGTATACATGAATCCATGACAGAAAGTTAAAATATTTGAGTCTGAGGTCTTATTCTCTTCAAGATCAACACTTTTATTTCCTCTCTAAATTTCTCTCTGACAATGGGAATCAGAAGATTAGGGTTGTGTGATCTGGGGACCATGACCCCTATTTATAACACAATCGTGTCTTTTCATGTTTCGTATATTTCTATTTTAACCCATCATAAAAATAGAAATTACGCTTGTCTCTACACAATAAAACCCACACTTTAATAATACATTAGTAAGGCCCCAAAACTTAAATTAATCACTTTAATTGGCCTACTTTTATTTGATAGCGTATAACTCATATTTATTTTATATATAAGCCCATATATTAAATTTTACTCAAACAATCTCCCACTTGGACTATATATATATGTAACTTTATAAATTTGAATTATACTTTATGAGCTCATGAGTTTTAGCTATCAAAATTTTATGTATCTTAACAATCTTGTCCATTAATTGCACCAATATAGAATCAAAGCGATCGTCATTACATATTTCGTAAGTAGACCCATCAATGATCACAATATCAATGCAACTAATGACAAAGATCAAGTATGGATGTGTAGCATGGAAATTTCATGCAATGTGATCTTAACATGCCTATTTCCAACTGCTCCTCCTTAAACCTTAGTGAGATCAAAACATATAAAGTCAGAGTGAATATAAACTTAATACTTTACTGCAGTAAATAACCATACAATATCCATTAAATCAAATATGTCTATGAAAGCATATAAAATACAAACTCCCACTAAACTGACATATCCTGAAAAGAAATTACACCCATATGAGCAGTGTGCTCATGAAAGACCTTGGGTGGTAATCCCTTAGTCAGCGGATCCGTAATCATGGAGTTTGTTCCAATGTGCTCTATAGATATAAGTCCACTCTGAACTCTTTCTTTTACAACTAGGAACTTAATGTCAATAAACTTTGACTTCGTAGAACTCCTGTTGTTGTTGGAATACAATACTGCTGATTTATTGTTACAAAATAACTTAAGTGGTCTTTCAATGCCATCCACAATACGTAGCCCCGTGAAAAAATTTCGCAACCATATTCCTTGATTGAACGCCTTATAACAAGCTACAAACTCAACTGCCATGGTGGAAGAAGCTATAATAGACTTCTTAACACTCTTCCACGATACAGAACCTCCAGCAAGTAAGTAGATATAACCTGAAGTAGATTTCATGCTATCATGGCATCCAGCAAAATCGGAGTCAGAATATCCGATGATCTCTAACTGTTCTGACTTTCGATAGGTGAGCATGTAGTCTTTTGTTCTTTGTAAATACCTCATGACTCGCTTGGCTGCTATTCAATGATCCTTTCCAGGATTACTTAAGTATCTTCCCAACATGCCAATAATGTACGCAATATTCGTACGCGTACATACTTGAGCATACATAAGACTTCCTACTGCTGACGCATAAGGAATCTTTTGTATCTCCCGAATCTCAAAATCATTCTTGGGACATTGACTGAGACTAAATTTATCTCCTTTAGCTACAATGGTGTCACCTGGTTTACAATCATGCATGCCATAGCTTTTAATAACTTTCTCGATATAGATCTTTTGTGATAAACTAAGTGTACTCCGAGAACGATCTCGGTGTATTTGTATACCCAACACAAAAGAAGAGTTACCAAGATCTTTCATCTAAAATTTCTTTAAAAGAAATCTCTTGGTTTCGTGCAACATACCTATATCGTTGGTGGCAAGCAAAATGTCATCAACATATAAAACCAAGTAAATATGCTTACTCCCACTGAACTTGTGGTATATACAATCATCAACCAGATTCATCTCAAAACCAAACGAGATGATAACTTGATGAAACTTGTAATACCATTGACGAGAAGCTTTCTTAAGCCCATAAATGGATTTCTTTAATTTGCAAACTGTTTTCTTTGCATCTCCCGACACAAAGTTTTCTGGTTGCACCATATATATTATTTCATCAATGCCACCATTGAGAAACGCAGTCTTAACATCCATCTGATGAAGCTCAAGGTCAAAGTGCGCCACAAGTGCCATTATTATCCTAAAAGAGTCTTTCGATGAAAAGTCTCTTTATAATCGATGCATTTTTCTGTGTAAAGCCTTTAGCGACAAGACGGACTTTGTATCTATCCACATCACCTTTCGAATCCCTCTTGGTTTTAAATATCCATTTGCAACCAATGGTTTTTTTTTACCTTTAGGTAATGGGACAAGATCCAAAACGTCATTGTCCTTCATGGACTTTATCTCCTCATTCATGGCATCAATCCACTCTTGAGAGTTAGAACTTTTCATGGCTTGACGGAAGGTGATCGAATCATCTTCCACCGCATCAATGTCAAACTCATGTTCTCAGACAAATACAATGTAATCATCTGGCACATCACTTCTTCTTTCTCTAGTGGATCTCCTTAATGGCATAGGTTCTGGAGGTGGTAGAGTTTGTTCTTCTAGAATGGGAGATTCTTGAATATTGTTTTGATTAGGATCTGCTTCTTGAACAATGTCAGGAATTGGATCCTGATCAAAGTTAATAACAGCTGTGGGAATATCATCATATTCCTCTTCAAAACCAAAATCCTTAACCTTATCCCCCTCGGCAAACTCAACATCCTCAAAGAACCGAGCATTTCCAGTCTCAAAAATTATTTTGATAGTAGGATCATAAAATTTGTAACCCCTAGATCTTTCAGAGTATCAAACAAAATAGCAACTAACTGTTCAGGAATCCAGTTTCTTCAGTTGGTACTCTGTTAAGGATATACACTGCAGTCTTTAATGCTTCACCCCAGAGTAAATCTGGTAAGTTAGAGTAACTGATCATACTCCTTACCATGTCTTTAAGCATTCTGTTTTACCTCACTCCTCTAAGAATTTAGTAAATGGTCCTTGGCGTTGTTCACCTGAACCGTCATACCTACCGTAGTATTACCCACCACGATCAGATCTGACGCTTTTAATCCTTTTGATGAGTTGATTTTCAACTTCAGCCTTGAATGACTTGAACACGTCCAGAGATTGGGACTTTTCATGGATGAGATAAAGGTAGCCATTACGTGAAAAATCGTCTATGAATGTGATAAAATATTATTAACCGTTCCATGAAACCGTAGGGAATGGACCACAAATATCTGTATGTATCAGTTCTAAGATGTCTGTAGCCCTATTAGCACCAGATCTCCTTATGTTTGTTTGTTTTTCCTTTATGCAATTTTTGCAAATTTTAAAATCTGAAAAAATTAAGGGAATCTAGAATTCCATCTGACACAAGTCTTTCAATTCTCCTTTGGGAGATGTGACCTAATCTCTTATGCCATAATGATGCAGAATTCTCATTGGTTAATTTTCTTTTAATACCTCGAGTACTTAATTGTAAGGTTTCATGATATGAAGCAATAGTATCAAGCATATAAAGGTTATCTACATAAGATAAAGAACCAGTACCAACCAAATTTGAATTATGAAGAAGACTAAATTTATTATTTCCAAAGGAACAAGTATAACCAAATTTGTCCAATACAGAAATAAAAACCAAATTCCGTCTAAATGACGGTACAATAAATTTCTCACTCAAATCCAAATAAGTACTAGACTTCAATAATATCCTAAATATCCCAATTGCTTCAACTTCAACCTTCTTGCCATCGACCACAAAAATGTATCTTTCACCATCATTTGGCTTTCGACAACTCAGGCAACCCCGCATAGACCCACTGATGTGAGTGGTTGCCCCAGAATCTATTCACCAAGTGTGTTTAGGTACCGAAGTCAAATTAACCTCAGAACAAACTAGGTTAAGAAGTGTACCTTTCTTGACACGCCAAGCATGATAGTTGGTACATTGCTTCTTCCTATGTCCCGCAGCTCCACAGAAGAAACAACCATCAATAATTTTTTCTTTATGTTGTTTCTTTGGATATGGAACCACTGCAACTTCTTTATCCTTCTTTCTTTTCTTCCCCTTGTCCTTGGAAGTACTAGCCAAATGAACACTTTCTGTCTTATCTTGCTTCAGTCTTTCCTCTTCTTGCACACAATGTGAGATGAGCTCATTAAGAGACCAAGTCTCCTTTTTGAAGTTGTAGCTCACCTTAAATTGACTGAATTGTGTGGGAAGAGATATCAGAACCAAATGCACAAGAAAATCCTCAAAGAGATCAAGCTTAAGTGCTCTTAACTTTGAAGCGAGATGAGACATTTCCATAATGTACTCCCTAATGTTCCCATTACCTTTATATTTCATTGAGATAAGACTTGCCAAAAGTGTACTTATTTCAGTCTTTTCATTTTTTTTGACAAATCTGTTCTTAATTTCTTCTAAGAACTCTTTGGCTGTCTTTATCGTTTCCGATATTGTGCCCCTGAATAATTCTGGAATGACCTTCTTTATGATCATCAAACACATGCGATTTGACTTCTCCCACTTTTCAAAGTCCTTTTTGTCATCAGAGGAACTTTTATCCGGAAGACGTGCAGGAGAAGGAACCCTTAATGCAAGGTCCAGATCCATGACACCGAGAACTATATGAAGGTTCTCTTGCCATGACTTAAAGTTTGTGCCATTAAGCATGGGAATAGAATTAATACTGGCAGTAATGTTGGAAGTCAGAACTGATAGCTGAATCGGAGAATAACAAACAAATAAACCTAGCTCATATAAGTCTTAAATCAAAAAAAAATTCAAATAAAGGACAAATCCCATTTTAAGATATCGGACACTCTATTAATATTTGATCTTTGGAAAAAATATTAACTTGTAAGTGATATCTTGCCGTAATAATCAAACACTGATAATAAGAACATATTGAATAATAATTCTTCCTTTGGGATGATGTATTATTCATATGTAAAACTAAATAATTATCACGTGCTTATTATTAAAGTGACACATGTAATTTTGTTAAAAAAATAATCTTCATTTGGGCCGATTAATATTCACATAAATTACATGCATGTAATTCTTTTTATATTTCGAAATAAAATTAATTTTTTGAACAAAAGAGGTCACTTTGGTGACATATTGTTTAAATTAATTTATCTCAAAATATATATATATAAATACACCAAAATTTGAATTTAAATTTGAATCAAAATCCCTTTGGCTTTAGAATTGAAAGGTCATGGGTTCAAAACCTCTTGAGATCCTTCATAATTTTCATCATTTAAGAGGCTTAAATATGAAACACCAAAAGTCGAACCTTTAACCTTTCACTACCATCAAATCAACCGCTAGTCCAAATTTCATGAATTTTATATCGTTGGAATCGTAATGAAACGAGAATATTTCTGAATCCAAAAATTTTCTGAAATATTAAACCTTTTTGAAAAATTATTCACAACCAAAAATTAATATCAATACCTTCCTAATATATTCTCAACAATTCAACATGATTAGCTCTGATACCACATGATGGATTAATTTCTATTTTGTGAAAACTATCACACAAACAGGAACATTCATATTAAATTATCAAGAAATATAAATATTGATTTTGTGAAAGCGTACCTGAATCCATGACAGAAAGTTAAAATATTTGAGTATGAGGTTTTATGCTCTTCCAGATCAACACTTTTATTTCCTCTCTAAATTTCTCTCTGACAATGGGAATCAGAAGATTGGTGTTGTGTGATCTGGGGACCATGACCCCTATTTATAACACAATCGTATTTTTTCATATTTCGTATATTTCTATTTTAACCCATCATAAAAATAGAAATTACGCTTGTCTCTACACAATAAAACCCACACTTTAGTAATACATTAGTAAGGACCCAAAACTTAAATTAATCACTTTAATTGGCTTACTTTTATTTGATAGCCTATAATTCATATTTATTTTATATTTAAGCCCATATATTAAATTTTACTCTAACAGTAAATAGTTGTTAAAGAGCATAAGAAGACCTTAGAATCCAATCTTTATAACATAGGGCATACACCAGACTAAAAGCTAAAAAAATCTAACTATATTACTAAAATAGAATAAGCACGAAGAGAATAAAACCAATAAAACTCACAACTACTCCAGTTGCATAAAAGACAAAAATATCCCTAACTTCCATCCATTAGAAACTCTTAGCTCCCCTAACAATGTAGATATTTAACAACAATATCAAAGGGCAAAACCCCTCTCATAGGTCATCTTACCAAGGCCTCGCGTATCTCGTCCCTACGGGTCTTTGCCTCACAATACTCCTTGACCTTAGTTGTTAAGACCGTAATATCCTCTAGGAAAACTCAACATTTTTTACCTGCTAAGACACATGCATAACACTTGAAGGGCCTAGATCCCCTTCTTTAGCTTTTAGTGACCTTTTAATAATTTACTAAGAAAATATTGTGGCACTCATAATGGACCGAAAATAACCTCTAGATGAAGATCTCACTCAATAAATTTTGCCAATGGTTGGGTGCGAGTTAAAGATCTTGTCGAATGCTATGCTTATTATCCTCCCTTAGGATGGCATGGGAACAAAACAAATGGAATCTCTGCATATAATGAAGAATATGATGGAATACCCATTTGTAACACCTCGATCCGAATTAATGGGTTATCCGTGAGTCAACTCGAACCGACCCGACTGCATTAGTGTAAAGTAATAATGGTATTAGGGGTGTTGTTAGGGACTAGAAAGGTCATTTCTTATCTAGGTTTAGTACTGCATGGGGCAGTATGAACCCTATTCAAGCTAAATTTAAGCTTTGTGGGAAAGTATGAAGATTTGCAAGCATTAGAACCTTGATAAGGCGATCATTGAGTCTAATTCAAAGATTCTAGTGGATTTGATATTGAATAGAGGCAAACCTCCTTGGCTTATTAAAGATTTAATTGAAAATATCCATATCCTTTCTACCTTCATAGTCACTCATGTTTGGAGAGAATTTAACTATGTTGTTGATGGTCTTGCCTCCTTGGCAATTTCATTTGAAACATCTGAGTTGTATTGGAATTTTTCTTCTCTGCCTTCTCTTATTAAAGGTCTCTTGAACTTGGATAGGCAAGGCTTTCCTCAAATAAAAAAAAGGAAATTCATTGTAATGGGGATATTTATAAAGTCCCAAGTTTATTGCTTTTTGTCGCTTTGTTAAAGACTTTGTGTTAATCAAACACAAAGAATGATGAAATATATTTCTGGTTTTCAATTCAGCACAAATGAAGTTTGTATAGCTGTTCAGATATATAGTACACTTCTGTTATGGAAACAGTTGCTGGAAGCTATAATATTGTAAGACTTGGTAGTCACTTAAGACTAATTCTAAGCAGTAGCTATAATGGTGTAAGACGTATTCTAAATAGGTGCCATAATGGTGGAAGACTTAGTATGCAAATGGACTTATTCTAAGATGCCCCCTCAAGTTGAAGGTGTATAGTAGTTAACCTTCAACTTGTCACGTAGAAACTTGAACCGAGTAGAGGCAAGACCTTTGGTTAGAATATCGACAATCTGATCATGAGTGGAAATAAATTGAACATGTAAGTCGCGTTTTGCGAGTTTATCACGGATAAAATGAAAGTCAATTTCAATGTGTTTCATGGGTGAAGGAAAAATAGGATTGGCCGAGAGATAAGTGGCCCCAATGTTATCGCACCATAATATTGGCGGTCCAGGTAGGCGCACGTGTAGTTCAGTAAGAAGAGATTGAATCCACGTAACTTTGGCGGCAACATCCGTAAGAGCTTTATATTCGGATTCAATGGAGGAGCGAGCAACAGTGCGTTGTTTGTGAGATGACTAAGAAATTAAGTTTGAGCCCAAGTAAATTGCATAGCCACTAGTGGACTTTCGGTCATTTATGGAACTCGCCCAATCCGAGTCTGAAAAGGCCTATAGAGTGGATGTGGAATTCTTACTGATGAACAGTCTATGTGTAGGAGTTTGTTTGAGATACCGAAGAATACGTTTGATGGAAAGCCAATGATTTTTCGAAGGATTATGCATGTATTGGCATACTTTGTTAACTGAGTAGGCAAGATCCGGCCTTGTCAACGTAAGGTATTGAAGGGCACCTATAATTTGACGAAACTTTGTAGGATCCGAAAAAGGTTTACCTCCATAGTTGGACAGTTTGGAATCAGAAGAACACGAGGTGAGGGCAGGTTTGCAAGAACTCATTCCGGATTTATCTTGTAGATTTTTAATATACAGGTGTTGATGTAAATACATTCCATGAGGTGTAGGAACTACTGTAATAACCAAAAAATAATGTAGGAGACCCAAATCTTTGATGTAAAAATGAGTTGCCATCTTGTCAATTAGTTGTTGAATTTCTTGGGTTACATTGCTTGTGATCAGAATGTCATCAACGTAGATTAAAACATATATAGTGACATGGTTGGATGTAAATATAAAGAGAGATGAATCAGTTTTTAAAGGTTGAAAACCACGAGGTGAGAAATTCATTTAAGCGAGAAAACCATGCACGTGGGGCCTGTTTTAAACCATAAATGGAGTGATGTAAATTGCATACAAAATTAGGCCGAGATGAGTCAGTGAATCTGGGTGGTTGTTGCATGTAAACATCATCATGAAGACGACCATGGAGTAAGGCATTATTGGCGTCGAGTTGATGAATACACCACTGATGAGTGACGATAATGGAGAGGACCAAACGTATAGTGGTTGGTTTTACGACTGGGCTGAATGTTTCATCATAGTCGATACCCGGTTGTTGATGAAAGCCTTTAGCCACTAGGCATGCTTTGTAGTGTTAAATTTGGCCATCGGATTTGTACTTGATGCGATATACCCATTTACATCCAATGATATTCATTTGCGAAGTTGGAGAAACAAGGGACCATGCCTCATTACGAATCAAAGCATTAAATTCTTCCTGCATATCATGACGCCATTTAACACATTTGTTGGCAGTAATAAAACCCGTGGGTTCCAAAGGTGATTGGGTTATGGTGATAAATGCAGATGGGGAAGATGGTGGGGAGTGTGGTTTAGACATGTGACGAAGAGTCATAGAGTGTGTACGAGAAGGTGGAGGCTTAGGAATATTAAGGTGAATTTGAAGTTTAAGTCCTGATGGGTTTGTGATAGTGAATTGTGAGGGAGAAATAGGGCTGTCCGAGGAGGGAGTAACGGGTTTTGTGGACGGAATAAGTGGACCAGTGGGAGGGGTGAGAATTGAGTTCAATGTGGGTTGAGCGTGGTTGGGTGTGTTTAGTGATACAGTAGGAGAGTCAGTGACACATCGGGGTGTATTGGATATTATTTTAACATTGGTATTTGGTTGAAGTTGGGTGGGGCTTAAGGTGGGTGGTGTAGTTTGAACAGGTGGGGAAAAGTTTTGATTTAAAGTTGGAGGTAAAATAGGAACATGTGAGGAGAAATTTGAATTTGAAGTGATATTGAGTATAGAATGACTATGGTGAGAAAAACTAGGTTGGTTTGTTTGATTTTAAACAGCTAGCCAAGGGGATGCAATGTTGTGAGAGAATGGAGTTCCTAAAATAGAAGTGTACTGGCTGAAATTTTGAAAAGGGAATTCAGTTTCATTAAAGCGAACGTGACGAGAAATATATAATCATCGAGTTTGAAAATCCATGCATCAATAGCCAACATGAGCGGGACTATTCCCGAGAAAGACACAAGGGGATGAGAGAAATGACATTTTGTGATTATTATACGGACGAAGAAATGGGAAACAAAGACACCCAATTTTTTTTTAAAATGTATAGTCGAGAGGTCTTTTAAAAATAATTTCAAATGGTGTTTTATTACATGAAATTGTTGAAGGCATTCGATTAATTAAATAAACGGTGGTGTCAAATGAATATTGCCAAAAAAATTGGGGTACAAAGTATTGGGCATGTAAAGTTAATCCAGTTTCAACAATATGACGATTTCTTTGTTCAACTGTTCCATTATGTTCATGTGTATGTGGATAATCAAATCGATGAACAATACCACACTTAGTGAAAAAAGGATTTAATTTACGGTATTCACCACTCCAATCTATTTGAACTGATTTAATTTTGGAATTGTATTGACGTTCAACCATTTTTTGCCATTGAAGAGAAATAGAGAAAACTTCAGATTTTTTTTTCATGGGATAAAACCAAATGAATTTAGAAAAATAATCAACAAAAATGAAAAAATATCGATGTCCCTCAGATGACATAACAGGAGCAGGACCCCAAAAATCACTAAAAATAAATCTAATACATTTTTAGTAGAAGTCAGAGTAGGCTTTAATGGAAGCGGGGATGATTTTCCCATCGGACATGCATTACAAAATGAACTAGAAAGAGATGAAATGTACGGCAAGCTATTGGAAAGAATTATTTTACTAAGGACACATTGATGCGGATGTCCAAGACGACGATGTCACACATCGGAGTTGGTTTTTGAAGCAGTGGCATCAAAAGGATTAAGTGAGGAACAGTCTAATCCCGGGGAGAATGAATAGAGTCCATCTTTAATCGTGCCGATATGAAGTATGAGATGAGTTGCTTGATCCTTGACACAAAAATAAGATGGGTGAAATTCAAAATACACATTATTGTCTTTTGTAAATTTTTGAACAGAAAGTAAAGGTTTTGAGATATACAGAACATGTAAAATATTAGAAAGATGAAAAGAGGCACGGGAGGTGTGTAAAGTAGAGGAACCCGTATGAGAGATATGTAAACCGTTACCATTACCAATATGAAGACGATCGGGGCCATGATATGCATCAGAATGGCCGAGATTCGTAATGTCCGGAGTCACATGATGAGTAGCACCAGTATCGGGAAACCACTGGGACTGTGGGAGTTGGGAAGGGAGAGGTAAAAGAGGTGTTGTGTGTATGAGGAAAGATGGGCAACATGAGTGTATGTGGTATGGGGATGTACCATTGAGCAAAGGTAGCATTTGAGTGATTATAGTTAAAGAAGATTTTCTAATTTGTCCTTGGACGCTGTTGATAGTCACTGTAGTTGGCATGAGAAGAAAAATGTCGGCCACCACGATTTCCATGACCTCAAAATCAGAGACCACCCCGATGATCTCTAGGGGAAGAAGTGTTTCCACCTCGGTGAGAGTAGTGAGCTGATGGGATAGCTGCTTGGGACTCACCACTGTTTTTAGTAGAAATGGGAGAGAGAAGGGATAATTTGGGAAGGGAATCCTTGTGTAAATATTCGTGACTCAACAATAGACCATCTAGTTCATTGTAGGTAATAGGTTCGGCGCGAGTAGATAATGTGGTGATTAGATCTTTGAATCCTGGTCGAAGTCCCCTCAAAATAAATATGTTAAAATCTTCAGTGTTAAGAGGTCGTCCAATAGCAGCAAGTTCGTCGGCATATCATTTGGCATGACTAAGATAGGTATAGATCGAGTCATCTTTTTAATCAAGGGCATGAAGATTATTGCGAATGCTAAGAATCTGAGTGTTTGAAGGAGAGGATAGAGTTGGACATAGAGCATTCCAGAGAGCTTGGGATGTTATACAACCCACAGCAAGGGGAAGAACTTCAATGCTGAGTGAAGAGATGAGAGTGCTTAGAATTAATTGATCATGATCAATCTAGTGATGAAATGCAAGATTGTCTTGTGGTGCATTTTTACCAAGAACCATAACATGAGAGGGTAGGCAAGGAAAGGTTCCGTCAATATATTTCATGACTATTTATCCTCGAAGATAAGGTACTATTTGACTCTGCGAGTATAAAAAAAATTCATCGGTGAGTTTGAGAGAGATACCATGGTGGGTATTGTTAAGAGGGTTAGTAGACATTTCAGAAGCAACGTTTGAGGAGGGGGTAAGATTTGAAGTTGAAGATGAGTTTAGCATTTGATTTGGCTCTGATACCATAATCAAACACAAAGAATGATGAAATATATTTTTGGTTTTCAATTCAGCACAAATGCAGTTCCTATAGCTATTCAGATATATAATACACTTATGCTTTGGAAACAGTTGCTGGAAGCTATAATATTGCAAGACTTGGTAGTCATATAAGACTAATTCTAAGTTGTAGCTATAATGGTGCAAGACGTATTCTAAACATGTGCTATAATGGTGGAACACTTAGTATGCAAATGGACTTATTCTAAGATGTCTGATGGGGTCATTATAAATCCCCACGTTTATTATTCTCTTCTTTCAACTCTAGTATTAGGCTCAATCTCTTATTACTTTGTCAGAGCTATTTGCTACGAAGAGGCTTTTTATCTTTTTAGCCATTAATAAAATTTGTGGGGGGACTATTCGTGACACCCTGCCCAATAAAATACCGGGTGATCAGTATGTGGCCATCCCCTATCTCCGCCGCGGAGGGAGAAAGGATCCATCGGGTCCTGCGCGTCCCTTCTCGGGAGAGCGCTTCGGTCGGCGTCAATTTGTGAGGTGTGAAAATGCAGATAGATTTATAGTCGCCAGCCTATTTTACTCAAAACAGACAAAAGAAAAAGGGGAAGCCACCCCGAAGGATGGCATCCAAAGACATACTGCTGCTTGCGAAACCAAAATGATTCGAGAAGGGTTCGGAGGCTTAGTTACGAAATGGGAAGGTGTTAGGCACCCATTCCTCCCTTTCGATCTCTCATGGATATTTGCTATTTTCCTTTATGTTTTTCCCCGTGATATGTGTGCATGTGTATATATAAAATGGAGGTAGGAATCCTCGACTTGTATCATGGAAAAGATAAAGCGATTCATCCATAGGAATATGAAATTAATGTATAAAATATGATTTATGCGATTACCCCTACATTGATCGCTATAAGGGAACGATAACGCATGCGGAATAATATGCCACTAAGAATGAATGTATAGAATATAATAGAAAATGGGATAAAGAGAAGATAGAAAATAAGAGAAAAAGTGAGAAAAGGACTCGAGTCTCGGGTTTTACCCCGAGACGCCTACGTAGCCTATAAAGGCATCAAAGTACACTTAGTTCGCATACAAACGAGGGGTGGGGTTTAACCCATAAATCCAAATGGAGAAATCTCTTATTTGTAAGTGTGTATGTGTGTGTGTGTAGAAAAAGTGTTTTTTAGTTGTGAGAAAAGTGTGGAAAAAGTGTGAGAGTCCCTATTTGGAATTTATGAGCAAACCCTCTTTTTCTTATTTTTTGGGTTTTTTATTTATATGAAAATAAGAGATGTGCAATAATACTAAATAAAAAGTGTATTAGGATGTGTGAGATGAGATAATAAAAGTGGTAAAGAATAAAACAAGTTATTGAGAATTTAAGAGAATTAAAGATAGAGTTTGAGAAAGTTGGACCTTCTTGAAGATCTTGAGCTTGATAGTGAATGTTTGGAGAGTAGCCCTTGCACTTGGATGATGATGGAGAGTGGTCAATTCATCAAGTTTGATGAAAGGGATGATGAAAAGTGGAAGTGAAAAAGGGATTTGGAAGTTAAAATCACGCTTCCTTCGAGAGAGGTTTCTGGGACTTGCTGAGAGTGATTTCCTTCTGATCTGAGCTCCCCCTTTGCAAATGAGGCGAAAACCTCCTATTTATAGGCCCAGGGGGCTGACGATCAGCATAGAGCCCTTCCTGCCTATCGACAGGAAGGTGCCGATAGGCAGGTTCTAGAACCTATCGTTTGGCAGTGTGTTTCAGGCTTTTTCGGAAAATCGGCCGTCGAGGGCGAACCGTTGGTCAGAATCGTGCATAGGGCATACCATTGGAAAGTTAATTCAGAGACCTTCGAAAGTCCTTTAGATTTCTCCTGGGTTCGGGAGTTGACTTTGGGTCAAATATGGCTCGGAAGCGTTTGTCGGTCCATTGGACGGGGAATCGCGCGGACGCAAACGGATCGTTCGTCCGCATGGTATGTCCGAATCGTGCACGAGACATACCATTGGAAAGTTTAGGAGATATAATTCGGCATTCAAAAGAGTTTTACCCAATTTTGAGAGTTGACTTTGGTCAACCGGCCCCGAGAAGCATTCGATGACCTCTCGGAGTCAAACGGATCGTTCGTCAGCATGGAAAGTTAGAATCCCGCACAGGACGGACCTTGGAAAGGGTATTCAGGCCCTTCAAAGATTCATTCAGCCTCGATTGAGCTGAAGAGTTGACTTAGGTCAAACAGAGCCCGGGAGCTCCCGGTGGCCTCTAGGTCAGGCTTCGGACGCAAACGGATCGTTCGTCCACATGGTAAGTCAGAACCGTGCATGGGATAGACCGTTGGAAAGGGTATTCAGTGCCCTTCGAAGATTCATTAAGTCTCAGTCAAAACAAAGAGTTTGAGTTTTGGTCAAACTGAGCCGGGGAGTGCCCGATTGAGCCGAGGTCAATTCTGACCAAATTCAGGTGATGATCCAAGACCGGGGTCAATTCTGACCCAAGAGTGGTGACGACGAGGACCGAGGTCAATTCTGACCTAACTCAGGTGACGATCCAAGATCGGGGTCAATTCTTACCCAAAAGTGGTGATGACTGAGGACCGAGGTCAATTCTGACCCAAGAGTGGTGACGACCTAGGACCGAGGTCAATTCTGACCTAACTCAGGTGATGATCCAAGAACGGGGTCAATTCTGACCCAAGAGTGCTGACGACCAAGGACTGAGGTCAATTCTGACCTAACTTAGGTGAAGATCCAAGACCGGGGTCAATTTTGACCCAAGAGTGGTGATGACCAAGGATTGAGGTCAATTCTAACCTAACTCAGGTGACGATCCAAGACCGAGGTCAATTCTGACACAAGAGTGGTGACGACCGAGGACCGAGGTCAATTATGACCTAACTCAGGTGACGATCCAAGATCGGGGTCAATTCTGACCCAGGAGTGGTGACGATCGAGGACCGAGGTCAATTCTGACCTAACTCAGGTAACGATCTAAGACCGAGGTAAATTCTGACGCAAGAGTGGTGACGATCGAGGACCGAGGTCAATTCTGACCCAAGAGTGGTGACAACCGAGGACCGAGGTCAATTTTGACCTAACTCAGGTGACGATCCAAGACCGGGGTCAATTCTGACCCAAGAGTGGTGATGACCGAGGACTGAGGTCAATTCTGACCTAACTCAGGTGAGGATCCAAGACCGGGGTCAATTATGACCCAAGAGTGGTGATGACCGAGGATTGAGGTCAATTCTGACCTAACTCAGGTGACGATCCAAGACCGAGATCAATTCTGACCCAAGAGTGGTGACGACCGAGGACCGAGGTCAATTACGACCTAACTCAGGTGACAATCCAAGACCAGGATCAATTTTGACCCAAAAGTGATTGCATTTCCTTAGGAAAAGAAAAGAGTTCCCTTGTGGTTACAAATTGGATTTGAGGTTCCTCTGGGGATAGGAATTTGGATTTGAGGTTCCGCTGGGGAATGATGAATGAGCTGGGGAAGATTTGGATCGTCCTTTGGGAGAGATCGCCTGGGGCGAGTGATTCTTTTGAATTCCGCTGGGGAGAAAACCATGCGATATTGTTTCTCACCGAGTAGCCGATGGCTGGGGAGGCGTTGTGTCCTTGATTTTAGCGGAGGAGTTGATTGTTGGGGAGATAACCGGTTTGAGGTTGTAAACTCTGCTGAGGAGGTGATTAGGTGGTCCGGGTGCACTGCCGGAGAGGTCGTCTGGGGAAAAAGAGGTTTTGCCTGAAGGAGTGTGAAATTTTCTTGGTGAAAACGTTCTAAATCCCTCCTCGGATTTGTAGGAATTTTCTGAGGATTTTCAGGGTTTTCTGGCATTTTCCAAGAATTTCTGTACGAAATTTAAGGGGGTGCCGACCGGCATAGACTGAAGGGTACTATTCGGCAGTGGCACGGACTTTTGGGTTGCCTCGGGAAAGTGAGGGGTCAGTGCCGATCGGTATGGCAGGGGGAGATGCCGATCGGCATGGCGCTTGGCATCCTATATAAAGGGGGTGAATCCCCTTCATTTTTCACAGCTTCTTGCCTTCTCTCTTTCTCCGATTTCTCTCTGTGAATTGTTCTAACATTCCGATCTTCAAGAAATGGCCGCCTTTGTGAGCACCGCTGTCCATCGGGATTGGTTGACCGTTGATGACTGGGTGAATGTGCTTTGGGGAACGAGAATGCTTTCGACGCATTCGAGCCTGTTGCGGATGAGCGGACCTTGCTGCGGGAGCCATCGCGTCATCGCTCCTCGAGAGTGATTCCCGACGGTTATGTAAGTAACCTGACCTTTGGCATTCCTTTATTTTTGGGTGATTTTTCTTCTTTCTTGACCTTTGATGAGATTTTTCCCTTTGTCAGTCTGATATTTCTTTGAAGAACATGTGTGCCCGCGGGACGACGGGGCTTAAGGATGTTTGGTAGCATCTCCCACATATGGTGCACTGGGCGGTATCATCAGCGGGTTTTGGGAGATTGGCGGCTGCGCTGGATGAGACGCCTCGTTCGACAGCGGCCTTGTGTGATTTGGGGGAGAGGTGGTGGGACACTACCCACACATTCCATTTTGGTTTCGGGGAGATGATGGTGACTCCCATAGATGTGAAACAACTGTTGGGGCTGGATATTGATGGGGAGCAGATAGAGGCGAATCGCTCCTTGCGGGTGAGGCCGGAGGCAGTATATGCGGCACTTGGTGATGTGAGGAGGATAGTTTCGGGAGACTCTATCCGGATGTCCTTGCTGAAGGATGTTTTGCTGAGCAGGGTGGTTGATGTCGAGGACGGGCTGCAAGTGAGGCAGATGGCCCGGTTATTCATCTTGTTGGTGCTGGGAGGTTTCATGGTGGCGTCGAGCGGCGACGTCGTCCATTTTTGATTTTTGTCATACTTGAGGATGTTTTCGAACACCCCTTTCTATGATTGGGGGAGTCTGACCTTGGCGACCCTTTACTCTTCTTTGGATGCATTCATTCGGTGGTGCCGGCAGATTTTTACTGGAGCCACGTATCTCCTTGAGGTATTATTTACTTTGCGCATTTTCATTTCATGCATTCGTATTTTCCTTTCATGCATTCACATTTTCCTTATGCGTCTCTTTTTCTTGTGAATCCAGACGTGATTCTATGAGGTGATTGGGTGCAACACCCCATTGATTGCTTTGAAGGACGACACTGTTGGGGACTTCTGTCAACTGTATCGATGGCGTAAGGCCAACCGGTAGTCGAAGGGATCTCTCTCCCTGGAGGCAGTGCGTCAGGTCTTGAATGGCCTGACCAGTGGTCGGGTAAGGTCCTTTCCTTTTCGATCTTGATTTTTGCACCTTCTGATCCTGTGTTTACTCATGCCTGCTTGGGGATTTTTAGGTGACCTTTTATCCTTGGGGGACAACGATTCAGGATATGGGGATGACTGGGGTGAATGCGCAGATGAGGCGTTTGTTGGCGCTTGAGTTTGGCCATTCTTGGTATCTCGGGGAGAGGGTGGTTCACCAAATTGCTGAGGAGGAGGTGGTGGTACCACCCACGCAGCCTCCTACGTCTATGAGGCGGGGGAGACAGCTGTTGGAGGATGAGAGGATCGCGGCGATGATTGGCGAGTCCTATGCTTTGTACACTGATACAGCTGCGTCGTATAATTATATGGACTTTGGGACGAGCTGGTTGCTGGCGCCCAGTATACATGATGCCTTGCCTTTCCCTCCTGCGGGTTCGAGTCGGGCGGTGGGGTCTTCCTATAGTGGTGGTGGTCTGTCGGTACCTGCGGTGGCGGCGACCTCGGAGGTCCCTTTCGTGCGGTTTCATACTCCTTCGTACAACATCCAACGGGCTGATGGAGGGATAGTGCTGATGCTGCACCGTCCTCTTACGATGGATCCGAAGGAGCTGGGTTTGACAGAGGAGGTCCTTCGTCCTGCGGTAAACCTTTTAGTCCTTTTTCTTCTTTTGATTTCTTTTCCTTGATACTGATTCTGCTTTTTCCTTGCAGCAAATACGGGTGTTGACCACTTGGTTGAGGGACATTAGAGATTGGATATCATCGGCGACCGCCCACATTCGGGATGATGTCCTTGTACCTTCTTGCTTGGTGCCGTCAACCTAGTCCAGGGAAGACTCTGGCTCGGGTAGTGGGGGCGCTTCGTCTCGCCGTAGGGGAAGAGAGCGCGTCGCAGGGGTGGAAGGTCTTGAGAGAGAGAGAGAAAATGTGGGTTCGGGCTGAGTCTTGTTTGTTTTTTACTTTTCTTTCTATTTCCTGTAACATGATGTAACACAGAAAATAGATATATGCAATGCAATGTAGTTTTTTGACTATCTTTTATTTTAATGATGAATGAATGCATGCGCCTTTTAATTTTCTACTGAGACCGTAAAAAAGGAATATTTTTGGAAATTTGTGAAGGAAAGTTTTTTAACTTAAAAAGGGATATTATATAAGGAGGAGAAGGAATTTTGAAATTTTGTTGAGAATATCAATTTTATTTGAGTTTTCTGATTTGACAAAAGAGGAAAAAGGGAAATTTCTCAAAAATGGGGGCGGGGGGTTGCCGATCGGCAAGCACCCTGACCTGCCTATTGGCAGTTCAGTTCAGTCCCATCAATTGAAAGCTTTGATTGGTACCCTCTTTAGCCTTTGGTACCTTGTGGGGTTGGATTCCCTCCGATTTCTGCAGGGATTATGTCCCTTGTGAGGATTTCTCAAGTATAAAAAGGGGGTAAGGGTGGAGTGTTTTCATCACACCATTTTATCTTCATCTGCCTACCCATTATCCAGATGGCTCTCCCTGGTAGCATTGAGTTTGTCAATTACCTTGAAGCCTTGGAAGCTATGTGCTCTTATAATGTCGACTATGATGCCTTCAACATGCGTCGAGTTTCCTTGTGGCGTAATCGACCCTTTGAGTGGCATATGCTGATAGCGGGGGTACAATTCTGGTACCCCGAAGACCATATTTTCCGCTTTGGGTTGGAAGAAGTTTGTCCTACCTACGAGGAATTTTCTACCATACTGGGTGTGAATCCCAGTGTTGTTGCGGCTTTACCCGAATTTTCCCGCTCCTCTAGGGATTTATTGGTCGGGCTTCTTCATATCTCGCCTTCAGTGGCTAGATCGCTGGTCGCTGGAGGAAATATCTCCCTCCCGACGGTGCTGCAGTCTGTGCATTTGCGAGAAGTAGGTGATGCTGGCTATGGTAGAGCCGTTGTTCTGGGCCTTGTTTCAAAATTTCTACTGGTGACTGGGGAGGTGCAAGTGGACCCTCAACTTGCAGCTATTACCTCATGGATGTCATACCGTCATAACCCTGCGGCGGTGGTACTGGCGGAGACCCTGAATGGCCTGAATGCTTGGAGAGAAGGTCGTTCTGACTTTTTGAGGGGGAGCCCCGTGATGCTGTTCATGTGGTTGTCTGAAAGATTCCGCTTGGCGACTCCTCCAGAGTATCCCTTGTTGGCTGTACCCAACTTCTTTTCGCGCCACTTCATCGACGTTGGCCTGTATGTTGAGAACTCGGAGAATTGGCTTGTGGAGTATGGGGCTCGTGGGCTGTATTGGTCAGTGCCTTGGTGGAGACAGTTACAACCAGTTTTGGAGCTAGGAGAGTATTCATATATGTGTGGCTGGTTGGTCTCAGACAAACCTCTTTTTATTTCCCTTGGCGTCTTCTACGCCAATTTGGCTGGGCACAGGTCGTGCCGCCTCGGATCTCAAATTTCTTTCTAGTAGAGGATTTGACTGAGCGCCTGCGTCTGTTGCTTGGATCTCTGTGGGAAAATCGGCGCCCGTCGACCTGTCCCTCTCAGTCTGTCGGGAAGGTTTGCCATGTCCCCAAAAATTATATGAAGTGGTTGTGGAGGAAAGTAGTCAGCAAAATGTTGGCAGTAGAGATTGGTCAAAGGTGGTTTATTTTATCTAACTCCATGGAAGGGGGTGTTGTGGTCTTTTTGAAGATGGTCAAGGCTCATCGATCCATGGAATGTTTGCGACTATCTATTCAGGCAGAGGAAACTTGGGGTCCTCAGAATGTAGATGATGAGGGTGCAGGCTCTTCTGGTAGTTGTGGGTAGGACTCTTGGGGAGTTTATTTGTGTAACATATGTGTGGGATTTTATCTGGCTTTTATGGTAATAGGGGGAAAGGAGTTATCCGTTCCTTTTTCTTATGTAATCCGTACTGTAATTTCCCATTAATGAAATAAATAAGTTTCTGATCATCCAGCTGTGCTTTTTGATGAATTTTGTATTTTGAATTATTTATACCAATCGCTAAGGCATACATAATCCTTTTGTTCAAATAGATGTTTAGAATGAGGTGCCATTCTTGGAGGTAGGAAAAGAATATATTTTTGTGAAAAAGATGGGGTCGTGCTCATATGAGATATATGAGCTGCCTACGTACCTCTGGGGTTTTTTGAAAAGTTTTAAAATAGTTTTTTGTGGAGGATCAGGCCCACGTAGTTCTGGGGGAGAGGGAAATGAAGATTTTTTTTTTTAGAATAGAAGGGGGATGAAAAGAGTCGTAGCGCGCCGAGATTTCGGACTAGGTGTAAAATTTCTTGAGACGGTCCAGATTGACTGGACGATCCATCTCTTCCCTGTCTAGGTCAGTGAGCATGGCGGCACCGCCAGACAATATTTTCTTCACAACGTAAGGGCCGCTCCAATTGGGCTTGAATTTTCCTCTGGGGTCCCAGATGGGTTCTATTATCTCCTTGAGGGCTAAATCCCCTTCCTGGACACCACGGTCCTCGAATCTTTTATTGAATGAATGCGCTATTCGGCGATGATATCCTTGTATGTGATAAAGAGATTTTAATCTTCTTTCATCTAGGAGGGCTAGCTCATCAAGATGACTTTGGCACCAGTATTCTTCACTAACCGTGCTTTCGAGCATGACGCGTAGCGAGGGTATTTCCAGCTCCACAGGGAGGACAACTTCCATACCGTAGACCAGAGAGTAAGGGGTAGCCCCAGTAGAGGTTCGATAGCCCCAAAGGGCGTACGGGATCTGGTCGGCCCAATCCCGACAACTTTCGGTCATCTTGCTGATGATGGCTTTAAGGTTCTTATTGGCGGCCTCAACTGCACCATTGGTTTGAGGTCTGTATGGAGAAGATTTGTGTCTCTGAATCCCATACTCGTTGACTATTTCTGTGACTTCTGCCTCGAAGTGTAAACCGTTATCTGATACTAGCTTGTGCGGAACCCCATATCGACAGATGATATGTTTCTTAATGAATTTGGCCACCTTTTTGGCATTTAATATTGCGTATGACTCAACCTCGACCCATTTGGTGAAGTAATCGATGGCAACCAGGATGAACTCATGCCCATTTAACGCCTTTGGCGTAACCTTCCCTATGATGTCGATACCCCAGGTGGAGAACAGCCAGGGAGAAGTCGTGTTGTATAATTCACGCAGAGGGAGATGTTGGAGATTGGAGAACTGTTGGCATTTAGGGCACCTCCGAACATAGGCGGTGCAATCTTGGGCCATGGTGGTCCAATAGTAGCCTTGTCGAATGATCTTCTTGGCAAGTATGTGACCGTTCATGTGGGGCCTACATTCCCCGATGTGGATCTTCTGCATTATCTTTTCAATGTCAGCCCCTGGATACAGTGCAAATGAGTTCCATCGAAATTCCTCTTGAGTAGTGCTTTATGACAGATGATGTACTGGGCGGCTAGCCTTCGGAGGGTAGCTCGGTCATTCTTGTTGGAACCCTCGGGATACCTACAGTACTTGAGGAGGCACCAAATATCATAGTACCAGTAGTTGACTAGCTCAGGATCTTCGGTGGTGATGAGCTCAACGTGGTAGCAATGGGTTGGTTTGTCTTGCTTTTGAACTAGGAAGGGGGTCATTATTGTTCCCTCGGGCATGTCGACCATGAAGGCTAAGGTAGCGAGAGCATCGGCTAGGTTATTCTTTGCTCGGGGTAGGTAATGGAAGGTGATATCTCGGAATTGGGAGGCTAACCCTTCTAATTGGGCGTGAAAGGGTTGGAGCTTTTCGTCTTTGACTTTCCACTTTCTGAGCACTTGACCGATGGTGAGGGCAGAATCCCCATATACATCAAGGTATTGAATACCTTTCTTGAGAGCGATCTTAAGGCCCACTATGCATGCCTTGTATTCTGTCATGTTATTGGTGCAGGGGAAATTCAACTTGATGGCGATGGGAGTATGAGAGTCATCCGGGGCAACCGGGAGTATCCCAATGCCATATCCCTTTTTGTTGGCAGCGCCGTCAAAGAAAATTTTCCATCGGGGGTTGTCTTGGGTTGTGCAAAGGATATTCTCATCTGGGAATTCGAAGATCCAGACATTGGCCTCTTCTACGGGGTACTCCGCGAGGTAGTCGGAGATGGCTCTTCCTTTAATGGCTTTCTGTGTGACGTACATGATATCGAACTCGGTTAGGAGCATCAACCATCGGGCCATTCGGCTAGATAAGGTAGGTTTCTCAAGCAGGTATTTGATGGGATCCATTCGGGATACGAGTTTGATGGGGAAGGCAAGCATGTAGTGTCGTAACTTTTGGATGACCCAGACAAGCACGACACATGCTTTTTCCAAAGAAGTGTAGTTGACCTCGTACCCAGCCAATTTGTGACTGGCATAATAGATGGCTCTTTCTTTGCGGGAGCCTTCAAGGTATTGGTCTAGCAAAGCTCCAGCTGCAGTGTCGATTTTGGTTAGGTATAGGAGCAAAGGGAGACCAAGCTGTGGTGGTATGAGAACTGGAGGTTGGGTCAGATATTATTTGATTCGGTCAAAAGCTTCTTGGCAGGCCTCGTTCCAAACCTTGGTTTAATCCTTTCGGAGGAGCTCGAAGATTGGTTCACAGATGGAGGTTAGCTGGCTGATGAACTGGCTGATGTATTGTAATTTCCCAAGGAAACCACGGACTTCTTTCTCTGTTCGGGGGGTGGCATCTCAAGTATGGCCTTCAGCTTGGCGGGATCTGCTTCTATCCCCTTCTCACTAACCATGAATCCTAAGAGTTTTCCCTTTGTAACGCCTAAGATGCACTTCTGTGGGTTGAGTCTCATCTGATAATGCCGCAGTCGTTCGAAGAACTTTTGGAGAGCAGGAGCATGACCTTCTCTAGGTTTGGACTTTATAATCATATCATCCACATAGAATTCGACTTCCTTGTGAATCAGATCATGCAGGATGGTTGTAGCGGCCCTCTGGTAGGTAGCCCTAGCATTCTTGAGACCAAATGGCATAACGGTGTAGCAAAAGGTTCCCCATGGGGTGATGAATGCGGTTTTCTCTTGGTGGTCTGGGTGCATCTTGATTTAGTTGTATTCGGCAAACCCGTCGACGAATGAATTGAGAGAATGACTAGCTGTTTTGTCCACGATCATGTCGATATTGGGTAGTGGATAGTCATCCTTCGGAGAAGCTTTGTTTAAATCTCGGTAATCCACACACATCCGAACCTTTCCTCCTGATTTCGGTACAGGTACAATGTTGGCTAGCCACGTGGGATATTTGATTACTCGAATGAAACCCACGTTCAACTTTTTGACCACCTCTTCTTTGACTTTGAGCAACCATTCGGTGCGGAGCTTTCTCAACTTTTTTTTAATCGGCTTGAAATCTGGGAGAGTGGGGATCTCGTGTTGAGCTATTTCAGGATCGATACTAGGCATATCGTCGTAGGACCATGCGAAGACATCCACGAATTCTTTTAGAAATTCTTCGAGTTGTGCGTGCTCATGCTCGTCAAGGGTGTCCCCTATCCTAATCTCGCGCAGTTGGCTACTAGAACTGAGATTAATAACAACAGTCTCTTCTTCATTAACTTGAACGCGATTATGTTGTTTATTATTAACCTTATTTAGATCAGTTAGGAATTGTTCATTTGCAAAATCATCATCATAAAAAGTTTGATTAGAATCCAAGCAGTTAATGTAAGGCAGAACAAGATACTCAAAATCTTCGTTTATTTCATTGATAGGAAAAACAACATTGAGAACCTCATCAAAGAGGTCTCGATTACATTTGAGCAAGGATAGACAACAGTAGATGAAACGGGGTAAACATTGGGGTTAGGGGAGATTTCAAGAGGTAGAGCTGGCGCAGCATGCCATTTGAGGAGACGTGTATCAGCAACTTTAATCAGATGAGAGGGGTCCAGTGGTGTGGTGTCTAAATGAACCATACAGAGTGCCAGCCCCAATGTCTGCAAGTTGAAGGAATCTTCAAAATCACTTTCCTCAGTCTCTTCGATATTTTTGGTAAGCGGTTATACGCGGTGTGGGAAGTTTTCGACCCATGGGTAACTATCTTGCAAAAATATCTCCATTCTAGGCTTCATTTTCTTATCTGTGCGGCCGTACCATGGTTCTGGAAAACCGCAAAAGTGAAAATTCTCATCCTCTTTGATGAATCGTCCATTCAGGGAGTCACCTGGGAGAATTTGGATGCAGTCTAATCTTCTCTTTGGTCGAGACTGGCGGATCATTCTGAGCTCTTGTTCTGATGGTTGATACCCCAAACCACAAGGAGGGAAAGCTTTCTTCAGTTCGATGGGCTCATGTATCCCCTGCTGCCTTTGTCCTAGCCCCAATCCGGGCATGAAGTGCATATTTCTGAACATCTGAATCACATTGAAATTGCCATGAGGGTCATATTCTGGACAAACCCTTTCTTTGAAACCATCCCCTGTCGGGAGTAGGGATGGCTCAACTCAGAATCCTGATAGGATCATATCATTTGACCCATGCTGTATCTCAAGAATTGGAATGCTGGTGCTTACACCCTCAGTACTGTCGTCATCACCCAAAATGGTGATGATATCAATGACTTGGAAGAGACACCCTTTATACTGTGGAGCCAGGGTCGTCCGAGCAACAGGTTGAAATAGGCCAGGATATCAATGACTTGGAATTCGACGACGAGGTTTATAGGTCCAACCCCTATTGCAAGTTTTATGGATCCCATCACCTCCCGATGGGTATTATCGTAGGTACGCACGGCAGCGAAGGTTGGAGCGAGGTCATTTTCTTTTAGACCTAGACATTTGAAGGTTCTCAGTGGGCAGACATTTAAAGAGGATCCGTTATCAACGAGAGAAAGCGGTACAACCTTCCCCATAACTTTGATGGAGATGTTGAGTGCATGATTATGGTTTGGCCCAATCTTGGGGATTTCTTCTTCAGAAAAGGACAGCATTCGAGTGGAGGTCAAGGATCAGACCAAATTTACCGCTTCTTCCGGTGTGGTAGAGGGAGGAACTATGGGTCCAGTGAGTAATTTGATTAAAGCATTTCTATGCAGCTGGGAAGACATAAAAAGCCCCTATAGAGTGATGTTAGCTTGAGTTTTCTTTAGTTGATCAAGGATCTTGCTCTCCTCGATGGTCATTTTTGGCATAGGAAGGTTTTCAACACCCTTCCCCTTGTCATTTGCTGGTAATGAGCTCGGAATCTGGTACTATCTCCCAAATCTGGTCATGTGATTTACCAAAGAAGAGAAAAACATGAATCCCGTTTCTTCATTGATCTCAGGATGCTCTGCCACCCTACTTATTTCTCGGAGGAGTTCTTCAAACGATATCATCCCACATAAGTCGGTTACTGGGCTAGTTCTTCCTGAAGCTTGCTCTTCATTTGAATTTTAGAATTCTTCCCCCCATCCGGTGGCAACAATTCTATTTTCCTCTATGAAGTCGATGCATTCCATAACTTAAATGGCCTCCTCATATAGGTCTTCCCATTCTGTGGGGATGTGTAAGGGTGAAGGGACCAGGTGCCCTAGTAGCTTCAAAGCACCAAATAACTCGGTGATACTGCGAATGTTGTTAGTTTGCCTGAATGCTCCCGCCATGATCTGGACAAAATCATCTAAGCTGACTTCATCGGTTTGTATCACCCAACTATCTGACTCTCGGTCCCATTTTCGCGCTTACAAAAACAACGCACTGAACCTTTGGCAGTCGATATTCATCTGTGAGGGCAATTTCAGCCCGAATTCTAGGAGTTGATTTAATACCTCTGATAATTCCATACTTCCACTTTCAGAACGGGTCCGGACAGCGATGCACGCTCTAGTAAGGAGTGACCGTGCCTGATCAGTGGGGCTAGTAGGGTGTAGGAGGAAATATGGGAAAATTTGAAGAGGTTTAGGAGGGTATAGGGGTGTGATTTGGGTTGATGGATCAAAATTCGGGTTTTCTTCCAAGAAGATGGCATTGGTGTGATTTTGGAGTGGATTGTGAGTAGTGTTTGGTTTAGGATTGGCTGGTGGGGCGATGGTACCCCGATCGATGAGATCTTGGATTATGTTCCGAAGGTGAAAGCATTGGTCGGTGGTATGGCCGGCAGTTTGGTGAAAGGAGCAATAAGCATTAGTCTTGAAATTTCTGGGAAGTGGATTGGTTAAGGGACGGGGATCCAAGGGCTTTATAAGGTTTCAGCTTAACAGGGCTTGGTAAACTTTGGAGAGGGTAGCATGAAGCTCAGTGTATTCCCTTCGGATGGGGGCAGGGCGACTTTCTGGTGCCCATGATGTGGTTAGTTGAGAGATATTGTTGATGGTTGAGGCTGTAGCATTAACTGGCTTGTCATAGTTTCTGGGGGTGAACTGTCCGGACACCTTCTTCGGTTCAACTTCCTGTTTTGGCAAGACCTTCCTCAATTTCTACTCCTACCTCTCTGAGAGCTCGAAAGTGGGGGTAGTACTGTCCTCCCATGGTTGCTCGGACATGGGGCAAGAAATTCTTCTTTACTATGTTGACTTGTTCTTCCTTAGATGGTCGATTGGTCACGGTAGCTGCTTTTTCCCTCCATCGGGCTATAAAGTTACTGATTGATTCTCCAGAGTTTTATTTGAGCAGATCTAAATCACGGCGGGTGACCTCGAGCTCTTCGTTGTATTTGTACTGCGACATGAATTCTCAAGCTACATCCTCCCAGTTACGGATTCTAGATTCCTCGAGAGATAAAAACCATCGGAGGGAACTATCCTTCAAAGTTTACTGAAACAGTTGGGCCATTACCTCTTCGAAAGCCCCTAGGAGAGTCATGGAACAGTGATAACTGCGAAGATGGACAATCGGGGGACCACTCCCCCCGAACTTCTCGATATTTGGCATCTTGAACTTCTCAGGTAACCTTTCTTTAGGATAATAAGACATGTGGCTGTAGTCCATGTAATTCCCAGAGATCCTGACCTAATCAAACTTCTTAGTGAGCATCTTAAGATCTTCTTTGACTTTATTCAACTCCTCCTCCTTTGGATCAGTGACCACAGGCAAGTTAGCCATAGGCTGGGCAATGTTTGGCATTGGAAGCTGGGCGGGCGGCGGCCCATTGGCAGGAGGGGCACGTGGAGCGTGCTGATATTCCTCTAGGACCCAGATAGGCTCAGGTGGATCCATAGCACGAGGGAATAGGGCCTCGGGCTCTTGAGGAATAGGAACTTGGTTTCGTTTCATTTCTCGAACCTCAACTTACAAGTTGTCAATCTTGGCCATGAGCTGAGCTAGGACTGTCGGTAGATTCGGTTGTATGACTGGTGCTTGATCTGCATTCTCCATGGAAAATGGATGGATTTCGGACTCGAAAGAAGTAATAAAGGAGCGGATGAAACCCCGGGGTGATTTGACTGAAGACCAAAGCCAATAGGGAGCCAGGTCAAGGGCGTGCGATAGACCTGAGAAGGCGTAGGATGAGATTTATTTTTGAGAAAAAGGGAAGAAACTATTTTTGGATTTTTGATAAAGAAGGGAGAAATGTTTTTGCACTTTTGATAAAGAAGGGAGAAATGTTTTTTGGATTTTTGATAAAAAGGGAGAAATGTTTTTGGATTTTGATAAAAAAGGGAGAAACATTTTTGGAGACGGAACTCAGCATGATTATTATGATTATTATGTTTTCACTTGTATTTAATTCTCCTAAATGCAATGCCGGACGGGACCCGAGCCTGGAAGAGTGGGGGGTCTTAATATATGCAAAGCTACGTTCGGACTTGTAACCAAGCTCGCGGGCAGGGTCCCAATTTAAAAATACCCAAAAATTGGGCGGCTGGTCGATCCGGAATTTCGGCAGAGTTTCGGGTTGAATCCGGAAATCTAAAGTGCGTGTCCTAGGTTTGACACCTATATGCGGGTATGCAGTTGGTTGGGTGAATCGGCATGGGTTCCCCCATTTGGCATGACTTTCATGATATACGTCTTGCTCTTGCGGGCAGTCGGGACGTGTCGACAAGACATTTGATATACCTGAGTGTACGTGAATTGCCTCACCATATACCTCATGGGGACGGTACGTGTGAGAGAGAATTCGATATACTCGGCGTACATGAATGAATTCCCTGCGTTATACCTCCCGTCATGACTTCAGTCAAGCGGTACGATGCGGGGGAACTGTTCGATATACGCCGAAGGTACTTGGCCAATGGAAGGTCAGAGTCATATCGCTTAGGCTAACTGCGACGTGCCAGACCAGCGCCCATCATGAAGTGACCCTCCAGTTAATGGGTAAAATTTGGTCAATAACAATGCTCTTTGGTGAGAGCGTGTGAATCATGCATGATTATCTTATTAGTATCTTATGATGAGAACGCCTTTCTTGATCATGCCAAATAGGAATCAACGTATAAGTACCTCAAAAGGTACCCCCAAGTATGGATGGGTGATGCGTGCAACATGGGGATATATGTGATCCTAGGTGCACGCGGTGTGAAGTGTACATGGAGAATTTTCTACAAGTGTGTGAACATAAGCATAAGCATGGGATACACATGAAGAATGGGAACATGCGGATATGGGCGAAAACATAAATAAATATATCATCCATGTAAATAGAGTCAAGCCCTCAAAATATAACAAATTTCCCCAGCAGAGTCGCCACTGTGGCCATCCCCGATCCCCGCCGCGGAGGGAGAAAGGATCCTTCGGGTCCCGTGCGTCCCCTCTCGGGAGAGCGCTTCGGCCGGCGTCGATTTGTGAGGTGTGAAAATGTAGAGAGATTAAGAGTCGCCGGTCTATTTTACTCAAAACATACAAAAAAAAATGGGTAAGCCACCCCGAAGGATGGCATCTAAAGACATACTGGTGCGTGCGAAACCAAAATGATTCGAGAAGGGTTCGGAGGATTAGTTACAAAATGGGAAGGTGTTAGGCACCCATTCCGCCCTTTCGGTCTCTCATGGATATTTGCTATTTTCCTTTATGTTTTCCCCCGTGATATGTGTGCATGTGTATATATAAAATGGAGGTAGGAATCCTCGACTTGTATTATGGAAAAGATAAAGCGAGTCATCCGTAGGAATATGAAATTAATGTAAAAAATAGGATTTATGCGATTACCCCTACGTTGATCGCTATAAGGGAACAATAACGCATGCGGAATAATACGCCACTAAGAATGAATGTATAGAATATAATATAAAATAGGATAAGGAGAAGATAGAAAATAAGAGAAAAAGTGAGAAAAGGACTCGAGTCTCAGGTTTTACCCCGAGACGCCTACGTAGTCTATAAAGGCATCAAAGTCCACGTAGTTCGCATACAAACGAGGGGTGGGGTTTAACCCATAAATCCAAATGGAGAAATCTCTTATTTGTAAGTGTGTGTGCGTGTAGGAAAAGTGTTTTTTTAGTTGTGAGAAAAGTGTGGAAAAAGTGTGAGAGTCCCTATTTTGAATTTATGAGCAAACCCTCTTTTTCTTATTTTTTGGATTTTTTATTTATATGAAAATAAGAGATGTGCAATAATACTAAATAAAAAGTGTATTAGGATGTGTGAGATGAGATAATAAAAGTGCTAAATAATAAAACAAGTTATTGAGAATTTAAGAGAATTAAAGAAAGAGTTTGAGAAAGTTGGACCTTCTTGAAGATCTTGAGCTTGATCTTGAATGTTTGGAGAGTATCCCTTGCACTTGGATAATGATGGAGAATGGTTAATTCATCAAGTTTGATGAAAGGGATGATGAAAAGTGGAAGTGAAAAAGGGATTTGGAAGTTGAAATCACGCTGCCTTCGAGAGAGGTTTCTGGGACTTGCTGAGAGTGATTTCCTTCGGATCTGAGCTCCCCCTTTGCAAATGAGGTGAAAACCTCCTATTTATAGGCCCATGGGGCTGCCGATTGGCATAGAGCCCTTCCTTCCTATCGGCCGGAAGGTGCCAATTGGCAGGTTCTGGAACCTGCCGTTTGGAAGTGTGTTTCAGGCTTTTTCGGAAAATTAGCCGCTGAGGGCGAACCGTTGGTCAGGATCACGGATGGGGCATACCGTTGAAAAGTTAATTCAGAGACCTTATAAAGTCCTTTGGACTGCTCCCGGGTTCGGTAGTTGACTTTGGGTCAAATATGGCTCGGAAGCGTTTGTCGATCCATTGGACGGGGAATCGTACGGACGCAAACGGATCATTCATTCGCATGGTAAGTTCGAATCGCACACAGGGCATATCATTGGAAAGTTTAGGAGATATACTTCGACATTCCAAAGAGTTTAACCCGGTTTGGAGAGTTGACTTTGGTCAACCGGGCCCGAGAAGCATTCGGTGACCTCTCGGAGTCAAGCGGATCGTTCATTCGCATGGAAAGTCAGTATCGCACACGGGATGGACCGTTCAAAAGGGTATTCAGAGCCCTTCGAAGATTCATTCAGCCTCGATTGATCTGAAGAGTTGACTTAGGTCAAACAGAGCCAGGGATTGCTCGGTGGCCTCTAGGTCAGGCTTCGGACGCAAACGGATCATTCGTCCGCATGGTAAGTCAGAACCGCGCACAGGACGGACCGTTGGAAAGGGTATTCAGTGCCCTTGGAAGATTCATTGGGTCTCAGTCGAAATGAAGATTTTGACTTTTGGTCAAACCGAGCCGGGGAGTGCCCGATGGCTTCCAGGTGAGTGCTCGGGACATGACCTGGGTCTGCGGTGATGAGTGGAGGTACTAGGAACCTAAGGATTTTTAGGGGGTAATAGAATGAGGTGTCTACACAATCCTATATAAAATTAAGCAGGAATCTCATATGGATCATTCTTAGCATTACTGTCGAAAGCTTTTTTAAAACTTATTAACCACCTAGTATTCAAAAAGCTGATGTCAAAATTTTAATCTTTCTATTTACCAATACATAATATAATGCATAACAAAAAAATATCATATACTGATAGAGTCAAATCATCTCATCAAATGACTAAAACAAAGTCTTGCCGAATAAACCATTTCCTAAATCCAAACCAAAATAAATTAACATAGAGTAATAAATCCCATACAATCTGAAATGAAATAACTGAATAAAATCGTGAGCGACGTGCTTGAGATAAACTGAGATAGCATTCCTAAACTAGGAATGAAATGAGAGAAGCGTCTATCCAAATCCTACAACATCCACACATGCTACATCGGAGAGTCCCTAGAGTGAATTCAAGCTTGGCGTTCCGGTGGCTGGACACTTAAAAGATTCTGAAAATATTTGATAGCAAGGATTAGAACCCAAAACGTTTTGAAAATATTTAGCAAGTGATTAAATTTGCAGTAATTTAAAATGAATGAATGCTTTTTATATTTAAGCTAGTGTCGCACTCCTTAGAGGACATACTCACCCCTCCACTAATATGTACACCTAACGCTTTACTTATATCTCCCCTAGTCATCTACCCCATAACTAGATAATCGATATATCTCCTTTCAACCACCCTGCTCAAACCCGAGTATGCTTCTGAGTTGTTAGTCTCATTAACTTGTTTACTCATTTTCCCTTTTTAAATCCATATGATATTCACACCCATTATATACATAATACAATTCGTGTCATGTATTAAATTACCCATATATAATTATTTAACCCATTATATACGTAAAACCATATTACAACATTCACAAATATGTTGAATATATACACAATCCATCCTCTCGAGTAATACCTCACTGGATGTATACTCTAAAGTGCCATCTTACCAGGTGTGCTCACTTAACATAGTTAACCCAAGTTGGAATCGCCCACGAACTTGGCCAAAAATATAAACGTTGTGGAAGCGGTCATATTTCCTTCCTGAAAGTGAGATAAGCCCCTCACCCATATAACAGACGCTATGACCTGGGGATATACTCACCCTACTCCTCAAGCTAGGGGATTCACCCACATCGCGCAACCTCCCCCAATAGCACTAAAGTATATAAATTTAAATAAATATCTAATCACTGATATTTATAAGCGCACACACACAATATATATATATATATATATATATATATATATATATATATATATATATACTGTCACACACCATATATGTAATTTAAATCTCGGCTTTACCGTGCACAAAATCTGTAGCACTAGCTTATATTTTCCCGAGTTTATGGTCCGACTCTAATTTAATTAATTTCCCCATTAATTACGTTATTGCCTTCCCGAGTCTATGGTCCGACTCTAATTAATTAATTTATCCAGTAATTAACTTAATACATTTTCGAGTCTTTGTTCCGACTCTAATTAATTAATTTACCTACTAATTAATTTAATGTCTTCCCGAGTCTATGGTTCGACCCTAATTTAATTAATTTATTACCTTGGCGTCACTCAGCCAATATACCAAGATTTGCTCACTTGACCCGTATCTTAATATTACTCGAGTCTATATTTCGACTCTAAATGAATCAATTTCTCTCCATAATTAATTTAATACTTTGGCGTCACTCAACCAGTGTACCCGGACTCGCTCACTTGGTCCAAAAATACAATATCCCCAATTAATTATTCAAAATTCTCCTCAATAAATTTTGCACAATTATTAATCTATGGTTTTCAATTTACTCAATTTGCCCAGATTTTTAAAATGCCGTTTTGCAACATTTTGGAGCCGTTTTGGAGAAAACGTACTAGAGAACAAAAGTTAGAAAACGTGATTTTCTACCGGCCAGTGTGGACATAATCACCATTAACAGCTTTTGTGAAGCTTTTTACCCAAAATTCTCCATTGAAATCCTTAAGTGTTTAAAATTAACTCTAACCTAACTTAAGTCCAAATTCCAATCTAATAATTGTCATCCCAGATACGACATTAACCATGATTCTTCCCGGATTCTTTACAGATCACAAAACCTTTCAATTTATCAATTGGTTTCTCCACAATTCATATAAATAAATTATCATTCTCAAATCTCAAAATTTATTTGTAATATCCACAAATTTAAAATCCCAATTTGTGTCTACCCAACCCAAAATCATTAGTTTAACACTCCTACTATGATACGAATTGAAGTTTACAATTAAATTAAAAGCATGTTTAACCACTTGCCTTAAGAGTTCATAGTGTCTGATTATCCTTTGGTGTAAAAATCATTGTGTGATGAATAACTCCTTCCTTGTTCTTCCTCTTTGGCTCTCAAGAGTACTCCCTCTTTGTCCCTTACATTCTCAGACATCTCTCAAATGAGTTATGGTTGCCCACAACTTCAAAACTTAGGTTTTTATCTCCAAATCCCATTTTAATCTTATAGGCCTAATTAAAATGGCCAAAATACCCCCGAGTGGGCTCGGTTATGCCCAAAAATACCTCGTGACCCATTTACCACCCCCGGGTACACTTTTCCGACTATATCGACCCATCTGGACTCAACCGTGCACTCAGAATTGACATCCTAATTAATTTATAAAAAGTCCCTATCTCACACCCAACTTAGTCTATATTCGACTTCCATCTGAGATAAATAAATGTCATGTCACTTATACACGTTATGATGTAAATAAATTATTACTATTCACTTAGTAATTTAATTTTCATTAATATTAACCATTTTCTCTTCGATAAATATTTAAATAAATATTAACATAATTAATTCAATTAGATTACGACACACGGGTAATTTAAAATTATTCGAATTAATTAAATATTAAAATTCACAAATATACGGGGTGTTACATACTTCCCCCTTACAAAGGAATTTCGTTCCCAAAATTAGGTCATACCTGCGACGAATAACTTAGGATACTGCTCTCGCATATCCTCATTTCGCTCCCAAGTAGACTCATCAATATTGTTATGACCCCACTGCACTCTCATTAGTGGTACAACCTTAGATCGTAGCTTGCGCTCACACAACTGTAGGTCTCTCCTCATATGAGATGTCTGACTGCAAGTCAATCTCCTCGAGTGGGCTGTGCTAGGAAGCCCTCTAGATGGTCATCAATCTCTAACTCGATGGTCCCCGGCTATGCAGTGCCTCAAACGATGAGCCTATACTCCACCAGCTCTACTATCTTTATGTTAGAAAATTCCCCTCCTGCCTGGGTGCCAATTTCCTTATTGCCAAACACGCAACTTTCTTTCGAGAAATTACCCGCAATAATTCCTGACTACTCATGTCAGACTTCCACCTTCAACGCACGGTAACCTCATTACATTCCTGAATTATATGGAAATACATAACTTATTCAATGCCGCTGATGGACCACAACTCATTTCGGGTCCTAATAGTTTGTCTTTACCAACCAGAGGTTGGATATCAATACTTTTCCCACAGGTTTTCCAAAAGTGGCATGCAGGTACGAAACCATTACGAGATATCCCACGTAACTTTACCATTGGTAATTACTACTCCAAAATTACCCAAAGATCTAAAATGCACATTCCTTAAATTTCTCCTACTACCTAGTCTCTTCCCGTCTACCCATGGTCTTATGAGTGACACGTCTAGCACGATATGTAACTTTGTCCCTACCGCCTCCTGACACTTCCTACCAGTGGTGGGACTGAAAGGTCTCATCTGAATTCATAATAATATTGGATGAGAACCTGACCTGCTTTACTTCTTCTTTTCAATTGATTCGTTGAATGTACTGCCCGATTATATAACCCTTCCAAATTTAATAATCATTCGTTCTGCTAAATCCATTCTGCAACCCGATGGAAAACCCTGACATCTCCCCAACTTTGGATAGCCAAATTATGAATTTTACTAATTCACATGTCAATATCGTTCCTAGAATTGTAAAATTACAAAAATCCCAATTAATAACCTCAAATCAACCTTCTACCCTTAAATGGTGTACACGGAGACAACTTCATTATGTCCCATATAACACAAATCCCCATGCTCAAAGATTGACATCGCGTGAGTAAGAATATACACCTTATCTATGTGTAAAACCATACTAGGCATATAACTAAGTGAGACTCTTCTCTACCTTCCCAAAAATGTGGCTTCTTTCTTGCCTTAAGATATCTTGTTACATGTGCCTACACCGCCTTTCCACTCCTCACGGTGGAGATCGTTCTCCTTGATATACAAAAAAAATGAACTCTTTTCTTTCTCCAATGAATTTCAGTGCATTGTACTTTCCCACTTATTTTCTAACTGTCCCACAGGCATATAATCCACACACTTATTTACACATTTCTTTATTTAAGACGATTCTGAAATCACACTTACTAGGGCGCCCATACACCCTAAATCCCATGCATATTTGCACAACATCACAGACGTCACATACGTAATATTTTTCTTTCAAGATTATCCCACAGATCATACTATATCATATGATTACATTCGATATTTGCGCAAATCACAATTTAATCTTCTCGATGTTTCCCCGCCCATGAACTTACGGTGCAAAAATTTTCTCAGTGCTTCTTTCGCAGCACTACCCTGCTATACTGGCCTTATAGCGTAATAGCTTTCACCTCAAAGTGTAACTCCACACGTTCTAAAATCACCCTTTAAACTGGTGTCCTAGCATTATATAACGTCTTTCCACTACCGACATTTATTAGGGCTCATGCGTTTAACATTTCACGATAGATCCCCAAAAGAAATTTCCCCAATGTATTAAACACTAACATTGTCATTCATTGATTTTCATAGACATAAGCATATAACCAGGATACCTAAAACTCTATCCCCATAATCATAGCTCTAATTATCGACTCCCACATCTCTAGCGGAGTTAAAAATAATGCGCTCGTACTGTCACTAAGTCCTCAGTGCTAAGTCACTAACGAGCTAAATCTCTTTGCTCCATGGTCAATCCGCCATGCCCCGAATCAGATCACTAAAAATCCCTACGCACTGGGATACAATATACTAGACAACCCTACCCTCTGAAGTCTATTTTATAAAACATTGACGCGAGCCCAACCTTCTTTCGGGTGGAACCTTGCAAAGAATATACATCCTGCCCTAGAATAGCGAACACGATAGTCTTGCTGTAACCGGCCACTATCACTTACCCATCGCTAACTAGCCCATTCCCAGGATAAGATTTTACTCGCATAACACCTCTTAAAACGATCTATTCTTGTAAAAATATATCCCCTCAGTGTCTTTATCTGCTCTCCTTCATATGGGACCAAAGAGAGCCCCACTACCTAACGGTAAATATATACACAATAGTAACACTCACGATTCAACCACTAAGTATATCCACCGCGCGATTATAGTGTTAATCAACATACTGTGAATTTTATCCCATTTACTCTGGGATAAAACCCATACTTTCTCTCACCCATACAGTGGCGGTCTAAATTGTTCCTGGATATAACACTCTCATCCAAAATGAACAAAAACTTGTATAATTGTTACCCCTGCTAGGCATTCTACTCTTGTCCTTACTCTACATGGATAGGTTCCACATATGTGTTCATACTCTTTACACATTAGACACCTCTATGTGTCATTCCCATTTATCTAGGCCCCCTGGACATGTGGAGATTGTCCTTCCCTCGGATCTAGTAATATTAATCATGATTGCCACTCCCATTGTCCCTTTGGCTTTGCTGGCCCTATAGGACTCGTTGTTGGCATATACGATCTTCCCTTAATCCACCGTCACTTGGTAGAATTTCTATTGCTCGGAATCATAAAGAATGATCCTTTACTGGGTATTTTCCCTTGTGGTGTCTCACTAGCACCGTTAAATCCAAATCTTCCCTTTGGATAGATTCTTCAACACTCTCGGCTCCCCCTTCATGGCAGCATTGATGTAAACTCGTAAACATATGACTTTTGATGACATCAACACTAGGCATCACGACCGAATTTTCCATCCATGCTTGTGTATCCTACCTATGAGTCCATTATCCAGTTATGAACCCTATTCTTAACCTCCATATCCCCCTCGTCGGGTACAAAGTTTGCAAAATAAATCAACTTTTCCTTCATGTCTGCCCGTGGTATGGTCCTCCTGAAGTAAATACGGAAATCTCTTATGCCTCTCTGTCTAGGCAACTGATGAGAGGATTTACGATTGAACCCCACCCCAAATTCCTCGTTAATTATGGTACCCCCCATGAATGTGATGACTGTCTCCCATCACTCTGTGCTGGTCCTATGAGCGTAAAATTTTGTCCGAAATTTAAACTTGCGTGTCACTACACTCCCCCATATATGATCCTAATTGAGGGCTCTCTTTCCATTGGAAAATCACCCAACTGTACCATCCTCGAACTCTAGGGAATGGATTTTTTGTAAAAGTCTTCGACTTACACCCTTATTGACTACCCTAGGTGGTTCTAAATTTATGCCACAATCCTTTTCGATGGTCCTTGGTTGACCACTGCTCCCTAGCAGTTATTCCAACATTAACTTCCTGAACATTAATCATGGTATCTCCTATCACGATCACCATTTCCAAAATACTCGATGTCTTCGGTCGAGTCCTCTCCTCCTGAAATCCTCCTACGACCCTCGTTGGTCGTCCCAAAGAATGTTCGGTGTACAAAGCCCAATCGAACTCATATATAAATCACATTAACTATACTTAATCACACGAAAATGTAAATGGACGTACATAAAGGAACACAACAATTCTATCATAAGGCTCTACATCAAAGAATGCTAAGCTGAAACGTGAAAAGCCGCACAGATCCTAAGGACACTAGAACCTGATGCTCTGATACCACCTGTGACACCCCGCCCAATAAAATACCGGGTGATCAGTCCTATATCAAATTAAACACGAATCTCATATGGATCATTCTTAGCATCACTATCGAAACGTTTTTATAACTTATTAACCACCTAATATTCAAAAAGATGATGTTAAAATTTTAATCTTTCTATTAAACAATACATAATATGATGCATAACAAAAAAAACATCACATAATGATAGAGTCAAATCATCTCATGAAATAACTAAAACAAAGTCTTGCCGAATAAACCATCGGCTAAATCCAAACCAAAATAAATTAACAAATAGTAATAAATCCCATACAATCTGAAATGAAATAACTGAATAAAACCGTGAGCGACATGCTCGAGATAAACTGAGATAGCATTCCTAAACTACGAAGAAAATGAGCGAAGCCTCTATCCAAATCCTGCAACATCCACACATGCTACAGTGGCGAGTCCCTGGAGTGAATTCAAGCCTGGCGTCCTAGTGGCTGGACACCTAAAAGGTTTTAAAAATATTTGATAGCAAGGGTTAAACCCCAAAACGTTTTGAAAATATTTAGCAAGTGATTAAATTTGGAGTAATTTAAAATGCATGAATGCTCTTCATATTTAAGCTAGTGTCGCATTCCCTTGAGAACATACTCACCTCTCCACTAATGTGTACACCTAACGCTTTACTTATATATCCCCTAGTCATCTACCCGGTAACTAGATAATCGATATATCTCCTTTCAACCACCCTACTCAAACCCGAGTATGCTTAAGATATTAATTTATGAATTTTTAGTCACATTAACTCTGTTACTCATTTTTCCTTTTTAAATCCATATAACATTCACACCCATTATATACATAATACAATTCATGTCATGTATTAAATTACCTGTATATAATTATTTATCACATTATATACGTAAAACCATATTACAACATTCATACATATGTTAAATGTATATATAATCCATCCGCCCGAGTAATACCTCACTGGATGTATTCTCTAAAGTGTCATCGTACTAGGTGTGCTCACATAACCTAGTTAACCCAAGTTGGAATCACTCACGAACTTAGCCAGAAATATAAACATTGTGGGGGCGGTCATATTTCCTTCCTGAAAGTGAGATAAGCCCCTCACCCATATAACGGACGCTATGATCCGGGGATATACTCGCCCTACTCCTCAAGCTAGGGGATTCACCCACGTCGCGCAACCTCCCCCGATAGCACTAGAGTATATAAATTTAAATAAATATCTAATCACTGATATTTATAAGCACACACACACAATATATATATATATATATATATATATATATATATATATATATATATATATATATATATATATATATATATATATATATATATATACACACACACACACACACACACACACACACTATAACAAACCTTTTATATAATTTAAATCCCGTCTTTACAGTGCACAAAATCCGTAGCACTAGAGTATATTTTCCCGAGTCTATGGTCCGACTCTAATTTAATTAATTTACCCATTAATTTCGTTATTACCTTCCTGAGTCTATAGTCCGACTCTAATTAATTAATTTATCCATTAATTAATTTAATGCATTTTCGAGTCTTTGGTCCGGCTCTAATTAATCAATTTACCCATTAATTTAATGCCTTCCCGAGTCTATGGTTCGACCCTAATTTAATTAATTTATTCCTTGGCGTCACTCAACCAATATACTCGGACTTGCTCACTTGACCCGTATCATAATATTACCCGAGTCCATATATTCCGACTCTAAATTAATCTATTTCTCACCATAAGTAATTTAATACCTTGGCGTCATTCAACCAGTGTACCCGGACTCGCTCACTTGGTCCAAAAATACAATATCCCCAATTAATTATTCAAAATTCTCCTCAATAAATTTTGCCTAATTATTAATCTAAGGTTTTCAATTTACTAAATCTGCCCAGATTTTTAAAATGCCGTTTTGGGGGATTTTGGAGCCGTTTTGGAGAAAACGTATTATTGAACAAAAGTTAGAAAATGCGATTTTCTAGAGGGTAGTGCAGACATAATTGCCGTTAACATCTTTTGTGAAGCTTTTTACCTTGAATTCTCCACTGAATTCCTTAAGTGTTCAAAATTAACTCTAACCTAACTCAAGTCGAAATTCCAATCTAATAATTGTCATCCCAGATACGACATTAACCATGATTCTTCCCGGATTCTTTACAGATCACAAAACCTTTCAATTTATCAATTGGTTTCTCCACAATTCATACAAATAAATTACCATTCTCAAATCGCAAAATTTATTTGTAATATCCACAAATTTAAAATCCCAATTTGTGTCTACCCAACCCAAAACCATTAGTTTAACACACCTACTATGATATGAATTAAAGACTACAATTAAATTAAAAGCAAATTCAACCACTTGCCTTAAGAGTTCACAGTGTCTGATTATCCTTTCGTGTAGAGATCGTTGTGTAATTAAGAACACCTTCCTTATTTTTCCTCTTTGGCTCTCAAGAGTCCTCCTTATTTGTCCCTTACATTCTAAGATTTCTCCGAAATGAGTTATTTCTTCCCACAAATTCAAAACTTAGGTTTTTATCTTCAAATCCCGTTTTTAATCTTATGGGCCTAATTAAAATGGCCCAAATACCCCCGAGTGGGCTTAGTTATGCCCAAAAATACGCCATGACCCATTTACCACCATCGAGTACACTTTTTTGACTATCTCGGCCCACCCGAACTCAACCTTGCACTCAAAATTGACATCCGAATTAGTTTATAAAAATCTCTATCTCACACCCAACTTAGTCTATATCCAACTTCTGCCTGAGATAAATAAATGTCACGTTACTTATACACGTTATGACGTAAATAAATTATTACTATTCACTTAGTAATTTAATTTCCATAAATATTAACCATTTTCTCTCCAATTAATATTTAAATAAATATTAACATAATTAATTCAATTAAATTATTACACACAAGTAATTTAAAATTATCCGAATTAATTAAATATTAAAATGCACAAAAATACGGGGTGTTACACTATCCCTCTTAGAAAAAAACAATCCTAGATAGTATTCTTAGTACGTTTTATTTTATTCAAGTTCTAATATTTAATTTTCAATTCAATTTTCTATTAATATATCACAATACAACAAGTGTGAACCAACTAGAATGCCTTCAGGGTTCATGTAACCAGAGCTACTAATGTAAGAGGGTAAGAAACAATTACCTGTAAAGCATCCCCTCATCCTACTTCCCCCATTTCCATTCCTATTACCCCCTCACCCACTCCCTAGATGCTACTCACAGTCCCTACAACCCGAGATGGCAGTACCTATCCCACCTTCTATAGCCTCCGAATCAAATGATCCCATCTACCCATCCTCAAACTCCTCTACCTTATTTGCTTCTCCACACTTTCTATCCCCTCTATTGACTATGCTTCCTACTAATATTTTAAACCAACCCCCACTGCCTCTTATTTTTTAACTTCCTCTTCCCTCATCCTCTCTAATCACCACTTCCCCACAAAATACACACTCCATGGTTACTCGCTCTAAAGCCTCTAAACTTCACCTTTCATCCGCACTGCTCGCCGCCACTCTTTCCTCTGAACCAACCTTTATTAAATCTGCCTTAACTCAACCTCATTGGATTAAACCAATAAAAATAACTTCAAGATTTGCATGACAATCATACATGGGATTTGGTCCCTCCTCTTCCTTACATGCACATTATTGGTTCCAAATGGGTCTACCGCACTAAACTTCATGTTGATGGAACCTTGGATCATTTCAAAGCCCATTTAGTTACAAAAGGGTTCAACCAAATTAGGGGTGTTTATTATTGTGAAACTTTCAATCCAGTGATAAAATAATCCACTATTAGAATTTTTCTCACCCTAACTGTATCTCTAAATTGGCCTCTCAAGCAACTTTGATGTCAAAAATGCATTTCTTCATGGCCACTTACAAGAGGAAGTCTATATGTCTCAGCCACCTATATTCATTGATTCAGATTTTCCCACTCATGTTTGCAAACTTAACAAAGCCATTTATGGGTTGAAGGAGGCTCCACGTGCTTGGTTTGATTGGTTTAGCTCATTTCTCCTTACTTTGGGGTTTACATGTAGCAAAGTTGACTCATCTATTTCTGTTTTTCATTATTCACAAGGAATCATATTACTTTTACTATATGTTGATGATATTATTCTCAGTGCTAGTACTTCTGAGCTTCTTCACTCTCTCACCAATAACTTAGCTATAAAATTCTCCCTCAAGGACCTTGGCCATTTACATTATTTTTTAGGGATTGAAGTTCTTCCCTTTTTTGGTGGACTATTTCTCTCCCAACACAAGTATGTTATATCTCTCCTAGAAAAGGATAATATGTTACATTGTAACTCCATTCAGACTCCAGTTCTGATAAAATCACCACCTTACAGTGTGGTGCCTTTCTCGAACCCCTCTACATTCTGGTCATTTGTTGGCTCTCTTCAATATCTCACAATCACTCATCCCGATGTTACACATGAGTTAATAAACTTCACCAATGTATGGATTCTCCTACCGAGGTTGATTTTCTTCACGTCAAATGACTGTTGCAATATCTCCATGGCACCACTACCATTTCCCTTCGGCTTCTTTCCCAAACCTCTCTCAACTTATACGGATTCTTCGATGCGGATTGGGCCAGTTTTCCTATCACTCGTCACTCCATTTTTGTGTTTTACATGTTTCTTGGTGCCAACTTCATTTCTTGGTCTTCTAAAAATCAACCTATTGTTGCTCGTTCCAATTGCGAAACTGAATATCGTGCCCTTGCCTCTATCGCTGCTGAAATTACATGGCTTACCAACGTATTTCGTGGTATTGGCATTCCAGTTTCTCAAGCTCTAATTCTCTACTGTGATAATCTCAATTCACTCTACATTACTCTTAACCCCGTTCTCCATGCTCGAACGAAATATGTTGAGCTTAATTATCATTTTGTTCATGAAAATTTTGCCCAAGAATTACTTGTTACGCAATTTGTGCCTTCGTCTGCTCAGCTTGCCGATATTTTTACCAAACCACTGTGTACTCCTCACTTTCATTTTCTCCGGATCAAGCTTTGTGTATGCCATGAACCAACATTCACTTGTGGGGGGATATTGAGGATATTAACCCATGTGACTAATGGCTTGATCATATCTCAGTTACTCACGTTTCTATCAGATCATATGAGATCCCTTATACTGCTTCAACAAATATGGGATTCTCTAAGATTACGTCCAAGACTATTATGTTTCCATGAGTATTTACAAGACCTGTAGTTCCTTTGTAAAATTATGAAAAAAGTAATAAATGTTGTTCATATCAGTTATATTTCTCTTAAATACCATGCTATCGCATTCGTGAATTTCTATGTTTATGATGGTGAGTAAAGAAAAAAAAGATAATAAATAAATTAAAGGCAACGAAAATTTAAAAGATTTTTATTAGGAAACTGTCTAGCATCGTATTCTATAACTGAGTCTGAAATAAATGAAAGTATATATATTTAATCGTACGTGCCACATATAAGGTAAAACTGGTAGAAAACATTCGAAAATCATAAGAGCTAATCAGTCGCGGTGTAGATATTCTAATGGGGACTGCTATCTTTTTCTTCTACCACCCATACATATGTAATCAAAACTATTTTTTGAGGTAAAATAGAATAAAAGTCCAAATGTGCAGGAGGTATGTCATCTTCTTCACGTTCGTCATTCATCTGGAAAAAATAATTAGGCAGACATGCGAAGTAGATAATTTTGATCTTTATATAAGGCACATGAGAAAAAGTATTGTTAGAGAGTAATCTGATTTAATATTCATGTCATAAAATTTGGAGACAACTAAAATATCATAGAACTGTCAGTCGTTTACTAGCATTTAATGATATGTAAATTAATGATCTGGTGGAGTGTAACTAATTAAGGGTTCAGGCTATAACAAGATAACCCATACATTATCGGTTATAGGGACTACAATTTCATAGACATACCATTACAATATCATCCAAAGCATAATATATACTTGGCAAGGCAATCCTAAAATATTGGGGAATAATAAACGTAATGAAGGCTTGGCACACTTAGCTTGACTGACACTCATATGTCTGTAGAAAATAAAAACTAGGCACTCAGCATCGGAGTCCTACAGGCCAATTAGAATTACTGTGCTATACCGGGGTCTAATCCCTGAATTGTAAGGTCTGCCACTAGGGGTTTCACTGATAATGTTCATAAATTATAGGATAATATTCAATTATAGTAGGTTGCAGTGCTATTCCACGATTAAAGGTAAATAAAAGAGTTAATTTGCTTTTACTGAGTCATAAGCTGTAATGGTTTATCAGTTTTAAGAATAACTGAAATATCGAGAGAATCAATATACAGAATAAACATGAACTACACAAATGAGTTTTTATTTTAAATATGACTTCAACATTATCACAAAGTGATATAACAATCAGTAATTGTGAAAGGCATAAGCTCAATAGTAATTGTCAAAGACATAAGCTCAATGCTAACACTAAAATTAAAATCACCTACTTTGAAATTTTCTACGGATTCCAGGTGTATACGTCTAATTCACGGGGTGGATTGGAAAGTTTGAAATCCTGGAGAGAGTAAGTAGGTCATAAAAACCTAATATAATGCTTATGTGATGTAGTAAGATCCCAAACTGAAATTAATTGAAGTGTAAAATTAATTATAAAGGTTATAACCATAATTTTAAAAAGTTTTTACAATTAATGTTTTCTACATTTCTAGGTGGATTTGAACTTAGTGATAGAAGGCAACTTGGATTTATTTAAGCAAAAGAAATTGAGGAAAAAGTTTGAGGTCATTTTAGAATACTTGAAAAATAGCCAGAGGTTTATATGTAAACTAAAATTTAATTTTTTAAACTAAAAATTGGTTTTCTCGAGAAAATGCTTTCCAGGTATCCAAATAGGGTGATGTAATATACCATTTTGTTCAAAATTAAAAAAATAAAATTTTTGGAAAAAAATCTGAGTTTTCCGACTGGAGACGCGTCCTCACGCGCTGAGTCAATGTAATTACGTGCCTGGTTTGACTTCTACTTATGCGCACGTGTAACTCACTCGTATTCAACCTATGATAGTTTGATTTTAATATTTTAAAATATTGACCTCAAACTCATTTTTTTTTAGAAATTTCCTAATTTATAAAGTAACTGAAAGCATTATAAAGGTTTCAAAATAGTGAAATTTTGACCAAATATAAGTAACCGAAAGCTCTGATTCCTGTTCCAGCACCATAAGGGTTTTGTTCTATATAAAAAATGTGGAATAATAAGCCTGGTTTAAGGAATTTGGTGGAGTAAAACTCTCAAATTAGTTTTATGAAATTTTAAGGGCCGAAAACTTCAAGCTTCAATTTGGGGTATTAAAACCACGTTGTGGTCCAATTAAATTTCGCACCTAGGTTGCTGAGAGCCTAAGGTAAATTTACCTCTCTTTGAAACTGGTTCAAACCCATGTAAGCAGAATCTACCATTAAAGCTGAGGCTTTAATGGAGTTTTCCATTTTTTTTAACCATTTCGGTCCATACTTAGTTAACATTCACATGAAAACTCATAATTTTACTCTATATATAGGAAGAAACATAACTAAATTGAAGAAACAACCATTCATGCATAAAATAGTAGGAAAGCACAAACTCTCAACTTAATATAGACCCCCGCCCCCACCACGCTCCGTTTATATTACATGAGTCAAAGCCCACTCAGGGCAAGTTAAAAACCCCATCAAATTGCATTTTCACTTCCTTAATATAAGAAATCAAGACGAAAAAAAGGCTGAATAAATGTATGTCAATTTCTGCTAAAACAAATAAAAATAACTACTAACATATATTAGTATGCGATACATGAATCAAATAAAGAAGAGAAATTTGCTTTGACAAATATAGTCAACTTGGTACGAGGAGACAAATAAATATCATACCAAAAAATAAAGATGCTTTGATTTCATACCAAACCAAAAAAATAATTGAATGAAATCAAATTTCATACCAAAAAGATAGAAAATACAAAAAAAGTAGATCTAATACGAAAAAATTATCAGCGATGGAGGTATGTCCGGGCTGTCATGAGCTTTTGAGTTACGCTAGGTTATGTTCGGTGATGGAGGTCTGACTGAGATCCTTTTTAGTAGGCTGGGTTATGGTCGGCGATGAACAGTCGCTAGAGAGAGAGAGAGAGAGAGAGACCCTTTTGTTTTGGGTAAATGTATTTTGGGTTTTATTAGTTTTATTAGTTTATATATATAAGTGGTGGGAAGTGTATTTAAGTCAATTTAAGAAGGGTAGATAAATAAATATAATTATTAAATTGGGTAGGGTGGGGAAGGTCACGGTGAGGCGTGCAAACTTATATTTAACCCGAATCCGCCTCATTTCACAAATGGGTTTTTTTAAAAACCAATTCCCTCCACAATTATTTTAAACGGGTTTTTAACCCGCCCCATTAGGGGTGAGTCGGATCAAGAACCCTATGGGTCGGGTTAACTTTCCATCCTTACCGAAAGGTCTTATATTTTATATCCTACGTTCAGCTGGTCTAAACTTCGGTGGAGACTAGTCCTTCGGTGGAGTTGAGTTTCAGTATGGAACTTCACGTTGGTTTAGTTGCGTAGTAATGCCCCATTCTCATATGTCTATATGGATTTAGTTTAAGTTCTCAAAAGGTGGCCATTGGGTTGCATTCTGTTTATGTATATCTAGTCATTCGTTGGTACTCTCTTGCTAATCGCTTACTTTTTAGTCTAATGATAGCGACTTTTAGTATAGTTTATGTGGGGAGGATTGGTAAATGCTCATAATATTCCATTTAGATTAGGGGTGAGGAATTCATTGCAGTGAGCGTTAACTTTAGAGCGCTGACCCAAATCTACAGATCTTCTCCTATAGGAATTATTACTGTTATGTACAGTTTAGCAGGGCTGAACAGTTAGACATACAGCTATGGGGATTCACCATAGTATCCTTAGAATATGAGTCCCTCACTCTTCATAGTTGTCATTTTTCGATTTAGAGATAGTTACTATTTTATTTTGTTCTTTTAGTAAACATTTGTATAAAAGAAGTTTTATATATTGTATTCAGTTATTGGAATTTCAATTTATTTCAATTCAGTTGTTTTGATTATCATTCCTTACCGACTCTTTATTTTTTATGATTTTTATTTATTGTCATTTTTACATTTATGTTGATGATGAGAATGACGTAATTATTTTAGTGCTACAATATTTTGTGTCCGTCCTGATCAACTCGGCATGAAAATAGGGGATGTTATAGCATTATCCAGCTTAGACTTCTTGATATATGTGTCGTCTTCAACCAAAATCTGCTATTTTTTAATAAATTTAAATAAAGCAATTTCAAGTTCTCCATTACCTTCAAATTTTCCTCAATCTCAACCTCACTTTTTTTTGTCTTATATATAAAAAATATAGCAGCAGTCAATTCCTTGGGATCACATTAGTATTGAAGTAGATTATCATGTGTAGTCTGCATAATATCCCTTATATCATCCAAAACATATTACAGGTTGGTCTCTTTACATATAGACTCCAAAGACCAATGACATTCTTGATTGGAGATGCATGAAGGGCAGGAGGTATGCATTATCCATCCCAGACTAAACATATGTGACATCTTCAACAAAATTCTACGATTCATTCGAAAATACAAATGAAGAAATTTAATGGCCCCAATCTTATTAGAATTCTCGACAATCTCAACCCCACTTGCATTTCCATCCTTCTCACGAATAATAATATCTCTTCCATTTTCCACTTGTGCCGGAGATCAAAACACAGCTCACATAATTGCATTTCCTTTTCCAAATGGATGGTTGCACTATTTCTAACTATCTTAGTGCAAAATTTTCATTTAGACAAAGCTTTTTCAACATATCCAATATATGTTTTGTGAGCGACTCATTTTCTTCATCATGTTTATGAATAGTTTCAAGTAAAAATTTACGTACTAGAGTTTCTTAACAATCCTATCCCGTGTTTGTAACTTCTAATCTCATTTGTGCCATTGCTACAGAACGAAGTAACTACTTCCTAATAAGAATACAAAATCTTATACTCTCCGCTTCCAAGTATGTAATTCATTTTACTGCTTCAAAATGGTCTTTGGTAACTAGGTTGAGTTTAGAATTAAACCATGTTATTTCCCATTAATGCAATTCAATACTACTCCTCAATATCTTCATTAACTCGTGGCTTCTCTTCTCTCTTATTGACCAACATGTTTGACTGCTCATGTAGAGACCTTAACATTGTTATATTTTAACAGTGCGCCTCACGAGATCTTGTTCTAGGTTATTTTTCTTTGCTGTTTAAATTTTTATTCATAGTCCTCTTTCAATATTTGGATATGTCCTGTGCATGCAGTCCTTGAGCGAACCACACAAATGTGATTCCCGATCTTTAGCACTTAGTTTTGACTGCCTTTATAACCAAAGTTTTTTTCTACAAAACACCATTTTCTATACATAATATTTATACAAAACACCAAATAAATATAATATCACATTAGTGTCGTCTCATATAAATATTCAAAAAATTTTAAACCTCATTTTTTTTATTTCCTTCTCTCTCTAACTTCCTTTCCAAACCTCTATCTCAACCTTACAAATCTAAATATAGGCCCATTTAACAAATCTTACTATAATAATATATTAAATAAAAGAGAAAATGGACAAACTAGGGTTTTGAAACAAACAAAAAATATATATATTCTGCAAACCCTAAACCTATGGTGGCACGTCGCCGTAGGTGTTGGTTTAACTCGGTCCCAGTAAACCCTAATTGGGTTCATTTCGATTGCATCACATCTTGGTTTTATTTGTTTCAGTTGCTTTCCATCGTAAGGCACTTACAACGGCCACTTCCAACCGTGAAAAAATAAGCTACGATTATATTCCACCGAAACTAGTCATCACTTATGGCGACGGGGGGCTGTAAGTACAACAAATCCAGTTTTTTTTATAATCTGATATTTATGTTATAAATATTTTTAGACATTATATACTTTGTAGAGGTCTTTTGAGGACTATTGCAATGTATTTTTGGTGCTTGGGGGGGGGGGGGGGGGGGGCAAATGAATAAGGTGAAATAGTTAGGTTATTTCGGAGTTCAAGAGTTTTGAGATTTTGTATTATGTGGTGTTAGTATGTGTGTAATTTTTTTATTTATTTGGGGGTATATTAGATATTTTGAAAGAAAAAAAAAAGGTACAAAACTTTTGGGTTCGGTTAGTAAAATTTGTATTTAATTTTTATGTGGTGTTTTGGAGTAAATTTTTTGGTTGAAATATCAGGACCTTACTAAATTTTCTCCCGGAGTCCCATCTTGCATAAATAGTAATAAGGTTATTAGAAAAATAAACAATATATCAAATTAAGAAAAAATTGATCATGAAAACAGGTTCAAAATTATTAGGCATTGATAAATATCTCATCGAGGATTTAAGTAAAAAGAAAATTTGAATGTAAATATTATCACTACAAGAATTTGCACCATTAGCAACATACAAATTATGTTGCTAAAGTTAGAATTTTGTTGCTAAAAGGTATTGGCAACAGATTTCACTCTGTTGCCAGCTTGTTGCCCATTGCCTGTCTAGGAAACCCTTTGGCAGCATAACAGGCTTGTATTGCTGAAAGTATACTTTTGGCAACACGCAATTGTGTTGCCAAAAGTATTTTTTAATTTGTCAAACTTATAATAAAAAATATTATTTGTGTTGCCAAAAGTCACTCAACAACAACAAAAAAAGTTGTGTTGCCAAAAGCTATAGTTTTTGGCAACACAGGAGTTGCGTTGCCAAAACGCTATACCTTTGGCAACACATGTCCTGTGTTGCCAAAAGCAATATCTTTGGCAACACATCTCTTGTGTTGCCAAAAACCATACCTTTGGCAACCAAACATGTGTTGCCATATCTAAAGTGATAGATGTAGATGATAACTTTTAGAAACAAAAAATTGTGTTGCCAAAAGTACAATATTTTTATTTATTACCTATTATTTTTTTCGCAATTGTAAGCACTTTTAAACCTGCACTTTTTTCATCAAACGTGCAACCTTCTAATCCAAAATAACATTACGCATTTTTCATACAATCATAAGTAATACAAAATTCCGCAATTTTCAACCAAATCTGATAAATATGAATTACAAAATAATATTTCATCACAATCCAAATATAAAGGTACAAAATAAATGTCTCCCAAATAAGAACGTAACAAAAGATGTAAACATGATCTAGCCTAATACATTAACACATTAAAATATGTTAAAAAAATCCACGTAAACTAAAACGACGACAATATCGCTCCCCTACACTATAAGAAACCGCAGCTCCAAGCCACCACGAACATAATAACTCCAAGCAAAATCCATCATAACCTGCACAAGATACAAAAATAAATTACTACATGGGTTTGTATAACTCCAAATGCATGTATGTTTGACTTGATCAATTTAAAACACTATTTAATTTCAGAAAATTTCGGCAGAGTTTCCTTTGTTTATTCATGAAATCCAACATGTTTTTAACATTAAAATAAACCCAACAGCAAAAAACGCAGCTAAACCACCATTAAATCCCTTTCGCTAATTTAATATCTAAAAATAGTATCTGAGTAGCTAAATAAACTTAAATAAGTATCCGAGTAGCTACGTACCTCGATCCTCCGTATCCATTGACGTTTCCATGTGTCGCAAATCCATTTTCATTCTACACAAAATACAAAATAAATTATAATCTATCCGACTTCAAAAGAGTATCTTTGGCAACAAAAATAGCTTGTGTTGTTAAATATTGTTGCTAATGGTGTAAATTCTTGTATTGTATCCTTGTGAAAAAAGCATGTCAAAATGAAATTGTTTACTATAATTACAACTATATCAAGAAGAAAAACACTTGTATCCTATAGAGAATGATAATAATAAGTTCTACTAGTGTTCAATTTATAGAAACAACTTCCTGTGTGACTTTGGAGAAAAGTCCAAATTCTCCCATTGGTTATTGAAAAGTCCCTGTTATCCTATATGCTTTTTTGTTAGTTCACAATCTAGACAAATGTTTTTCTTTTTGCATGTGTCAAACTGTTACAGTATCAAATAATAGGTTAACACCGAAAAGGTAGCTATAAAACTGAAATGTTTTGATAATTTCTTTTAGCCAAATGAATTTTTAGATTAATTTGTTGAAGGATTTTTTAGACCTTGTTTCATATATTATTAACTACATACTTTGAATATTGAAATATTAAATAAAATTCATCATATGTTCATAATCAACATATTAGATTATCAAGACTATCTGATAAAAGAATTATAGAAACTGTGTACCTGAATACATATTGGTGATTGAGACTTAGAGGTTAAAGGTCTTCCACAGATTAATCCCACTTTCTCTATGAGTTATCTCTCAAAGATGGGAATGAAGATGAGAGTGTTTTGATTGTATTAGCCTTTGGGACTAGAATCCTTCATTATATTTATAAGTATCTAATTAGAACCACATAAATCCTAATTATGTGTCTCTTGAGTAACTAATAGGGGACTCTTGAGTAACCAGTAAGTGAATATTGGATAACCATACATTACAAACCCATACTCATTTTTAGATGTATTATTGGGTTCTACTAATTAGATTACTTAATTATCCCAAATACAATTGTTATTTTAATATGTAAGCCCACAATAATATATTAAAAATATTCCAACATTCTTCCACTTGGGCTACATATTAATTTCGAATGAAATTATATTCGATAATATTAGGTGTATACCATATTTTCTATCTATTCTTGAAACAATTCCTTAATCAATATAGGTCATCTCTTATACCAATATGAGATCAAAACAGTCTTTGTTACATTTATTTTGTAACTTGATCCATCAATGATCACAATACCAAATATGTTCAGTGACATAAATCGAGTATGGATGTATAACAGGAAATAACATACAATGTCATCTCAGACATGCCTACTTTCAATTGGTCCTAACTTTATCCTGTAGTGAGATCAAACTTTTTTCTTTTAAACCTTATGTTATACCACAATTACAAGACAATACAATCATGGTAAACAACAAACTAAAAATACCATAAACTTTATTCTATAAAAAAATTGAAGCATACATCAAGTATCTCAATAGTGTCAAAGAAAAGAACGTTATAACAAGGAAAAACTTCCACTAAAATTGAAAATCATCAAATACATTAAAATCCATATGAGTAGTGTGCCCATGAAGGACATTACATTGTAATAGTAAGCAAATCCATGAGTATGGAGTTTGTTCATATATGTTCAATAGACATTATCTTACTCTGAACTCTTTCCTTAACAACAAGAAACATATTGTCTATGTGCTTAAAAATTGATGAGCTTTAGTTGTTATTCGAATTAAAACTTTTAAATTATTGTCACAACATATCTTTAGTGGTCTTTCAACACTATCAACAATTCACATCCTAGTGACAAAATTTCGCAGCCATATCACATGATTTGTTTCCTTATAACACGCGATAAACTCCAGTACTATAGTGAAAGATGAAATGAGTGACTACTTAGCACTCCTCCAGGAAATAGCACCTCAAGACAACATGTATACATAGCTAGAAGTGAATATACTACTATCTTCGTAACTCACAAGATCGGCGTCAGAATACCCAATGATATCTTAATTTTATGACTTCCGATTGATGATCATGTAGTTGTTTATCCTCTATAAATACCTAATGACCCGTTTTGGCTACTTTACGATGATCCATTCCAAGGTTATATAAATATTTTCCTAACATACCTACTATATATGTTAAATAAGAACGCGTACATCCTTGATCATTTATAAGACTTCCTACAGCTGAAGCATAAGGAACATTTTTCATTTCATCACTTTCAGTCTCATTCTTGGGGAATTGACAGAGACTAAGCGTGTCTCCTTTATCAACGAGAGTATTTCCTTGTGCACAATCTTTCATGCCAAATCTAGTGAATACCTTCTCAATATATATCTTTTCTGATAACCCAAGGATACCCCGAGAGCGATCTTCTTTCATCTCAATTCCTAATACAAAAGAGGCATTCCCAAGATCTTTCATTTTGAAATGCATAGTTAGAAATCTCTTGGTTTCGTGCAATAATCCCATATCGCTGTTAGCCAGTAGTATGTCATCGTCATAGAGCACAAGGAAGTTAAATTTACTCCCACCGAACTTCTGATATATATAGTCATCAACTGCATTAACCTCAAGGCCATATTATATAATGACTAGATGAAACTTGTGATACCATTAATGGGAAGAATTTTATGAGACCATACAAGGATTTCTTGAGTTTACAAACCATATACTTTGGATCACCCAAGACAAAATTTTCAGGTGGCACCATATATATGGTTTCCTCAATGTCACTGATGAAAAAATTCATCTTAACATCCATCTAATATATATCTAAATCAAAATGAGCTATAAGTGTCATTATTGTTCTGAAAGAGTCTTTCGTTAAAACAGGAGAGAAAGTTTATTTATAATTAATGCTTTTTTTATCAGTGAAACCCTTTGCGACTAAATGCGCCTTATATCACTCAACATTTCCTTTAGAATCCCGTTTGGTTTTAAATATCCATTTACAACCAATTACTACCTTCAGGTAACTTGACAAGATCCTAAACATCATTATCTCTAATGGATTTATCTCATGATCCATGGCATCAATCCACTTTTGATAATTGTCACTTTGTTTAACATGCTAGAAGTTGATTGGATCATTTTTCATTAAACCTATTTTAAACTCATGCTCTTGAAGAAATAAAATGTAATCTCTTAAAATTGCACTTCTTCTTTCTCTAATGGATATCCTTAGTGGCACTTCCTCATGAGGGGTTTGAGTTTGCTCTTTTGAAGTAACTCTTAGATTTTGAGAAGGGAAGTCCTCATTCTTTTCTTCTTGACGAGTGTCAGTAGGATGAAAAATGCTTGGTAGAGTAATTTATTCCACTTCAAAAACAACATTCTTATTCTTAACCATATCTTCCCCATAAAACTCAACATTCTAAAAAAATCTCATGTATCTAGTCCCAAAAAAGTACTTAGTTGAAGGATTATAGAAACTAAAACCCATCAACCATTCAGCATACCCAATAAAATAGTAGCTAAAAATTCTTGATTCCAGTTTCTTTTCAATTGGCCTATAAGGCATTGCCTCAGGTGGACATCCCCAAAATGTGTAAATGCTTAATGATAGGTTTTTGGCTTAAAGTAGTTCATAAAGTGTTTTAGCTACCACTTTACTAGGTGATCTGTTTAGAATATATATTGCAATCTTAAGTGCCTCTCCCGAGAGTGATTTTGGTAAATAATAATGACTAATCGTACTTCTTACCATGTTCTTAAGCATTCTGTTTCATCTCTCAGTAACACCATTCATGCTAGGTTGCCCTGAAATTATGTATTGTGGGACGATATTGCATTCTTTAAGAATTTGGCAAAATTTCCTATACTTTGTTCACCTGATCCATCATATCTGTCACATTATTCATCACCACGGACAAATTTGACAACTTTAATCTTCTTTCCTCGTTCATTTTCAACTTCTAATTTAAAACCCTTAAAAATTTCCAAGGATTGAGACTTCCCATGAATTAAATATAAGTACCCATAATGAGAATAGTTGTCTATAAAATGGATAAAATACTATTGACCATTACAAGTAGTCGTAGGGAATGGACTGCATATATCAGTATGTATCAATTCTAAGACGCCAAAACTCTTTTTGGAACTTAATTTTTGAATGTTTGTCTATTTCCCTTTTATGCACCCAATGCAAACATCAATGCCTGTTAAATCAAGGGGTTCAAGTATTCCATCTAATATAAGACTTTCAATTCTCTATTGGGAGATATGACCCAAACGATTGTGCAAAAAGGTGGCTGAATCCTAATTAGTCAGTTTTCATTTTGTACCTGCTCTAGTTATTTTCAAGGTTTCATTAAAAGAAGCATTGGTATTCAACATATATAATTTATCAATTGAATAACTAGTCATAACAAGAGTGGAATTAAGAAAAAGACTCACTTTATTATTTCAAAGTGAACAAGAAAAATTAAATTTGCCCAAAATAAAAATAAAAAACAAATTACGTCTAAAAGATAGTACTACATAAGTCTCTTTTAAATAAATAAAACGACTACTCTCAAAAGATAATATAAAGGTTCCAATTGTTTCAATTGTAATTGTTTTGCCATAGCCCACATAGATGAATCTTGCAGCAACATTTAGCGATCGACTCCATAAGCAACCCTACATAGACATACTTACATGAGTACTTGTACCAGAATCTACCCACTAAGTATGCCAAGGTACTAAAGTCAAATTAACAGTAAAATAAACTAAAGTGAGAAGTGTATCTTTCTTTACACGCCATAAAGCCTACATGGAACGATCATTCTACACATGCCCAGGTTTATTGCAAAGATATCCGGTAAATTTCAGATCCTGTGATTTTGTGGAATTTTAGGTTGTGATGTTCCTACTGCAGTTTTTTTATTATAATTCCTTTTTCGCTTATTATTCTTTGAGGCAGATGAAATATGATCACTTTCAGTTGTCTTTCCACACTCCAATATGTCCTCTGATTGCACACAATGAGAAATGAGCTCACTAAGATTCCGTTTTCCTTTTAAGTATTATATATATCTATAAAATGTCCATAGTGTGCAGGAAGGGAAATCAATACCAGATACACAAGCAATTCATCACACAACTCTAACTTTAGTGCCTTAAGTTTTGAAACGATGTTAGATATCTCCATAATGTACTCCCTTATGTTTCCTTTACCTTTATACCTTATTTGGATAAGGTTATCTAGAAGCATACTTGTTTTAACCTTTTCGTTCTTTGGAAAACGATTTTTAATATTTTGGAAGGAAACCCTTAACACTTATATCATAATACATACAACCCCTGAATGTTTTTGGAATACTACTCTTTAACGTCATTAGATTGAAGTAATTAGAACGATCCCACTTCTCAAAGTTCACTTTATCCTAAATGGAACGTTTCTCCGTAAGAGGATAGGGTTGTTCTTTCCTCAGTGAGTTGTCTAATCCCATGAAGCCAAGAAATATATAAATGTTCTCTTTTTGGTTCTTGAAGTTTGTGTTGCTAAGAATAAGAATTGTGTTCATGTTGGCAGTGATATTACTAGCATAAGAAGCAACTGAATTTAGAGAACAAATAAGTAACATAATCTCATATTATAATTCATGTCAAAAAAATTATATCCATTTACACATGTCTATGCAGCACGTCAAAGTTGGCACTACTCAGTCGTAGTTATTGTATTGGTTTCATTGGAAATTATATGATGTAAATGCGTCATATATAAATTCCAAGTCCTATTCCTTATTTGGACTTTGATCCTAAACCCTTTTGTGAGAATACTCTAACACCTATTTTTCTACGTGATGTTCACCCACCTTCTACCAATCATGCCAATAGTGATCAACATAACATACCAACTTATTATAATATTGTTGGTAACAAAATTGCATCTAGTTCACAATCACTTAAAACAACTCCATCTATCCCTCCTTTAAGTACTCCATATATGAGTGGAGACACAATGTCTGTTAGACTTCTTGGTGAGGTTTATCAAGAAATTATTAAAGAGTGTAACACATGTAATCTCATTGGTAGAATCATGCTTGTCAAGGGTGACAAACCATGGAAGTTGGATGAATTGAAAGCTCACCTCACTAGTGTTTGGCAACATAAAAATGGTTAAGTTCTTACACATTTGAAAATCCTACTACAACCTTTGTTTTTCTTGCTCAATTAAGATAAATAAAGTGTGGAACATTTGTAGTTCTAAGCTTTCAATGGGTTTCTTTAAGATTTTTCAATGGGTTCCAGATTTTCATCCGGATACTCATGTAATAACAACTTCCACTATTTGGGTTACATTCATTGCCTTTTGCTAAGAATATTGGGATCTATGACTTTTTTTACAAATTGCTAGAGGTGCTGGTACTCTTTTATGTATAAACAAAGCTAATATGGATAGGTCCTATGGCAATACTATTAGGGTACTTGTTGAGATAGACATGCCCCAAAAACCTCTTCACAAACTACTTGTTGAAAGAGATGATAGTATTTTTTTTGTTAAGGTTTTTTATGAATATCTTCCTAGTTAGTGCAACTTCTGTAGGGGGTTGGTCACAATGTTGGTGAGTGCAGGAATCTATAAAAATTGGTCGCTAATAATGCTCTCCAAAAACCTCTTAACAAAAAACTAGCTACTAAGCTATTGTTTATGCTCCAAACTCTGATGAAACCCATAATGATTTACGTCCCACAATAAAATATGGTTCCCTCCAGTTTGATGGAATAGCCGAGCTAAGTGGAATAGAAACTTTTCTCAAACAGTTGATTCCACATGTTCAACAGATAAAATGCAATCAACCAACTAGCTCATTATGCTCAAATGGGTTTATTGTGGGACAAAAATCAACCAACCAACTGGAGGGAAACATCTTTTATTGTGGGATGAAAATCATTGTGGTCTTCTCAAATAGTTGGTTCCACATGCTTAGAATGACAGTGAGTTAAGCTCAAAACATTTAAATGGCTTCCGAGTTGGTAAACCGCCCGAAATTAAGGGAGCTGAACAAATTTTTGAATTGGCATAATATTCTCTAAATACCTAGCTTTTTTAAATTACCCATGTCAAAATTTTGGATGAAGTAGATTATGTATCAGATATTCCACAAGTTTTTGTTATAAGCAAAAATCAAAGCGCTCGGATCAATACTTCAAATTTAAATAATTCTATGATGTCACGGACATTAAAAACAAATGGTTCATAGCTTAAAAAAAGAGGTCAATAGGTCAAAAATTAGAATATAAATGGCTTTCCACACTCATCAAAGTCAGGGAAGGAATCTGATAATGAGGAATCAAATGATGATCAACTGTCTTGAACTGCAATCAACAATCAACATCATGGATCTTCTGTTGGATACCCAAATAATAAAAAATAAAGCTATATTTATCACTTAATCCAACATGATTCCATAGGAGATAAACTTGTTTTGCGTAATAATGTTTTTAAGAGTTCATCTCTTGATAAAGACTCTAAAAGTTATGAAGATATGACTCCCTTAGAGAATATTAATACAAGTGACGAGTTATCCTAAGCTAATCCTATTAGTGTACAAATTCACGATGAACGCATCATTGATTTATTCATGGATCTCCCCAAACTTAATTCAATAACTGCGGTGGATTCCAATCTTATCTCTAATGATATAAATTCTACTGTAAAAAAACACAATTGAAACGTCATCCGCAAGAGACCGCGTTCAAGAAATCGTAGGACTTAAATGCTTTTTAAATTGGCTTTAGATTTTTGTTTATTTTTCGCAAGAGTCCGGCTCTAGTGCTTGTAAGTGCCCTTGGAGAGGCTTTGTATTCACCTATTAATAAAATATTTGTCTTTTAGAAAAAAAGCATGTCAAAATTAAATACATAAATACAAGACATAAATTTTATGCAATTGTAATGGTGCGCCCTTTTTCAGGATACCTAGCACAACATTAACGTTTAGTCTTTGGACATAGACATCAAATTATAAGTGCAGAAATCCAATGTTGATGATAAATTCGATCAAGCAATAGCCTTCCTTTTGGCCTAAGTAATATCCAAATGGAAACTTTATAATCGTCACATATTTATTCCCGCATGTATATTTATTATTTGACTAATTAACAATCTTCCTTTCTGCCGATCACTAATCGCATAAATGATAAATACACACATATTAATAACTCAAAATAGATTAATCTACACAATAGAGGTTACTTTGGCAACATATTACTTCAATTAATTTATTTTAAAATATAAGACAAAGGGGTATTAATAAAATACCACAAATAGTTATATTTCTAAAAAAAGACCCTTAATCGATAATTGGTCTAGTCCTAACAAAATCCTAGGAGCCATATCAATTCAGCAAGATGGCCCGAATCGATTCGTAGTTGGGCATAAACCCAGTTCTGAAGTTTTATATGGGATTTCCATTTTTAATCCAAATAAATGATCCAATACAATTAGAAAACATACGATTTTCAATAATAATTGATCAAAAACCTTTAGAAAACATGTGATTTTCAATTTATTTTAAACAAAACTGAATTAATCCATCATGAATTAAACCCCTTTGAGAGAAATCAAAATCATTATGGATTAACAACCCTGAATTAATTTTGGGATTATGATTATAAAAATTATTAGATATCATACATAAATTCTATATAAAATCCTAAATCTATATGGGTTCTCACTGGATCATATGTATGAGAAATTGGATAAAATCACTTCTAAATAGCAATCACAATACTAATCCTAATAATCTAATATGAAGAGGCTCTGATGCCACTTGTTGGAATAATAAATTAAATTAATCATTTGTTCATAATTAACATATTAGATTATTGAGATTACCTAACAAAAGAATTGTATAAATTGTGTACCTAAGTCCATAGTGGGGATTGATACTTGGGGGTTGGAGATCTTTCACGGACTAATCCTCTCTCTCTCTCTCTCTCTCTCTCTCTCTCTCTCTATCTTTATCTATCAATCTATCTATCTATCTATCTATCTATCTATCTATCTATCTATCTATCTATCTATCTATCTATCTAAGTTCTCTCTCGATGATGGAAATGAGAAGAAGAGTGTTTTGAGTACATTAGCCTTGGGGATGGAAACCATTCATTATATTTATAGGCATTTATTTAAAATCCCATAAATTCTAATTAGGTGACTCTAGAGTAACCAATACGTAACTTTTAAGTAACTCGACTCTTAAGTAACCAGTAGGTGACTCTTAGGTAACCACACATTACAGAGACCATATTCATTTTCAGATATATTATTGGGCTATATTAATTAGATCACTTAATTAGACCAAACTGAATAAAATATCAAATACAATTGCTATTTTAACATGTAAGCCTATATTAGAATATTAAAAATATGCCAGCATTGAAACCAAACTAGGCCCGAGGACAAGATAATATTTGAGTAAGTTACTATTGAATTATTTTTTTCATCTTATTAAATGTGTTTATTCATTAACTTCATAGAATTCTATTGGACAAAAGGACTCTTATCAAAATCTCCATCTAAACTCATGGAAATAGGGGAAAAAAATATTAGCGCCCTTTTCGCTTTTCATTTTTCATTATATGTACATGTCACGTTTTCAGGTAGTCGTGAACCTGTAGAAAATATATAGCTACAAAATACTTAACATTCACATGGTTCATAATTGAATTTCACCATCAATATTCTGAATGAGGGAGTTTATTGAGAAGTATGAACCAAACAATTTTCTATGAACATCAAAGAACCTTGTCCTTTTTTTGCAAGAACATTATTTCATTTTTCATTTAGGTTCTACTTTTTACTTTTGATGGTAGGTTGATTTATATATGTTTGTGGGTTAAGGTTCAACGTTATGAGGTCTAGATGGGAACTCAATCAATAATAATTGTTATGTGCATTTTAGTTCTTCTATAGCTCTAAACTATTATGACAAATTTGCTAATGATACTATATGTTTTATTTGATTTTTTATTATAATGTATTGCCATCTATTTCTATTAAATAATATTTGTGCTTGCTAGGATTTTCAGGAAATATTCTAGCAGACGATCAACCTTTTTCACAAAGGCATTAATCATTATGTTCGCTAATACTAGTTGATGATTCACTCTAGCATCCATACTTAAATTAAGATTAAAATTAGACATGAGACAACTTCTTCAATGATTTCAATGTGTTGTTAGAGTTGGGCTTCCATTATTATCAGTTTTAAAGTTTCTTTACACACTTTTTCATAAAATTGGTTAACTTCATCTTACAATGTCTTCACTTGATCCTTCGATTAAGTCACAAGCGCTTTCAACTCCATCAATTTTGTAACATAGTTAATCATTTGTATCTCAAACTCTTCCCAACATGTGAAAAGAGAATTGTGCATATTATAAACTAAATTTGTTCTTAAAAGGATTTCTTGAGTATTAGTGGTCTTAAAGATACTGAATTTGTTCTTAAAGCTGATAATTTAAGTAGAGATATTTTTGATTCATCAAAGTCTCAAAATGAGAATACAAACGAGACTTTTTCGGTAGGGGATTTATGTGATAGTGAGGAGTTATATGATATTCAGTCGTCTGAAACTGCTATCAAAAATCAACATTATGGATTTTTTGTTTGCAACCCAAATAAGAAAAAACAAAGCTATATTCATCACTTAATCCAATGGGATTCTATCATATTAATAGGATATAAACTTATTTTGCGCAATGATCTAGTTGAGACTTTATCTTCTAACGGAGACTCTAAAAGTGATGAATAAATGACTCCCTTATCCCAAGTTAATACTATTAGTGTTCAAATTCAGACGACCACGACATTGATTTATTTTTGGATCTCCCCAAACTTGATTCAGCTCGTGCGATAGATTCTGATCTTATCTCGAATAATGTAAATTCTAATGCGAAAACTGGCAATTGGAACGTCGTCTGCAAGAGAACACGCTCAAGAAATCGTAGGACCTAAATGTTTTTTAAATTGCCTTTAGATTGTTGTTTCTTTTTGCTTAGAGTCCTACTTTAGCTCTTGTAAAAGCCATTGGAGAGGCTTTTTCTCCATCTATTTATAAAATATTTCTTGTTTAAAAAAATAAACTATATTTCACCAACAAAATTACTTACTCAATAACTAATATTTTAATCGTTAAGATACATCTAAAAGTAATTTTTTCCGTTTCACAACTTAGATACTGAACAAATTTAATCTGATTATGTTACCTTCAGTTTGCCTGTATGCTTAAACGAGAACCGCACTAGTTCAATTGTTAAATATATTTTTTCACCTAAAATTGAGTGTTATATATATATATATATATATGTATGTAAACATGATTTGTACAAGATTATTGGAGGAACTCACAAAAAATGGATAAATCATCAAAAGAGAAACATGATAGATAAAAAATAATAAAGTTACAACATCAACCACGCTACTTGGACAGTTTAGCTATAAAAAATAATATGTTTCAAATATTGCATAATTTCAACTTCGTTTCAAAAACAAAGTATCATATCATAGTCCTGAGCCATAGGTGCAATGGAGAAACTGAAAAAGAAGTCTTCGAAACTTGAGGTGATTTTTAATACCCTTTATTTTAATAAATAAAGTAATTTTTGAACATTTGTATCACGCGAAAGTGTTATGTAAAATAATTATATGCGATGCACTATATGGGTCACATAAGTGCTAACTGAATAATTTATGTTTTCAGCGAATGTTCTACATAAAAGTTTGCATTAAAAAATTATATGTAGTACACTGGGGTTGAATATAAGGAATATGAAATTACATTTTATTTTCAGTCTTCGCTTGGTGCATGAAAATGATAATAAATGGAAAAAATGATAATAGATTTTAAACGACAAAAAATTGTGTAACACACTCATATCGTGTTAATAATATACTAAAGTGTCACAAACATATTTTCTATGATTATTTTTATACATAAGTACCAAGCTTATTTTTGGTAACACTATATTTTTGACAAGTAGAATATTAGGTTCGTGATGAAGACTAAAAGGGATATATACTGTGAATGATTTCACATAAATTGGTATTATTTATATGTAGGAAAGTCATCAAGGGGAGCCAAATTTTTAATTGGATTTGAGATTGCCTAGTAGGGTTACTAACCATGTGCTTCGCACGTATGGGATATATACATGCACACACATATAAACAAGTTGGTTAGTACATGTAAAGGCTCGCAAAGTCAAAAGATAAGTTGAAAGAAATGTGGTACAAATATGGTATGCGCACATGGTATAAAAGATGGCGTAGAGGGTTCTAAATAATTGTTATAACAAATCTAATATATAATATAAAAAATGGTGTCTTTATCAGCTATTAAGACACGTGTGCCCAACTTTGTTTTCTATTACCTATACCTAGGTCTGCTTTACGAAGACTCACTTTATGTATGTCTCTTACTCTTCTCCACTTCCTCTACGATTTCATCTTCAAATCTTCTGATTGAGCCTTTCCTCTGCCAAAGATAAATATTATACGCCTCATAAACCTCACTCTATGTCCATTATCCTACCTCTGATTTTCGTATTCTACATCTTTTCATTGGTATTCCCTTCTTTACTATAAATATGTACTCTATCATTGCCATTAATGCACAACAATATTTTTGGAGAATCTCTTCATTCATATTAAGGTATTTTGGCTGCTGGGTATTTTTGTATTGTTGTTTTATTTTTGTAATCATTTTCGTGTTCATATTTTGTTATTTCCCAATATATGTCTTTCTGTATTGGTGTTTCTCGGTTTAATCATATATGTTGTCGGGTTCTGGTGTCAAACGATTTGTTATTATCTTTTTTTATATAATTTTCTTATTCATATTTTTGCCATATTGTGTTACTATATTTGTCTTTGTCTGTCTAATCATCTATTCTGTCCGATTCTGCTGACAAACGAAATTGTATGCACTACACCAAAAGGGCCAAATGTCCATCCTTCAGCCGGCCACCCTTGTCACGATTTATGGCAGTGACAACCTTATAAAGTTGTTACAGTCAAAGACCATGATAGGTCCGTGACAACTTAGTTAGTAAAAAAAATCCTTCCCTTTTTTTTCCCACCGTTTTCACTTCCCTCTTTTTTTCTCTCTCTAAGCGACTTCTCTCTCTCTCTAAGCGATTTTCAGGTGTTTCCCTCTTTTTCTCTTTGCTTTTTATATATGTGTGTGTATGTGTGTGTATGTGTATGTGTGTGTGTGTGGTGGGGGAGGGGGCGGGGGAAAGGGGGTATGGGGGTGGGGGGTGTGAGTGTGTAGGTGGGTGAGTTTATGGGTTGGGGGAAGGTGGGTGAGTGTGTTGTGGGGGGGGGGGGGCAGTGTGTGTGTGTGTGTGTGTGTGTGTGTGTGTGTGTGTGTGCATGTGTGTGTTGTGGGGGAAAGGAGGGAGTGGTGGGATAGGGGTTGGGTGGGGGGAGGGGTGTGTGTGTGTTGAAATTAATTCTAGGACCCGTTTGGCAACCCAATACCCAAATATATGTTGTACCCTTAAGTATAAATACTCAAATATTGTTGGTTAATACATAATGATTCTCCCCCATGTTTAAGAGGCTTAAAGTTCAATTTGAGATTTTTCTCACGTAATAGTCATAATTGGAATTGGAATTGGGACTTATAATTATTATTGTTAATTTAATTATGACTTTAATTGGATATAAATGAGTTAGGAGCCTTTAAATTACCCTTATTAATTGTTGGTTTTGAATTAGTAAGTTGTTAGTTTGGATTAATGTTTAGGATTTTTAGTAATTGTACATATTAGATGTTGTTGTTTTGGAATTCAGAATTAAGTTGTTAAACATTAATATTACACCGTGACAGTTGAAACAGACAAATTGATTAATAAAATATATCTTTAATTGTATAGCTTTAATGATGATATATTTATAAGACGTGATGAAATGAATTAATTGAGTAGATTAATTAGATGAAGTACGGGATATACATTTGTTGGTTTGTTGTTGCTGTTGTTGTTGGATTATAGTAGACCGATATTGGGTTGATTATTTTTTAAAGTGGCATGACTACTAGATTATTGTCCAAAAGGGGGGGGGGGGGGGGGGGAGTTTTCAAATTTTTTCTAAAATTAATTCATCTCACGAACAATATATTATTAATTCATATATATGATAATTAAATAAAACATACTTGAAATTACATATAATACGCATAGATACTAGACTTATAGTTCTTATGCGTACACATTTAATAGCCCTTAGACCCGTTCGAGAGGCATTACCCCTGTAATGAGATCTCTCGAATTGTCCCGTTTGGACGGTTTGGGACTGCATAATTTCTGTATAATAATATTCTTAGTGGTTTAAACTTGTTATTTTGGGAGGAAGTTCTGTCGTCGTATCCTAATGTTCTCTGGGTATGGACTAGATTGGCAAGTGTGAGTGTTATTTTAATTGATAAATTGAAATAACACTCACACCTGCCCATCTATGTTGTGTACTTGAAGAACTATGGGGATATACTGCCGATTTTTTTCAAATTGTAACAATGTGAATGAGCTGTTAAGTATATTACAGAAATATGTGGTCTTGAATGGGATAGAACCACTCTCCCTTTAGAGGAGATGGAGGAAATAGGAATTAATATTACAAATAGAATTTGAATTGAAATTTAAAAATTGAATATAAATATGACGTAATTAAATGAAACATACTATAAACCTAAGTTTTGTTTATACTAATCCAAAAATGCATGCTTCTTACCTTTAATAGGTAATTTTTTGTAGTAGCTATGATGGGATATCCTAAATACCAATAGTGGATGGGTGAGACAAATAGAATGGGGAATGTGTTTCGCAGAGGTGCTAATGAATTTGTGAAATACACAAAGAGATGTCATAATGATGAAGAGTTTCCATGTCCGTGTACTGGGTGTGATAATGGTAAGATGTCTGAGTGGAAAACAGTTGAACTACATTTGTTAAGATCGATTATACAAGATAATTATCGATTTTGGAATTTTCACGGGAAATTGAAAGTTCCTTTTGTCCCCGAGCAACCTTCAACAAGTAGGATAGATGTAGAAGGGGATGACGTAGATCATAATATGATAGAGGATTTAGTTGATGACGCATACGGCGTTCATTAAGTGGAAGATAATGAGGTCATTGACGATGTACAAGGTTCAGGTGCTCATGAAGATATCAGGATAAACGCTAACGATGACTACCAAAGTTTAAAATTTAAGGCTACCCAACCGTTATACTCTGGCTGTGAGAAAGATCAAACAACTTTACATGCCATTGTTGGTTTCCATATTTTGAAGACCCAATACGGTTTGCCTGGCAATAGTGTGACATGACTTCTGAATTGGGTGAAAGGCTTGCTACCCAAGGAGAATATGCTTCCAAATAACTATCATGTTATGACGAACAGTTTGAAATGTCAAGGAATGAAGTATAAATTGATTCATGATTGTGGGTATAACTGCATAATATACCGAAAGGAGTATGCAACTCTCAATCGGTATCCGGTATGCGATGAACCTAGATATGTCCAATCTACTGGCAAGGAAGGCACAAGATCAAAAGTGCCTAAAAAAGTGTTGAAATACTTTCCCATTGGTCCTAGATTAAAGAGGTATTTAGCAGAGGAAATGACTTGGCATGCTAAGGAAGAATTATGGGATAATATCATGCGCCATACTATTGATTTTACAGCTTGGAGGAGGGTGAGTTATGAGTATCCCGATTTTTCTTAAGAACAGCGCAACATTCGTTTGGCTATATCAACAGATGATTTCAATCCATTTAGAAATATAAGCACCAATCAGAGTGTATGGCTAGTGATCCTAGCCCCACTCAAACTCTCTCCTTCGCAGTGTAGGAAACCTGAATTTTTGACACTGTCTTTGTTAATACCCAGGCTAAAGGCATAAGTGATGACATCGATATCTACCTGGCTCCTTTGGTAGAAGAATTAAATGAGTTGTGGGAAGAGGGTGTGCAGGCATTTGAATCTTTTAGAAAATAAGAGTTTACACTGAAAGCTATGTTGATGTGGGCAATTCATGATTTTCCAACTTATGGAACATTATCCGGTTGTGTCGTACATAGTTATTTGGGGTGTCCTATATGTGGAGAGGAGACTGAATATCTTCGTCTCACTGCTAGCTCAAAAAATGTATGTCACTGCCATAGGAGGTTTTTACCCCCCGCTCATAGTTTCAGATTTGAGAAAAGTTCCATTTTTTTATCGGGCGGGGTTAAACATAGGTTATCGCCGAGAAAACTTTCAAGTTCAGAAATTAAAAGTAAATCTTCTGATTGTGGCCTTAATATGCCAGGTAAGAATCCTAAATTTAAGAATGTCAAGCATAAGAAGACCCCAACTGGGAACGAAACTGTGATAAGAAAGTCATGGTCTAGGAGGTCAATTTTATTTGACTTTGCCTTATTGGAAAAATAACTCGGTGCGCTATGTATTGGATTTGATGCATGCAGAGAAGAACATCGCTGAACATACTATGGGCATATGCCTTGGGGTGAGTCATTCGAAGGATGGAGAAAATGAATGAAAAGACCTTAAATTGTTGAAACTTAAGCCACAACTATGGTTGAAAGAAGATAGTAGGGGAAGGACAATAATTCCCCCTAGTGTGTTTACTTTGACGAGTGGTGAAAGGAAGGTTCTTTTAGACAATATATAAATTCAAGGTTCCATCTAATTTTTCATCAAACTTGTAAAGGATTGTGAATCATGCAATTGGTTCCTCTATTGTTTAAGCATTGTTTCTTCAAGAACAATGATTTACATAGTCCAAGGATTTGCGAATTTAAGCACTGGACCCTTGTTCATGGCATAAGAGTACAAAAAGTTTCGATTGAACGGTTATGTATTCGGAGCAAGGATGTACGAGGAAAGTACAAATATACAGAACTCGAGCATTTCATACAGGGATCTTACTTTCTTTCGAGCAAGCGCAAAATATCAAAACCCCTTTGAAGCTGAAATGACTTACTATGGTATAATTCAAAATATATTTGAATTGGACTATGTAATATTCAAAGAGTTTGTATTTTATTGTGATTGGGTAAGATTTGAGGATACAAATTCTTGTAAAGTAGATCCTAGGACCAATTTGATCATGATTGACTTGTCCAAGTTAAAGAGCAACGAACGTGATCGATGAGCCATTTGTTTGTGCATTTCAAAAGGTCAAGGAAGTGTTTTACTCGGAGTATGTCAACAATGAGTCGTAGTCAATCATCCTACATTCGCCAAAGCATTTAAACAGTAGTGTGGATGACTTGGCTGCTCCTACTGAATATAAATCCATTTTTTATGATAACCCGAATTGGAAACAATTTTTAGATTTGCAATAATTATTCCTATTATCGGACAATAGTTTAATGCTTTTATCGGACATCAGTTTAATGCTTTTAACTCATTTGTACTTGATCATTTTCTATGTTTCTCTCTTTCCTTTGTATATGTGTGTGTGTGTGGGTAGGTGTGCATGGGGGGGGGGGGGGGGGGGAGTTTTCAACTACTTTCTAAAATAGTTTAATGTTTGTATGTCTTCTTCAAGTGTGTGTGTGTATGTGTGCATTCATGTGTGATTGTATTATTATAATTCATTTGGATTTGTACTAATAACAATAATTTTTATAGAATGTCTCCATCAAGTATTAAGGCAAGGATCATGATGATGATAATGATGATGTCTTCTTCAGGGCTTGGCAGTAGCGGAGGCGACGAGGGCTCCTCGGCCCCTAGGCTCCCTAAATGGGGAAAATTGGGAATGATCGTTAAGAACAAGACGGGCTTATTGACTAGATCCCTCGAGCTGCTGAAGACGATTATTAGCCTGGGGTACACCAGTTGGAGGGAGGTGCCGAATGAGCTCAAGTTAGCTATTAGTGTGGCATTACAGGTAATGTATTTATATTTCAATTTATATTTATATTTATATTTATATTTATATTTATATTTATTCATGACTAACACTTGCATTATTTTTGTTTTGTATTTGTTTGACAGGAATAATTCAGCCTGCCCCCCAGAACTCCATGATTCTATATTAGAGTAGTTGAGGGAGAAACATAAGACATGGAAGAAAAATTTGTGGGGCTGGTACTTTGGGAAGATCCTGGAGTCCATTATTAGAATTCATGAGTCCATCCCGTTTAAGGAGCCGATCGCATTGGCACACTAGCAAAGTTCATTGACAATGAGATCGAGGAGCGATAATTGGCATCTCGCCAATCGGGGAGGAAAACCGGGCGAAAAGACAGACGTGCACTATTCCGGTCGGATGTCTTACGCCGAGGTGGAGCATATGATGGTAAGTTTTTATTTTTCTATAATTATAGAAATATGTTATTCTACATTATTTTACTTTGCGTTAGTTACTAATTTTACATTATTTTATTTTAAGAAACGGGGAGTGGCCCTAAGGGTAGGCCACATAGGCTCGCTGCCTATATGGCAATTCGAACGAAGAAGGGCAAGGATAAGGGGGTGTCCCTGAGCGTAGTGACACGATGTAACTAATCCGACGGTTTAATTTTTGTGAATTACGTTATAATTTTTTTATTTACTTATTTAATTAATCCTGTGCTTTTTGTCGTTTCAGGCAATGTTTAAGAAAGTTTATGAGTCGCAGCCTGATGCCAACAAGGCATCTTTGTCCATGAATGCACTCAGTCAAGTGCTTGGTGCTGATCATAAGGGGAGGGATAGGGGTGAGCTCGCGAGTGGGAAAATCTAAGGTCACCGGAATGGAGACGAGCAACACTGGGTTTGCTCGTCGGGTGGACATCATGATGCGAAGTTATCAAGGTTGGAGGTGACAATCCTAGATATCTATGCATTAATGAAGCCTCAGTTGGGCGGAAAGGACGAGGGCAATGGAAAGGGAAAGGAGAAGGTGGTAGAGGTGGAGGAGGACGAGGACGTGGACATCGCTTCTTCATCGCCGATACGCGCAGACTCACTACTTGATAATCAACTCCCCTACTTGGCTCCCATCTAGCGGCATATGTCAACAATCGATTGGTTGAGCGTGTTTTTACGTGACATATGTGATGACCAGCAGATAGCGAGGGGATTGAGGGACCCGAATACCGTCGAGGGTATGCCGGTTCATGGACGTAACCTTCAAAACATCGAGGCCAAGGTGCTCGTCACGCATGTGATACCCAAAAAGGAGAACTCCGTATTGTTGTTGCGCGAACAATGGGGCATGATGCATATTAAGGGGTGTCTCAATGAGTATATCATATGGTCGTCCTTCCTCCTCGAACCTAACCCAGACACTACATCGTGACATTATTTGTATCTATTTTTATTTGGAAACTTGGATTATATTTGAATTGTTTTGATTTATTACATTTTGGTTTGGACATGGATTGTATTTTTATTTTATTCGGATGTGGAAATATATATGCAATGAATTGGTACATTCTTTCTATTTTATCTGGATATATGCTGTTTGAACATGTACAATTTTTCTATAATATGCACAAATATATTGTTGGGCAGTGGCAGTGGCCAAACTGCACAGCAATTTTATTAAATTTAGCATAGATTTGTCATGGCCAATGACCGTGACAAATTTTTAAAGTTTTTCACGGACTTTGATCGTGACAAAACTTGGCAAGGTCAAAGACCGTGACAAGTCCGTGACAACCAAAGTTGTCACTCTATAATTATCACGATCATTGACCTTGACAAGTTCAACTTGTCAAGGTCAAGGACTGTGACAATCCAACAGATTTGGTGTAGTGATGCTTTTGTTTTATTTATTTCAGTCTTCTTTTTATGATTGTCATTTTAGTTATGTATGCGTTTATTTCTATAGGAAAGCATCAATTGTACAATATCAAAGTTATATCGAATTATTTTTTCCCCAAATTTAGATTGCATTTATTTTTGTGTGTGTGATTTTTAAATTATTGATGTTGTTTTTGTCTTAAGGTTTATTGTGTTTATTTACCTTGCTTTTCTTAGATCATACAATTTATATCACTAATAACATATTTAAACTTTGGCTCATTGTTTAAACTAAAGTTTCATCTAATAAGGCATATAACAGGTGGAGTTAAATTCCATTAAATACCGATTATTTTTCTTACTTCTTCCATGTTTGGAATTTCATATGGATGCCAACTCTGCATTTACTTCATCTGAATATTACATTTAATTGTGTCTTAATAATTACAAATTCGTTACGCATTCATCCCATTTAATTTCAACGTAACTATATCATCTATATATATAAAAGACTTTTAATTTGGAATTTCTCCATAATTGGTTACAAGAATGCATTTATGATGATCCCCTCGCTTCATTTTTAATTTTATGAGTAATCAAACTTAGATTTCGTAATGCCATTACCAACACTTGCTCTTCAACTCCACACAATAACCTGTTCATAAGGGCCAATTACTTAATTGATCTCAGATTGCTTTGGTCAATAGCTTCATATAATTTACATAAAAAGAACATATTTCATAATAGCAACCATTTCATGGTTTTATTTTTCTCCTTTTAGTAGGGATTTAATATTTAGTTAAAACATTTATTAACTGCTTTACCCTAATTTTATAATATGTTTCCAAGTTTGGAATTTAATATAGCTGATAAAAATTTTCTATTCTGGTTCAATATTACATTTATATTTTTGTTAACAATACGAGATTCATTGATCATTGCCTATATTGCCTTCAGCTGGTGCACTGCGAAAAGGCCGTTCGAACTAGCACCTAAGTTTTTTAAGCAAGGACGGCTCAAGAGCGTGATAAAAGCTCATTACATGTAGGAAACCCAAGCGTGCATTTAATATTGCATGAGGTAGCACATTACTCAGTGATATTTAGTGTTGGATCCTTAAGCAAATGCCGTGTGTTGGATCCTTAAGCAAATGCATTTAATATTGCATGAGGTACCACATTACTCAGTGATATATAGTGATAATGTTTGGTTTGTCCGTGCAACTTATCTAACGTTGGAACATGTTTGATAACTTGAAAGGAGTTACCAAATAGAGTCGCATTATTGGAATGGATTTTGCCATTATAATCTCAACAGTTGAAAAGGCAGGAAAAACAAAAAAACTTCAGCCTACTTACATCATATATATAGGTCAATGAATTTTAGTTTGGAACAATTCCAATTTATCTCACCTGAATGGACACTGCATAAAATTACTTTATTTTTGTTACTTTGACATGGATTTACCACTCAATGGAATTCATGTGTTACCTGCATTTCTTTCCATTTACACTCATCATCTGTTCAAATTGAAGTGCTATTCAATTTCTTCCCATGTTTCAAATTCCTTATGGAATCCAGTTCAATCCATCAATATTAAATAATTCATGACTGCACTTTTAGTATTGCATTAAGGTCTATTAATGTAAGGGTCAATTATTGAATAGTTCCTGTTATAAATATATATTTTTTTAAAATGACACATATTTTTAGTTTAACCCATTTAGTCCCTCAAGCACTCAATATTCTCTTATTTTTAGAGGTTCGTGCCAGCGAAAATCGCTCTCCAAAATATGTGGCAAAAGATTTTTTGAAGCAAAATAAAAAAGCTTGGACTAAATGAGTATTAAAAAATGTTCGAGGGACTATTTGGTATATGTCCCTTAATAAAATATGAGATGCAACATATGTTAAAATAAAATAAAAGCCAGGTATATCATATTTTACTTTTTGATGTTTTGGCTAACTTTCCCACGCTCTGTAATACAGCAGCTGCAGCACCTGGGAAATTATTTCTCAAGGGAAAAAGGAATCCATTGTCAATTTTTCTTCATTTAAATAAGGTGTTATATATACATACTGGAATCTATTCAATTGGGAATATAGTTAATTTAATAAAAATAACATATTCTAGGAATTACGTAAGTTCTACAATGTATGTACACCACTGCGGGAGCATTTACGAAATATGGTCAAATGAAAATGAGCTTTAGGAGTTAGTTTAATACAGTTTTAAAAAAAAAAATCATAATTTTCAAGTTTTTCGAGACAATTATATCATACTTTACATGAATGATATTGTTTACGATAAATAAAAATTTATAATACACAACTATTGGGGGTTTAAAAGATGTAAAGAAAAAACCGTAATTCGCATTCACGTGACGTTATTCTTATATTCCAGGTACAAGCAAGTCAAGAGGCAGCAGGATTATAGACATGATAGATAGAACAACTGAAGATAAGTTTTACAAAAAAATTGTTCCTCCCAAAGTTTTATATATTTATTCTCTTTCTTAGGATATCATTTCCGAACCTCAATAAATGGAAGAAATGGTAAGAATCTGGAAATGCTCTGAAACATTGTACAATCATAGCAAGTTGCGTTTGTGTCGCCACTCAGTTGTTTTTGTGTAAGGAATGTCATAATGGGATGCCAAACTCAGTTCAATTTGCAGATGTAATATGATTTTTTGGAATGACTGTAATGGATAGCAACTGGCTATTTTATTTCATGTTTGTGCTCCATTCTTTGTTGTTAGAATATACCCATTGTTTTGCAAAAACTGGGTTACATCTTTTGGATGATTATTTAGTTACTCTTATAATCCGCTCGCGCATTCCGTGGGGTTTTAGCCTAATAAAAAACTGTAAGTGTAGGCTCGAAACAGGGGCGATCTGACCATTTAGACGTCAAAAAGTGGTAGTTGGCTTCCTTTGGTATCTTTCCAAGTGTCTAATAAACTACATCGTGGTTTTCATTATCATTTACGCAGCCAGGCTGCTCTAATATATACAAACTGGGAGAGAGCAGCTACATGAATAAGGAAGTGCGAGACAACAGTTAATTAGGAAGTGGGACATAGCAGTTACAGCAGTTACAGCTTTGAATAAATCTAAGTGTTAGTTCGTATGTAGGTGGGGCTATATACGTTTGGGTTAATAGTGTCCAACCCAAGTCTCTTGAGTACACACCCTGATTTTACTTTACAGCCCTAAAACTAAGACCCATTACAACTATTATGTAACTTTAGAACCTCTATTTTTCACCTAAATCAATGCAAAACTCCGAAGGAGTTTTTATCTCTAAACATTGTTATTTGTAGAAAAGTGGTCAATACATTGGAGAGTGAAATAAACGTATTTTGTAGGTGGTATTATTGTATTTTGATTGTACTGTGATTGTATTTTGTAGGGGTGGCAATTCGGGCCAATGAGTCGTGTTTGGGTCTGGCCCAACATGACCCGACACAATTTTATTCGGCACGAACACGACACGACACGCTAGCGTGTTTTTTTGTTTCGCTAGCACGAACACGACCCGACACGAGTAACACGAAAAAAAAATTATGCCAATTTGGCACGATTGACACGACCGAACACGATAACCCATTAGGCTAATTGAAGATTTTTTTTTTTTTTTTTACAAGAGATGAAATTTCTTATTTGGGCTAATTGGGACACAATTGGGTTGTAATTGGGACACAATTGAGTTATTTTCTTATCATGTTGCAATTGGGCACTAACGGGCCAATATCAGGTCAATTTCCTGGCAGGAACACGACACGACCCGATAGTGGGCCAAAAAAGTCTGGCCCGAACACGACCCGAACACGACAAGCTGTTTTAATTTCGTGTCAATTTCGTGTTGGATCATGTCGTGTTGTCGTGTTCGTGCCCGAATTACCACCCCTAGTATTTTTTTAAGTGGTGGTGAACATTTTTATGGTGCTTAAGGAGAGTATTTCTAAAGTTTAAAGGGTTTCTACAAGGAAATTTTATGGAGCTGTGAGCATATTTTCGACACAACTTTTAGAAGATTTTTTCACAAGAGGCAGATTTTATTTGATGACATGTTTATATTATGAAAATATATTATGCATGCTAAGTATACATATTTGCGATTATATATTTATTATAGTAATATACATGCTATTTACAAAATATATGGTATAATTTCATGTGAAATAAAATGTTGAAATGGGTTTAGCCCATTGTTTTTAAGTTTCAAATTTTCTGAATATTGAAATTATGAAATAATTTAATGAAAAATAAAATATTAGAAGTGATCCTTGAATATAGTCTCAAGTAGCAAATTTTAAGAACATAAAATTTGATTTTTATGGAATAGAATCCTACTAATGTACTAAAAATGACGTTTTCATGAAAATGCTTATGAACAAATTTTAGAATATTGAAGTTTCATTATTATGAAAACTATGAGTAAAAATAATGTAAAAATTTACTATTTCATGAAAACGAATAATAAATAAAATTAGTCGATACTTTATTTGTGAAAAGTAATGGAAAATCACATATTGTCATTTTAGACTTAAGGCGGACATGTTTAAATATTTATTTACATGAAAGTATTAGGGTATCATTTCTGAAATGTTGTGTATATAAAATAATGTGATTTTATGGTGAAAGTAAGTATACAAATTATTGTTAAATATTTTAAAGGGGCATAAATTGGAATACAGTAAATATGATTCCAAATTGTAAATCTTTGAATATATGATAATTAAGGTGATTGAGGGTAATTAAAACTTAAAAAGGGATAATTTACATAATAAACCCCGAAGAGGATGAAATAATGATTTTTGCCCCTAACATGGTACTTTGTAATAAAAATGGTGGATTTTTTTGTACAAGACTTTAAATGAACACTAAATGATGGAAATGGTCCTTAAAAATGAAAATGAAATAGGACTTTCTAAAAGTAAAGATGTTGATATTATATAAAAAAATATGTAATAATGAATAAAAAGAAAAATGTGTTCAAGTGTAAAACAATGATAAGGGGGTATTTACCTTAGATTTTGGCCTTCTGTCCTGGTAAAATGGTTAAAGTAACATATGGTACTAAAAGATGCACTTAAGAAAGTTTGTTATAATGATGTAATAAGTTCATATAAAATATTTCATCATATGAGGGTTTAATACGAAGGTCATAAATTAAACACATAACTAAAAAAATTAATAACCAATAGTATTGTCATGGTTCATAAATAAATCTAAGCACAAACTAAAATTCATCGAATCATTTAAGAAATATAACAATCCCACCAACATAATCTTTTCTCTCACATCAAACAAAACTACATTAAATCAAATTGATATTACACATCAACCAAATTAAATTATCAAAATTAAGTGTTTGTCCGCAATAATAATCGCTTCATAATTTTAGGTAACAATGCATCGAAGTCATCTTCCCGCTTACGTTCACTATCACGTTCTCTAACAGTGATACACGTTTCACACACCTCTAAGTATATTGTCGTGAATTACTTCAAAACATCACACACAAATCTCTAGTGCATTGTAAAACACAACATATGAATTTCAGCTTTTCCAAAGTATTAAGTCATGTATAATTTTAATTGAAAATATTGTTTATATGACACAAATAATTATAAACAATTTTATAAAAATGGATAGAATCACCCCTGTTTTTAGGACTATCAGCCCTGTTTAAGAAATAACAAAAAAACTCCAACAACAATATTCAAATAGATCCATGGGTGTGTGTTTATTACTATAAACGTATCAATTTTTCCACTAAAAATATATTGTTTTAAATTTGGAACCTACCTAATTCATTAAATATTAACTTTATAAATTACTCAAAGACAATAATTTTGAAACACAAAGAATCATGTGTTCATAAATAATTAAATAAAAATAATTACCTTCTTATAAAGAATGTCAACTTTCAAATCCATTATAAACTCTCTCTAGCTATTTATGCCTCCACCGTGAGCACTTATTTTTAAACATATGGCAGAATCAGAAGAAAAATCCCCCGAATCAATTAGCTTTAATATAACCAAAACATGAAACTTAGTAGTTAACTTTTTTAACTTTTAGTAAAATATAACTACTAGGTATGTAATGTCTAATCATACTAGAAATAATTTACATAATTACACCTTCTTCACTTGATCCATCTTCTCTTAAATGCCATGCGCATAAGATTCTTGAAGAGTTTTTGGTTCTTTGGTCCACGCCTACATAACATGCATGAAATTAAGTCATAAAAATAAGAAAGACAGTTACATATTATTAAAGATTTCAATTGCATGTCATATAGGCATTGTTTAGATGATTGCAATTCAGATTATGAATAAATCTCCATCCATACAAATCATCTTGGATCAGTATTTACTGAATCAGGATGTTGTAATAAAATTATTAATGAAATTGTTTCCATTTGCTCAATAATAGGATCTAAGGTACTTATAACTGAAGAAAACATTGATGAAGATAAAGAACTAAGGATTAAGAGTGACGTGAAGAAAAAAACATGGAGAATGAATCAATATCCTATAATTAACAACCACCCGCAAAATCTCCAATGCAAGACACTACCATCAGCACTTGAGGGGGGTTTAACTTATATTCAACATATACATATACCCCATTTGGCCGATGAAACTGAATCTACAACATTGTTGACTGAGAAGATCCATTTGTCTCCTAATGAGATTCAACCTCATCTAATTAACGAGGAAATTGGATAATTATAGTACTTTGTATTTCAAAATTTTCACTCCTTTCTTCGATCCTCAAACTACAGACGCTAAATTTGCTCACGCTCCCTAGCTACATACAACACCCTCTTCACTTGATCCATCTTCTCTTGAATGCCATGTGTATAAGATTCTTGAAGAGTTTTTGGTTCTTTGGTCCATGCCTACATAACATACATAAAATTACACCTTAATAAATAAACATATATAACCACGGGCAAAATTAGTTAATTAACCTTTTCAGTATATTAACCTTAGTAAGTGAACATATATACCCACAAATATGTAATCCACTGATGACCTCCATTACCTTTCTAGCATCATCAGGACAAATCCGAAGCCTTTAAATTCAACCAACTTCTTTAACAAAATGATACACATGTAAAATATGTTAATAATAAAGATGTGGATCTTTGTCGATGTAATCTGCATGTGTTAATAATAAAGAAAAAAATAGGGAAATAAGAATAATAATTAGACAAAACATATATTCAAGTCCAAACTTTAATATTACCTTTCTTATCTGCATGAATAACAGGGTTCTGTTATCTATATGATCTATGTAGCCCATAACAGACAACATTATGCGTGTGATAGAGGACGAGTGGAAAAAAAAGATGAGGAAGCAATATCTGTTGCATAAGATGTAGATTCAAAGCAGCTTGTGTTATATCTGCTACATCCCTATAAGTTCTCCTCCGTTTCTTCTAGCTCGTGATGATTCTTCTTATGATCATCATCAAATTTCTCCTGAAATTATAAAGAACAAGCCACCAGTTGGCGTTAATAATTATATGTATTAAAAAAATAAGGGGTTGTTTGATTAGTCTTAGATATGACACCGTTCTGCTAACATTTTATGATTTTAATAAAAAAGACATTTTGTTACCCACTTACGTAAATGATTGAATTTTTTGCAATAACAATAAGATGTTATTTATATAGAGCTTACTCAATATATAGAGCTTCCAAAATAGTACAAGGAATTGTGTTCCGCACAACATTTTGACATATTATTCTCATCTTTAACCATCCGATTGTTATGAAGTAAACCACTGTCAGGTTTCAATACTCACCAGACCTAATGGGGACCAAATTCAATATATGCAAATAATAGATAAAAATATAAAAAATAAAAATATAATAAATAAATGAATAAATAACAGACTATATGTTAGGACTACGCATTGCAGGGGAGATACAATAGGATAAGAATAAAAGATCTCATATTCTCAAACCCTTAAACAAAACCCCTACAAGCATGAACAAATTCTTGTTAAATCATATTGTTTTGTTAATCACAAATTCGAATATGAATCGTAAGGTTATATCACGAATAAAACAGTTTTGACATGAATCCAGGATGTTTATCTTCATGCAATCACAGAATCGAAAATTCCTTAAAAAATACGATTTAGAAACTGACATTTGTCCATCGTTGTTGAACGGATTAAAGTGACTTGAAATGCTCCTTTAATTCCTTTCTTAAACAGCCCGGAATAAGAAAAACAGATTTCGGATTTTCTCTCCCTCCTTAGAAACAGTGTGTTTTGAGATGACTCTAGATGGTGTAGATGTCTCTATTTATAAGGGAAAGAGCGCCGGAATCCTAGCAGAGGTGGGACTCTTTCCAAGTCTCCCACTAATGCCACTAACCATCATGTGACTAACGGATAAGGTTGGCCCAAATCTTTTAATATCTTTATTTATCACATTCCTAATCAATTATCTGATATTTATCAAGACCACAATTATGGGAAATTCGAAATTTAATAAAATTGAAATTAAATAAGTAATTTCGTTACTTGACATTAATTTCCAACAGTCTCCCACTTGGTCTTAATAATTCGTATGATTAAATTAGGTATCATAAGGTGCACAATTATTGATAAATTCAGTTTGCTAAATCAAATGATTCACCGATGCGAGTCATGGCGGTTCCATGCTATTCAAGAGCATGGTTCCTTTCGTGTACCACAACACCAATGTTTCATTCAACTAAGCCTTTAATATTGGGTATTATAATGGCCTCATAATGTCCTTTTCAATAAGGACTATTTTTGTCAACAATTATTCATAATTATATGCATGCTTTCTCAAAAGACAAAAATAATAGAAATCAAAAACACTTTTATTGAATTCAAGTAATGGTGTCAAACAACTAATCCAAAATAACAATCATAGTCTAACTAATAAAGACCCATCTCTTTGACATGTTCCATAAAGGTCTTCGGAGATAGTCCTTTCGTAAGAGGATCTGCTATGTTATCACGCGTACTGCGTACTGATGTGATCAATTGACACTCTTTGTTTCTGAACTTCTTCTTTAACTGATAGGTATTTCATCTCAATATGCTTAGCAGCCTTAGTATACCTATCGTTCTTCGAGAAGAAGACTGCTGCGACATTATCACAGTGAATTTTCAGCGGCTTAGATATTGACTCCATAATTCTAAGTCCTGAAATAAAGTTTTGCAGCCATAATCCATGATTTGTAGCTTCGAAGCAAGCTATGTATTCAGCCTCCATAGTAGATGATGCAATGACACTTTGCTTAGAACTTTTCCATGAAACGGCTCCTCTAGCCATAAGGAAGACATAACCCAAAGTGCTCTTTATATTGTCAAGGCATCCCCCAAAATCTGAGTCTGAATAACCAATCACCTCAAGGTGATCAGTCTTCCGATATGTGAGCGTGAAATCCTTGGTCCCTTGCAGGTACCTCAGCATTTTCTTTGCAGCTTACCAATGGTAAATCCCCGGATTACTTTGATATCTGCCTAGCATCCCAACGACAAAACTGATGTCCGGTCTAGTGCAGACTTGTGCATACAACAAGCTCCCTACGAGTGAAGCATAAGGCATGCCTTTCATCTGCTCCCTTTCTAAATCACTTCCAGGGCATTGACTTAAGCTGAACTTATCCCCTTTCTGAAGTGGAACATTAACGGGATTGCAACTTTGCGTGCTAAATCTTTCTAAAACTTTGTTAATGTAAGCTTTTTGAGACAGTCCCAACGTTCCTCGTGATCTATCCCGAGATATTTCTATCCAGATCACGAAGGATGCCTCACCTAAATCTTTCATTTCAAAGTTTTTAGAAAGGTACTTCTTGGTTTCACTTAATAAACCAAGATCACTGCTGGTGATAAGTAAGTCAACAACATATAGTACTAAAAACACAAACTTACTCCCACTGATCTTCAGGTTTATACACCGATCAACAGTGTTTTCCTTAAACCCAAAGGATGTAATGGTATCGTGAAACTTAATGTACCATTGACGAGAAGCTTGCTTTAGACCATATATTGACTTCTTTAACATACATACCATGTTTTCTTTTCCTTCCTTTATGAAGCCTTGTGGTTGTGCCATGTAGACTTCTTCTTCTAAACTCCCATTTAGAAAAGCTGTTTTTACGTCCATTTGGTGTAACTCCAAATCATAATGAGCCATCAATGCTAATCTGATTCTTAGTGAGTCCTTCTTTGAAACTGGAGAGAAGATCTCATTATAATCAATGCCTTCTCATTGATTAAAACCTTTGGCAATAAGTCTAGCTTTATGTCGTTTGATATTGCCTTGTGAGTCAAGTTTGGTCTTAAAGATCCACTTGCACCCAACTCGTTTTTGTCCTTTTGGCAATTCGACCAACTCCCAAACTTTATTGTCATTCATAGATTTTATTTCTTCATTCATGGCATTGACCCATTTATCTGAATCATCACTATTTACAGCCTTTTCATAAGAAACTGGATCATTAATATCCCCTATGTTAAATTCGGTCTCTTGAAGGTATACCACATAATCATCCAGAATTTCCGATCTCCTTTCTCTTTGAGATCTTCTTAATGGCACTTCCTGTGGTGCTTCAAAAGTTTCATCGGTTACAATCTCATTATGTGGTTGTTCAGTTGGTTGATCATTCACTTGTTGTTCATTGTTATTGATTGGGTCAATGACCGGTGCAATAACTGCATTAGGAACAACAGGTATGTTATGAACTCTGGGTATAGGAATTTGTACCCTGACTTCTTGAATGATTACCTCCCTCTCTTTTATACTCCCACTTACTTCAGATTCTTCAATGAATTTAGCATTTCCAGTTTCTATGATTCTAGTTGTATGATTTGGACAGTAGAATCTATATCCCTTCGACTTTTCTGGATACCCGATGAAATGACAAGATAATGTCCGAGGATCCAATTTATTTTCATGAGAGTTATAGATTCTAGCTTTCGCTGGGCAGCCCCACAGACGTAAATACCTTAAATTGGGTTTCCATCCTTTCCACATTTCAAAAGGGGTTTTTGAAACTGACTTACTAGGAACCCTATTTAAGATGTGTACAGCGGTCCTTAATGAATGTGTCCACAAAAATGTAGGCAATTGTGTCCTACTTATGATACTCCTAACTATTTCTATAAGGGTACGATTACGCCTTTTAGCTACACCATTCTGCCAAGGTGATCCTGGCATTGTGTATTGGGCGCAAATACCTAATTTCTCAAGGAGTTTAGCAAATGGGCCTGGGCGTTGCCCTGACTCATCATATCTACCATAATATTCACCACCTCTGTCAGACCTAATAATTTTCACCTTTTTGCCTAGTTGTCTTTCAACCTCATTAATGTATATTTCAACGACGTTCACAGACTGTGATTTATCATGCAACATGTACAAAATGCAATAACGTGAAAAATCATCTATAAAGGTGATGAAGTATTTCTCTCCACCAATGGATGCAATATCAAAAGGTCCACATATGTCTGTATGTATTATTTCAAGTAGCTGGGTGCTTCTTGTGGCTCCTTTCTTTATATGTTTGGTATGTTTTCCTTTAATACAGTCCACACATACATCATAATTGGCCCAATCCAGGTTATGTAGTATTCCATCTTTAATGAGCCTTTCAATTCTCGGCCTGGATATGTGCCCAAATCTTTTATGCCACAAATAAGCAGATTTTTCATCATCAAGTGTACGTTTCGTACCAACATTAGGATGCAGGGCCACAAGGGTTTCAGAAAAATTCTTTTCAAGATTCAATCGATATAAACCATCTAATAAAAATCCAGAACCAACATTATTAGAATTTTTAATCAAACCAAAACCATTGTTCTTAAATTCAATTGCAAAACCATCTAAAGCGAGTTTAGAAACAGAAATTGAATTCCTAGAAGCTGTGGGAACATAAAAAGTTTCTTGCAAATCTAAAATAAATCCAGTGCTTAAAATCAGGCGAAAGACTCCAACAACTTCTATTTTAACCTTTGCCTTATTGCCCATATAGAGAAAATGCTCATTTGGATTTATTTTGTGGATCGAAATGAAGCCCTGCATCGAATTAGAAACATGACACATAGAACCAGAATCAATCCACCAAGTGTTAGAAGGAACATTAATAAAGTTTGATTCGAAACAAACATAAATAAAGGGTTTACCCTTTTTCTCGAACCTGGCCTTTCGTTTATGACAATCCCTATGGAAATGACCCTTCTTTTTACAGAAGTGACACTTGTCGTTCTTTTCCTTCTTCACAGCAGTAATTGATGGTTCAGCTTGATGAGACGACCCAGGACCTTTCTTAATGCCCTTACCGAACTTCTTCTTAAAACCATCTCCTTTGACTGTAAGATTTGCCACCTGTCCCTTAGCCATATGGACATTCTGTTGCTTAAGCCTTCCTTCCTCCTGTACCAACATGCTTTGCAAATCATTTATATTCCACTTATCTTTTATAGTGTTGTAATTGATTTGGAAAGGCCCATACTCAGGAGGTAGGGAGTTTAGGACGAATTGGACGAGAAAAGACTCGTCAACTGTCATGCACAAAACTCTAAGTCTAGCATCCAGATTGGTCATTTCTATAATGTGCTCATTCATGGTTCGAGTACCATTGAACCTCATAGTGGTCAGGTCAGCCATCAGTTTCCCAGCAAGGGATTTATCAGCAGTGCGAAAGCGTTCCTTAATGTTGTTCAAATACTCTTTCGATTTCTTAGTTTCAGGTAGGGAGGTCTTAATGTTAGAAGCAACAAACATTGCATAAACATTAGGGCCAACCTATTGGATCGAGACCATGCTTCATGGACAACAATTTCATCCTCGCTACTGGTATCAGTAATAGCAGCGGGTTCATCACACATAATTGCCATGTCCAGGTCAAGAACCCCTAGGCTGAACTCAATTTGCTCATTGCATTCAGAAAAACTAGTTACATCAAATTTGGAATAGGACTGAGCTTGTGAATATAGGTTAAGGGGAACTGCAGTTAAAAACAATGTTCACAAATTTAAATTTCACACACAACAAAATTGTAAGGGTCGAATATTAAATTATTGACTAAAATTTTGGCATATTTCATTTACATTCTGAATATCACGAACTCTGTGTTAATCATCACATAATATTCAAATTGTAAAGATATATTACCCTATAATTCATTTATCATGGTCCCATAATTTTTGCATCTGTGTTTGTTGCCTAATTCATTTAATACCATGATTAATGAAATTAATGTCAACTATTCTGTTTTTACAAAACTAGTTCTAATGTTGTTCAATTCAGATATTAGCATGTGTTGCGCCTCAATCCAATTTTATAACTAACATTAGAATAAGTCTTTAATGAATGTAAGTATATTATTCGTACACGCAGTCTCAGCCTGTGTTTGGCCTTTGACTTAACTCAAATGAATAATTGTCTACATGTCTCAACTTAAATATAGTTAATCATGCATTAATATTAACTATAATATGTAACCTATCAGTAATTACAAAGATACCAAAAGTAGCTTGAATGCCTCAAAAACATAATTGCCCAGGTATAAAAACACGTAATACATGAATTTTGCCAAAAATGAGAAAAATGAGTTTTCACAATAGAATTGAAGTAAAACATGCCAGAAAATCAAAACTTTTTGCGGAACGTTAATATCAATTTTCTGTAAAGGGTTATAAGCCCCGAGATTATTTCCTAAAATGGCAAAAACGTGGTTTTGAGGGCCTTAACGAACTCGGATTGGCGAAAAATACATTACATCACAGCCGAAGGCGGTGAAATTCGATCGTTGGCCCGTTTCCAGCCAACCTACCTAGTTTCAAGTCAATCGGACAAAGAAAATTTTGAAAAACACTATTCACTGCGCAAAAAAAATGGTCTTTCAAAATCTGTTTTGCATCAAATCGCAGTTTTCACATAATTAATCTTAAAAACACTTTCATTTTCTTATCATGATTAATAAAAGTGTTTTCCAGAACGCTTACACAACTTGAAACAATAAAATCACGCTAACGGAACATTAGGGTTCTTAATAACACGAAAAGGGGTTGGACAATTATGGGAAAATTATTATAGGATAAGGTCTGTATACAATAATATGGTTCTTAATATCATACATGACATAAATTCGTATTTCATATGCATGATTACCAAATTTATCAAAATTTCCAGATTTCCAGAAAATAAAATTTCCAGATTTCCAGATTTACAAAAATTTCCAAAAAAATAAAATTTCCAGATTTCCAGAAAATAAAATTTCCAGATTTCCAGATTTACCAAAATTTCCAGATTTCTTAGATTTACCAAAATTTCCAGATTTCCAAAAGATCATAAATCAGAATGTTATAAAGAATTTTTCATTAACGGAAAACATGAGATTATAAACCGAAAGCTTTAATACCACATGTTAAATCATACTGTTTTGTTAATCACAAATTCGAATATGAATCGTAAGGTTACATCACGAATAAAACAGTTTTGACATGAATCCAGGATGTTTATCTTCATGCAATCACATAATCGAAAATTCCTTAAAAAATACGATTTAAAAACTGACATTTGTCCATCGTTGTTGAACGAATTAAAGTGACTTGAATGCTCCTTTAATTCCTTTCTTAAACAGTCCGGAATGAGAAAAACGGATTTCGGATTTTCTCTCCCTCCTTAGAAACAGTGTGTATTGAGATGGCTCTAGATGGTGTAGAGGTCTCTACTTATAAGGGGAAGAGGGTCGGAATCCTAGCAGAGGTGGGACTCTTTCCAAGTCTCCCACTAATGCCACTAACCATCATGTGACTAACGGATAAGGTTTACCCAAATCTTTTAATATCTTTATTTATCACATTCCTAATCAATTATCAGATATTTATCAAGACCACAATTATGGGAAATTCGGAATTTAATAAAATTGAAGTTAAATAATTAATTTCGTTACTTGACATTAATTTCCAACAATTCTCACCTAAGAGGAGGTTGAATACATCAGGAACGAACTGTCTTGACCGAACCTTGTGACATGGTGTAAGCATTACCAACTCAACATAAAGGGGGGAAAATTAACACAAATAACTCAAACATGCAATAAATTGGCACAAACATAAACGTAGTAATGCCTGGATGAAAATAGAGAAACAAAAAGCAAGACACCATTGAATTTCAAGTAGTATTGCATAATAAAACCAAACATAAGCGATTCGACAAAAGTGATAAGATGGTACAAATATCTAAGAGAATAACAAGTTCGCTTAAATTAAAGACATCAAATTCCCACAATATCATATAGAAATTTTTAATGCTAAAATTTAGGACAGACAGATAATGTGGTTTAGCTATGGTTTAGGCCAAAACCAAAGTTACTGGGTATTCAAATTTAGAATCCAATATAAGATAATGCTAAGAAATAAAATGGTACTTGCACACAGGACAAAATGTTCAAAATATGAAAATTGAACTTAGTAGCACCAACCATCCCATGCAGTTGTGGAGCATTATAATTGCCATGGAGGTTGAAATAGCACCAACAATTGAACTGATTCCTTATTTTACAGCCTCAAGAAGATAATTCCCACTAGTCCTAGTGTCTATTGCTAATAATATATGTGCTCTCCTGCTCCTTCAAGTGGAATGTTTCCCTTCTTCACTAATTCAACTAATAAGTGTTGGAGATATTGGGGATGAGGAGAATTAGCAAGGTCATAGGCAAAAGGCTCCCAGTCCTGAGTAAGCATTTCGCCATGTGGGTCAGCGATCTTTGTTCCATTATCGAAGACTTTGTTGTGAGAAGCGGTGATCCTAAATCCAATCACACATTTGATCTTCATGGATCTCAATGCCGAAAATATTCCGATCTTATGTACCGTCGATTTCATGATCGATGTGTTTCCTCGAATCCCATACAATAGTACACACCTTAGGGAGCTGGGAAATAAGAGGACTCCAGGACCATCGACCACTGCTCAAAATTCATACATTCACATAATATTTGTGTACGTATGTTTCCTTTAAGATTTATTTAATGATCAAGGATTATACGGTGTTGATCATTTCAATTTTACAAAGATCATAAATGGAAACTTCACCACATAAATTTTAACAAGATGCATATAAAATTCCCATGGATATATAATGGCAGCGTAAAACATTCTAAAAGTTGGGACACAAACAGAACAAGAACTCGTCGATGAATAATTAGACTTTTTGTATAAAAAAAATAAATTATAAAAGGAATGCTTATGAAAAACTATAAAATATCATAGTTTCATGTAAAATTTACATATTATTAATCGTAACATCTAATAATCACCAATATCATGCAGAAATGTAGAAATATATAAGAGCGTCGGTTATGGAATTCAAGCATAATGCCATTTAGATTTCTGTAAGAACATATTTCTATCATTTGTTCGCTAGAATATAGGTCTTGTCTATATTGTCTTAGATCACATAAGATATGGCATATCCCGTTACATTGGCATGTCGACACGATCATCTAAAACGTTCACTATTCGAATCATTGGCAACGTGCTCATCGTCACGCACCATTCATCTTAATTGTGTGTCACGTTCAACTTCAACCGTTCTCCACAACTCCACATATTTATGGTATAATTTTTGTTGGAGTTTTTAGTTTTTCAAAATTATATCTGGGGGAAGTTTTTATTCGATTTAACTTGTTTTTATTTTATCAAAAAAGAGGCTGGATTTTTAAATAAAATATGGTTAGCCTTCTGTCGTTAGAATGACACGGCCTTCTCATTCGAACGACGTGCTAATGTCGTTTGATACATCGTTTGATGGCTCACATCGAATATGGATCAAATTAATACATATTATTTTGGGTTTTTATAGGACTTTTGAAGTTTGCTTGAAATGAGATTAACATCTCGTTCGAGTGACCACCTTGTCTTGTTCGAACGACTTCACGTCGCCTCGAGAATAATATTTTCCTATTTAAATCTGCTTCCTGTAGATATTTCGTAAGATTTTTTAACTCCATTTTTAGCAGACCTGCTACACATTAAGTCTTCCTTTTTAAAGAACAAAAAATCTTTTGATTCACATAAAACTCCCATATTATATTTGTGAATCGCTATGAAACCCTCGTAAACATATATACATGTCTTGTAGTAATACTTCTGGAGAACGTGTCTCCACAACTGATCTTAGAGTTCTCGTGGGAACTTCTTCTAAAGAAGACGAACCGAAGCCTGTAGGATTTGTGTCTCTCAAATGTCTATGTTTCTCTTGGTACATGTAAGTTGTGGTATACATACAATAGTGAAATAAAATAAAAGGTTTTGCCCCTTTCGGGGATTTTTACTGAAATTGGTATTCTTGAATGCTTGGTTGCGTGCTATATTGATTTGTCGCTTTAAATCACTTTGTTGCATGAACTAGGTTTTAAAACTGGTTAATTTTGACATTTAATTAAATAAGCTTGACTATTGAACTGTAGCTCACTCTCAAATTGGTATCAGAGCCACTTACACAATTCTACCGTGTAATTGATTTTCCACAAGATTTTTCTTGATATCAATTTTCTGAAAAAAAAAATATTTTCGAAAAAGATAAGTTCAAATGGATAACTTATATAATAGAATGCCAATTTTTTATGGATCCAGTTATGCTTATTGGAAAGCCCACGCGAAATCCACTTTAAAGGCTATTGATGAGCACTTCTGACTTATTTGTGAAAGATCTTGGACTCCTCCCACTGTCACCACTGATAATGTCATGACTCCCAAACTTGTGTCTAACTAGACCGAGGATGAATTTAAATGGAGTATCTATAACTCACATAGCCTTTGTGCTATTTCCAGAGCCGTTTCACCTGACGAGTTCTGATGTATTATAATACCCCGTTCACAAATCATATGAATGACATGTGTTTACTCACCTAAAATAAATATTTTTGTTTATTTCTCTTTGCATGGTTAAGACTCTCTCAAGCCTCATCGACTTTCATCACTATAAATCCTATCATTTTCTCCCGATTCCATGTTTCTCAATCAAATCAAAGGTCACAATAGGTTAAAGGCACACTAAGTAGTTTGTCATTTTTTTTATCCCGAATGTTAGAGATTGTATGGTTGTTATGATTTTTCTACTTAAGTATCCTACTATGATTTTGTATCACAATCTCTATACATAAACTTTGATTTGTATTTTCAGATTTACTGAACATCAGAACAGGAAATAAGTGCATTAGAGCCAGACGTGAGCTAAGATGTGAGTTCAATATGGACTTTGATTTGTGTTTTTAGAGGTAAATTCCTCTTGTAAGTTTGTCCTCTATTATTGTTATGTTTTCACTTGGATATTACTTTCCTTTTATAGTTTATGCTCACGCATATTGCATTAAATGAACTACCCAGCATGATTTCCAACACAGCAATCAAAATTATTCATCTAATCGAATAAAATAGGCTCCAAAATTCATATATTTACTAAACCTTCGAACCTTCAAGAGCAAACTAAGTTTCAAAAATATTAATGAGATAAACCTCAAAACTTAAGTTGAGGAGGTTTACACCACTTTAAAATTGAAATCAACTTAAAGATATATTGTACGTTAACATCGTCAATGTGGCACCACATTGAAGTGTGAGCAGAAATTGTTTTAGATACCTTAATACAACATATGTGTGGTAGTTTTACAACATATAAATTTAAAACTACACTTCAAAATAACATATGTACACACTTAAAACGATAAATCACTTCAAAAGGGTCGTTAAAATGGGTAAGTGCTTCAAAATAGGGAAACATTGAATCGAGTAAAACCTTAACAACCCCCTAGGTATGAATTACCCAAAAATTAGTGTCTGTAGATAAAATGACTTCATTTCAATTGGCACGTTGAATCAAAACAGGGGCTGCTATATGGAGAAAATGAGTTCATTTCAATTGTTCATTAGTACACTTTTTTTTATATATATATGGCTGATATATATAGAACAGTTAAGGTCAGCAAAATGATTCTTGTGAGAACATTAAGAAATGAATAATTGAGTTCAGAGATTTTCCTAGCCCATCCACGTTGCAGTAGCAGCTAGATTGCTTGACTGAGAAGATTGTTTTCACATCAGAATAAATGAAGTAATCCACGCTCTAAAACAAAATTAAAATATTAAACTACCATCGGAATCAAAAAATCCGAAGAAAACCCTTCAAATTGTTCTGAAAATTGATAATGCAACTGTGGATTTGTACATAGTTATCGAGTTTAAAACATACCCTTGCATCCCTAATTTTGCCCTGCCTTCTACTACCCAGCAGCCCTCGAGTAATACCTCAGTAGCTAGAATGGTGGAAAATGAAAAAGTAATTACTAAGCATCTAAATAATGTTGCAACAGACTTTATAACAATTGGACTTGAGAATAAGACAGTGACCAACTCTATCCCAGGTCATGATTCTGAACCTGACCTGATCAAATGTGTTACATCTGATGGAACCATTATGTTTGACCTTCTTTTGGCCACATATAATATATCTAGGAATGATTTAAAGCTTCACTAACTTGATCATATCCTTGATGTTATACAGGTTCTTTGTATTGTTACTCTTGGAGCACCTGGAGAAGCTCAACGTTTGGGGTCCCTGGTTGGTCCCCCAACCAAGCGCTTCATCCTTCACTACAGTTTTCCACCATTTTGTATTAATGAAGTTGGTAAAAGAGTTGGCGTGAATAGGAGTGAAGTTGGGCATGGTAAGCTTACATAATTTTTTCCATATGGTTTTCTAACTGAAAGTTAACTGTGTTGTATAAACATAAGAGAGTAAATGTCTATATGGTAATGAAACAAAGGAAACTTTGATCAAATGCTATATTCACCTTCGAATTGAGAACTGAAGAGTTGACGTTAACCATTTAAGCCCGTGGACAAGGCATCTCCGCCACATACTCACTAGGATGTCATTTTGTCAATGGTTCAAAGACACGGTTTCAGTCATAGACTAGGCAGCCCAATTTTTGACTCGTTATCAGTATCGTATTATTGTCGGGCGAGATAAAACAATACTTTATTTTGAGGAAAGTTTTTTTCAAAGGTAGTACAACTCGTTTATCGACAAAAAATGTTGAATTTTCTACGTAGATAGATTTGTAATAATACATGGTTGCCCTATGGCAGTTAGGTCATTCACAACAAATTTAATATAATAAAAATATTATGGGCGTTATGCAAAGTTTTGGTAGGATAAGTCAATACAATACTATGTTAATGCTGACATGATTAATAAATAAATGGGTGAGGTGTGGTACCATAGCATTGTAATTTATCTTTTTGTTGCAAGTGTTTCCCCTTATTATTTTCCCTTATCTCATATATGTGCAATTTTATTATATTATGAGGGTGATATTAGAGAGGACAAAAATCCTATGCTCATTTATTCTTTGTGTTGTTTTTTAGTGTTTGGCTTAACTCTCCATTCCTTAGTCCAACTATTGGTGATATAAGTTATTGAAGATTATTCAGAAGCTTTTCCATTTAGGAATGTGTGATATGGATCATTTGTTTTCTGCTTTGTATACTTGATTTCATTGCAATGAAACTATACTTTGAATGGATCTCTTTACACCCTTAAAAATGTCTAACCATTTTTCCAATCAAGTGAGCTTTTCTTCGACTTCCAACTTTTAGTTCGGCAGTCGTTGTGGAACCTGGATAGTGACCAAGCTAATGCAGAGCTAAAGCCAAACGATGTTGGAGGTTCCAAGATAATAAATAATATTTAAGGCAATTCTCATGCTGAAATGGGAACTGCAAATACCATATCATCTCTGCTGCCCCCTCCCCATACATACACACAAAGAATGAATTAATTAACAAAAGTAAGAGAAAGAATTCTGTAATTTTACACATTAATTAAGAATGTTCTTATTAATTACAGATGAGTGTATTTATTCAACAAGTTAAAGAGGATGGAAGCCAAATGGAATGCCTACTCGTGGACTACTCAAAGGTCATGGTTTGGCAAATTCATGTTGAATCATCGTGTGCTTACCCTCAAGAATGGAATATGAAGAATAACCCACATGTAATTGCGCCACTTGGATTGAAGTTTTGATATGTTGAAAATTGTAATGTGACCGTGAATATACAATTATTTCTCAATACTATTGTATTGATCTTATGACAGTTGGGAAAGCCATGAAGAAAGTCCCTGTTATAGTTGGAAACTGCATTGGATTTTCCGTCAATCGAACCTTCTTTTCATACACCCAGGGTGCATATATCTTAATAAATCTAGGAGTGGACGTGTTCAGAATTGACAAGGTGATCAACAGTTATGGCCTTCTTATGGGTCCATTCCAGTAATATTCTTCATGTTAACATTATATTCCAAGCACAAGTTTTCAAATGTATGTTTGTTGTTTTCATGAGAATAAAGCACATCTTTGGTTTTATGTTGATCATTCCTTTATATTTGAGGGGGGATTTTTACTTTCACTACTACTTCTGTTCCAATGTTTGTGCATACATCCATTTTTTTAGAATTTAAGATACGACACTTTGAGAGCTTTAGCAATGCATTAAAAATATCACAAATTTTAAGAAAAAAGTGGGGCTGTAAGATAAAAGTTGGAACAAAGTGGGGGTGATAATCATAATGACTCTTTATTTATTTTCCTTACAGAGATCATGCATAGGTCATTGGCATGTTTTGAAGTCTATTCCTCTGTTCTGATTGTAGGTTGTCTAAATGCACAACATCAGTTTGGGACTGGAATCTACAGCTCTCCCCGTCCTTGTCATAAGTGTATCCATTATTTCATCTTTCTGGCTAGGTAAAACTTTAGGACTTGTTGATGAAGATGGAAATCCAACTGATGGGTTGTTTGGGGCAGTTGTTGCCATAATGGGAATGCTTAGTACTGCAGCTTATGTTCTCACTATGGACATGTTTGGTCTAATAACTAATAATGCTGGTGGAATTGTTGAGATAAGTCAGCACCCTGAGAGTGTTCGGGAGATTTCTGATGTTCTTGATGCGGTCGGGAACACCACGAAAGCCACCACCAAAAGGTTTTCCATCGGATCTGATGCACTTGCATCTTTCATTCTATTTAGTGCTTACATTGACTAAATAGCTGTTTTAGTTTGCCATCGGGGTTAAGATTTTGAATGGCGATTTCCCTTCTTTAACTGAACTCAATTTTAGTTTCCCTGTTCTTGAGTTATTGTGTCTAAGACGTATCCATATGTAGACGGTGAAGGTTATAAATATTGATGCTCCTAAGCTTAGCAAATTTAAAATGTCAAAGTATGGGATGGTTGATGAATGTGTAATCAAGATCAATGCAACTAGTCTCACGAATGTTGACTCTTGTTTATTTTTAGATTTTATTATGCTTATCCCCCTATTAGTTATTAGTGCAACTATCGATTTTTTCACTACTGCTCTGGATCATCAGCCACTTGAGATCGGTTTGCTTACATGTACATTCCTGAGACAATTTCCAGCCTAATATATCTAACGATGCCTGCTCAATCCATTGAGGTATGTTTCCTTCATTTGTAGTAACTTTCAATTATTTATTCATTAGTAGGCATATAAATAATTGTGCAAATTTAATAACGTGTGGCATCAATGATCTCCACAGGTCAACAAGATGTTAATATTCGGGACATGACTTCGTATGCGAAATCGATATATTTTAAAGAGGTTAAAATAACATCGTAATCTTATTGAGCAATGAATATTCTAGTTTAACTTGTACATTACAATTTATCAGTTACTATAGAGCTTCCGCTCATAGTTCAACACAATGGTAATTCTATCAAATATGTAATTTTATCGCAAGAGTGAATGAATAATTACAAAGCAATTATATTTATAAAGAATCTTGAGTTTGGAAAAAAATTATTCTCCCCAATCCTTCTATAGCCTGTACTACTATATATACATATTCATATATCTATAATACGAAGCTCAGATTAAGGATAGGTAGTTAGGAATTGATGCAGATAATAATTGGACTCAAAATTACTTAATATTGATCTGTTCCTTCCTTTAAGCACTAAATAGAATGAAAGCAATAAATAGAATGAAACATTGACTTTTAGCTATTGTATCACCTATACCTTTTGGTCTCGCATTCCGGATATTGGGTAACTATACAGGGCATCCTCTACTGGGTCCTAAAGTGGTGGCTTCTATGTTGATGTTCTCAACGGTTTTTGGTATTCTAATGGATCTATTCTTGAATACCACAGGTGATGTGTGGGATAATGCCAAGAAGTATATAGAGACGGGTTCTTGGTGGAAAAGGGAGTGTCACAAAGCATCTATTACGGACGATACTATTTGAGACCCATTCAAAACACAACCGGACCTTCTATTCACGTCATTATCAAAATGCTTGCAATAATTACTCTAGTTATGACTCATGTATTCCCGTGAGAGTTCATTTTATATCAAAGTCTACTCCAGCATTTGTAACCCATTCCCTAAAAAAATCGTCTTATATACTGATTGACTTTGCACATATGGGAGTTTTGATGTAACTGGGGGTTCAATGAGTTATAGTCAATTCTAATTTTTCCCCTTAATTTGAATAGGGGATATTATTGGCAGGTTTATTTTCTCGAATTTGGCAGTTGTATTGAGACCCCCTCATTGGTCGCTATCATGTTTGTTTTCCAAAAATCGGATAAGGAGATTTTGAAGATTGTGAATGAGTTTGTTTTCCCAAATCATTTTAAATTTCTGAAGGAAAAGTGTGGTTGGCTTGAATTTCAATTTTTTGGTGCTGAATTTGACGAAGCACCCATCGTATCTCATCTACAACGCCCGTCTTCTTCAACTCTGTTGTTCAGAGATAATACCCCCAAAAATATGGCTTCGATGAGATGATACCCGTAGCTGTAAATGATGTAGCTTTTTCCATACACGTTATACTGCATTTACTTTATTCTAAATTATAATATTTATGACCTTGATTATTATCTATTTACAAGGATTGATTTAACCTCAAATAATAGTTGTCTATTGATGGAGTCATGATTTTATTTTATTTAATTTTTATATCAACATTTATGTCAGTTTTGAAAAAACTCTCATAAAATTTCTAAAACTGAGATAAATATGATGTTATTTATGTCATTTTTTTAAGAAAATGTGATTAAAAACATGTTGAAGACTATAGTTTTTATGTGTGTTTTTAAAAATTGAGATAAATGTGCTCTTATTTATGTCAGTTTTACGAACATTTATGTCAAGACTTTATATGTCAGTTTTGAAAAATTCTAAAACTAACATAAATGGTCATTTATGTCAGTTTTTTACTGACATAAATGACAATTTTTCTTGTAGTGGATATGTTTTACAGGTAGAGGATATATATGTTTATTGAAGATATGAAAATGATGATAGGTATTACTTGTAGATAAATCCTACTCATGTTGAATACGGAAATTTGATGATTTAGATATGAAATGATAGTTCTAAATTCTGAGTTTTTAAGAGGTATAAAAATGAAGAATTTAGATAAATTAAAATTTTAAAAATTTAATGGGTTTGATGATGATACCCTTATGAACGTATGGATTTGATGTTGCTCTTATGTGAAAATCACCCTTTAACATGTTAGAACAATGTTAGAATAACTGGGTTCTTGGTAGAATTTAATCCATGAGGGTTTTAGTGTAAAAACATGATGAAAAACGCGAAAAACTGAGGTTGAAGACGAACTGGAATGATGCTAACCTCGTTTGAACGAGACATACTATCGTCTGAGCGAGATGCCATCTCATTTGAATGAGAATTCTGGGTTTCTGACAAGATTTTATAAATTCTGTTTAGCCCAGAAAAGTTTAGAGAATTGTATTTTAGCCCACATTAAGATTTGCTTAATTTTGGTACATTTACAAGGAGTGGGGGACTTGGGTTAATGTTGGAAAATTGTATGGAATTGAGTAATAAAATTATGTGAGAGATATCTACTTAATAATAATACGATTAAGAGATGAATAGTCGTCATGGTCAAGTACAGGTTAGTATCGGTGATATATATATATATATATATATATATATATCGGGTACTTGGGATTATGTGAGTGATAACTACAAAATAAATATATGATGGTAATCATGATTAACAAGTACGAATGGTATTCATACGATGGGTACTTGGGGTAGGATGAAATCCTAATATGATATTGGTCGAGTGCGTAACAAATTTTATATAGGTTGATGTGTATACATATTGATTGTTCATTTTTTTGTATGACATACCTAGTCTGCTTACTATCGACGGGAGGTTTGGCGTAGAGGTAATGCATATCCTGATGAGCCTTATGGGGGATTTTTGACTTGTTACCTCAGGACATAGAACTTAGGGATTGAGCACCACTTTTATGAATAAGGGTATGACCGGTCCTTTGGGTGCGTAGGTATGTGCGTAGCCCAAAGGCTTACGACTATGTTCACATCCAATATGTGTGTTTTGATATTTATGGTTTGAGGGATACACCGAACCAGCAGTCCTTTATACAGTGATGAGATGTACCCGAACATGATAGAAGAGTATGTGCGCACCGCAATTGAGCCTCAGGGTGCAGTATTGTATATATATATATAGTGAATGTGAATATATACTTGTGATAGTGTTTACTGTGTGAATTAAGTAGACATAAAAGATAATAAAATCTAAAATGAATTAAGTGAATACTTAATTATATTGAATTGCAAAAGGGATTATCCATGTTAAAGAGAAATTGGATATATATCTATTACTTGTATTGCCAGAGAAATACTTGGGAAAGATGTGGGCTATGGTTAGTTGGCACTGATATGAACTAGTTAGCATGGGAACTGTAACTAGTATAACTTAGAGGTACATTAGGTGTGCACTCTAGTTGAGAGGTGATAATATCAAGAGAGTGTCCGATAATCTAACATGTATATAATAATTGCTGAATATAGCATTTATTCACTTACTGTTTTCTAAACTATTTTTACATCGGGCTCTGACCCGTTTTCTTGCATATTATCTTCTCTCTTATATCTCCTATATCAGGTGTCCAGCCGCTTGGACGCCAACCATAGAGGATTAAGATTTTTGATGAGCTATGGATGCTATGGAGTTGTGGATTTTGTTTAGACTCTTTCACATTCATTGATTCATACTCTGTAGTTGATATTTCATTTAGGGCTTGTCGCCCAAGAATATTTAAGTATTTCCATTTTATCCCAGTCAGTTAATGTATTATGTTAGTTTTTGATACATTTGGTTTTATTGGAGTTTATTGTATTGAGACATTTAAACTGGAGAGTTTTATTCCAGTTGCATTTTATTCAGTTTTGATATTACTCAGATGTTATTCATTGTGTGAATGGATTGTGTTCAATGGTTTATGTTTTAAAAATAGAATTTTTAATTATATAAAAAAAATTTGGAAAAGTCTTTTTCATACCTGCTTAGTTGGATATTAGGTGATTAATAAAAACAATGTTTTTCGACGGTGATGCTACGAATGAACCAACTGTAAATTATGTTTTAATTGGGTATAGGACTAATCACCTGGTATTTAATTGAGCGAGGTGGTACAGGTGGTATCAGAGCATCAGGTTCTAGAGTCTTTTAGGATCTGAATGGTTTATTATGCTTTCAGCTTAGAATTCTTGGATATATAGCCCTATTATTAGGACTGTTGCATTCTTATTTATGCGTATACGTTCTTCAGCTATTCTGTGATATTGAATACTAATGGAAATGTTCTCTCTCATTTTAGATGCCTCCTCGACGTGCACCTCAGACCGCCCCAGCTCAGGGTACAATGAGTGTTGCAGAGGTTGCCACCATTGGTTCTCATGCAGTCAACGCTGATTTAGTTCTTTTTCAACAGGCACCATCACAGGCACCAGTTGTGCCACCCACACCAGGGAAGGTGTTTCTTACTGCTTGGGAACGTTTTATGGATGCCATTCAGAAGGTGAATCCACTAGAGTTCCAGGAGGTTCTGATGTTGTCATTGCTAGCGAATAGAAGAAATACATCCAGAGGAACTTGAGAATGTTTGAATGCACGGAGGTTCATTGTCAGATACTAGCTACATTTAAGCTATTCAAGGCTGCTCTACAGTGGTGGGAAGCTATTACCACCATCGAGGAGAGAAATACTATGACTATCCAAGACTTCTAGGTGCGGTTTGATCGCAAGTACTTTCCTTCCACCGTACAAATTGAGGTGAGGTGGAAACTACTCGACTTAACCCAGGAGGGAAGGACAGTGGCAGAGTATGAAGAGTAATTTACTAGGGTGACAAATTTGGTGCCAAGTGAGGTGCCTACTGAAGAAAAGAGAATTCAAATGTTCACAGATGGCCTGAATTAGAAGATTTTCGAGCACGTATTGGGAAATATTTCATTACATACTTATGCAGATGTTCTTAATGCTGCGATGCTTCATTGCCAGGATAACTGCTTATATGCTAAGGTTGTCAAGCGGGGGATTGAGACGAGCTAGGAGTTAAAGATTGGTGAAGGTAGTTCTAGCGGGACACATCCAGGTCAGAGTCAGCAGCGCCAAGGTGAGTCGGGTTCCCAATCGGGGGACTATGCTAAACATTTACGATCAGGAGGATTTTGATTTGGGCAGGGAGGTATTAGGCAGGGCCATCAGGGCCAGCAACAGGGCCAAGGGAGAGGTGGTAACAACCAGCAAGGTCGGGGTCAACAGGGACACAATGGGGGAAAGTTTACTAGCAGATGTTTTGTGTGTGGCAAAAATGGCCACAAACGACAGGATTGTCCTGATAAGGGTAAATTTCCTCAACAGCATGGTGCTCGTCAGGAGACATAGAGACCAGTGTTTCCACCAGCCACTCTCCCAGCAGCAGCTGAGGTGCCAGCATTAGTTGCCATTTCAACAGCTCCAGTACAGTAGGGATAGTATGGGTGTATGTATAATGTCCATCAGGAAGCGGTTCAGCTGCCATCGCCCACGATTGAGGGTATATTTTCTATCTATGGGGCTATGGGGTGCATTCTATTTGACACGGGGCCTCACATTTATTTATAGCCACTAGATTTGCAAGGGTCACCGGGTTACTAGACATGGCTGACAACACTATTACTTATGCAGACTCATCGATAGGTAGTGCGATACCTATTTTATTTATATGTCATAGTGTGAGTATAGATATTGGGAGTCTGATTTTATCGGCAGATTTACTTGTATTGGATAGGTCCGAGTATGATGTGATTATCGTCATGGATTGGCTTGTTGCATATAGGTCCCAGATTGACTGTTATAGTCGGTATTATTTTTGCTATTCCGGGACAGGAGATGTTCCTAGTGGCGATGCCTCATTATGATGGAGGGTCATTTACACATTTATACTATATGGAGGATGAGACATTTACGGGAGTAGTGATATCCCTTGATTCGATACCAGTTGTTTTTTATTTTAATGATGTATTCTTGGAGATACGGGGGTTACCTCCCAGCAGGGAAATTAAGTTTGTGACTGATTTAGCACCAGGCACTAGGCCTATTGCTCGTACGCCTTACTGTATGTCTCCAGCAGAGATGAGTGGGCTAAGAGATCAGATAAAGCAGTTATTGGGTCAAGGGTTTATCCATAGGAGTACGTGACCTTAGGGTTCCCCTGTGTTATTTGTAAAGAAACGAGATGGTTCTTTACGGCTGTGCATGGATTACCGAGAGCTTAACAAAGTCACGATACAGAACAAGTATCTGTTGCCTAAAATCCATGACTTGTTTGATTAGCTGAGAGGAGTAACCTATTTTTCAAATATAGATTTGAGGTCTCATTATTATCAGTTGCGTATCAAGGAGCGGGACGTTTTAAAGACTACCTTCTTGACTAGATATGGATCGTATAAGTTTTGAGTTATGCCGTTTGGACTGACTAATGCGCCGAAGATATTTATGGACTTGATGAATATGGTGTTCAGAGAGTTCCTAGATCAGTTTTTCATTATCTTTGTAGATGACATACTAACATATTCTCAAACTAAGGAGGAGCATGCTGAGCACTTGCGACGGGTCCTACAGACACTACGTGACCATCAACTGTATGCGAAATATGAGAAGTGGGGGTTTTGGCTTCGGGAACTTTAGTTTCTGGGGAATATTATGTCTGAAGTGGGGTTATTGGTGGATCCTAGCAAGGTATCAACAGTGAGAGAGTGGGGACAGTCCACGACACCGATAGAGGTGCGCAGTTTTTAGGATTGGTCGGTTATTACAAATGTGTTATCTGGGGTTTCTCGAAGATAGCGGGGTCATTGATTAACCTTACCCATAGGGGCGTACCATTTACATGGGATGATGCGTGTCAATTGGCATTCGATGATCTGAAAGATAAGTTTACTTCAACATCGGTACTAGCACTGCCCAGACCACGAGTGGAGTACTTAGTTTATACCGACGCATCATTACAGGGTCTTGGTGGAGTATTACAACATGAAGAGAAGGCTATATCTTATGCCTCTAGGAAGCTTAAGCCTCAGGAGAAGAATTACCCCACCCACGGTTTGGAGCTTGCAGCATTCGTGTTTGCTCTTTTGGTTATGGAGACATTATTTATTGGGGGAGAAATTTTGCCTATTCATGGATCATAAGTCACTTTAGTATTTGTTCACTAAGCGGGAGTTGAACATGTGTCAGCGCAGGTGGCTTGAGTTCATGAAGGATTATCAGTTTGAGATACATTACCACTCGGGGAAGGCTAACGTGGTAGTAAACTCGTGAAGCCAAAGGCCATTAGGTGAGTTGGCCGCGGTATGGAAAGAAAAATGAAAGGAACTGGGATATCAGGATGTAGTTTCTCGATCCTTTATGTAAGTCATGATTGTTACACCTCAGATTGTTACGAGGGTAGTTCAGACTCAGGCAGCAAATCCATTTTTTCAAGAGAAAATTCGACAACTTTTAGCTGAGGGAGCAGAGTCTTACCCAGTGAGTTCAGAGGGGCGCTTGCGCTTCAACGGTAGATTGATTGTTCCAGAAGGTATGGATTTACGGCATGCGATGATGACAGAGTCGTACGGATCTAGTTTGTGGTACATCTTGGTGGGGAAAAGATGTACAAAGATATGCGATGACAATATTGGTGGATCGAGCTAAAGAGGGACATTACTGAGTTTGTCTCTATGTGTGCCACATGTCAGCTAGTGAAAGTGGATCATCAAAAGCCTTCAGAGTTTTTGCATCCATTAGAGATCCTGATGTGAAAATAGGAGAGCATTTCTATGGACTTCATCACGAGGTTACCTATTTCTCAGAGGGGTCACGATTCCATATGGGCGATTATGGGTCGGCTGACTAAAGTAGCTCACTTTTTTCAAGTTCGGACTGATTACTCTATGGGACAGTACGCCGAAATTTTTATAGTCGAGATAGTAAGGTTACATGGGGTACCTCTTAATATTGTGTCCTATCGGGATAAGATTTTTGTATCCCGATTTTGGGAGAGTTTTTATGAAGCCATGGATACTGAGGTGCGATTGAGTACAACCTATCATGCACAGACTGGGAAGATGGAATGTACTAACTAGATGTTCGAGGATATGTTACGTATGTGTATCCTGGACTTTAAGGGAGATTGAGAGCAGTACCTTCCACTAGTGGAGTTCATGCATAATAACTCCAACCAGTTCACTATCGATATGGATCCATTTGAGGCATTATATGGTAAACCTTGTCGTTTTCCTACGCGTTGGTTAGAGGTAGGGAACAACAAGCTACCTAGGCCAGAGGTGATACAGGACACGTCTGCTAGGATTGAGATGATTCGTAGTCGTATTCGGGTAGCCCAAGACAAATAGAAAAGCTACACTAATGCAAAGAGATTCTTTCAGGAGTTCAGTATGGGGGACCAGGTATTATTGCGGGTATCTCCTATGATGGGGATAATGAGATTTAGAAAGAAGGGGAAATTGGTGCCCAGATATGTAGGACCATTTCCTATAATTGAGAGAGTTGGATCGGTTGCTTATATATTGGGGTTGTCGGATATTTGCATAGGATACATGATGTGTTTCATATTTCTTCACTAAGGCGATATCTCCGAGATGAGTTGGCTCACACTCATGTTGCATTAGAGGAGATCGATTTTCAGCCAGACAGTTCTTACGAGGAGAGACCGATAGAGATCTTGGATCATAGCGAGAGACGGTTGAGATCGAAAGTCGTTCCGTTGGTGCGTGTCCAGTGGGAGAACCATAATCTTGAGGAGTCTACTTATGAGTGCGAGGATGAGATGCGCAAAAGATATCCGAAGTTGTTTTTACCAAGTATGCCTTATTTTTCGAATTTCGAGACGAAATTTCGTTATAAGGGGGGAAGTATGTAATACCCATTTTTAATGACTTTTAATATGAATTAAATTAAAAGTTAATGGGACAAATTAATGGGATTGATTGGAATTAATTATGTGAAAAAAATTAACCGGGATTAATCAAGATTGAATATTACTAGAGATTAAAGTAATAAATGATTTTGAATTTTACTTAGTGATATAAAAATAATATGTGAATATAATAATTATTGTCGAGATCTACAAATACAGCAATAATGGAAATAAAGTCGGGATGCGTTTATGAGTCATGTCGGGAGTAAAGTTGGGAAATAAAATGAGATTTATTTTTAAGTCACTCGGATGATCATTTCGAGTGTTCCGTTGAGTCCTAAAGGGTCGAAAGAGGTAGAAAAGTCTACCCGGGGATTTGATTTGGGTCTCGGGTCAATTGGAAGATGAAAGGACACCCCGAAGGGGAATTTTAGTCATTTTGCTTGGGAGATGAGTAGTACCTACGTTTTTTGTCTTTAAGCTAACCTTGGAGACTTGTTATATATGTGCGTTTAGATTGCACGTTAGGTTCATTTAATCAAAACAAAAAGTAAGGTCTTTTGAGAGAGATTGAAAAGACTTAGAAAGAAAGTGAAAGGTTATCTAGAGGAAGAGTTGCTTGGAAAGGAAGAGTCACCTAGGGAAAATTAAGGGGAAAACAACCATCTCTACACCTTGCACCACCACCAAATAGTCGGTGGAAAAAAGAAGAGGAGGTTCCAAACACTTGTCTTCTCCAAAGGTTCAGACCTACACATAAGGCAAGTGTAATTCTTGCTCCATTTTGGGGCTTATATTATCCATGTTAGAATAGGATTTCTTTTGGATTGATGAACTTATGAATTTGGGATTAAAATGATTGATAAATCAGGTTTAATGGATATACAAATTCATTTAGTTGGATATTTGTACATGTAGAGACTATGAACATGAAAATATATAAGTTTTACATGTAGAGGATATATATGTTTATTGAAGATATGAAAATGATGATATGTATTGCTTGTAGATGAATCCTACTCATGTTGAATATGGAAATTTGATGATTTAGATATGAAATGATAGTTCTAAATTCTGGGTTTTTAAGAGGTATAAAAATGGAGAATTTAGATAAATTGAAATTTTAAGGATTTAATGGGTTTGATGATCATACCCTTATGAACATATGGATTTGATGTGGCTCTTATGTGAAAATCACCCTTGAACATGTTAGAACAATGTTAGAATATCTGGGTTCTGCGTAGAATATAATTCATGAGGGTTTGGGTGTAAGAACATGAAGAAAAACGCAGAAAACTGAGGTTGAACACGAACTGGAATGACGCTGATCTCGTTTGAACAAGACATACTGTCATTCAAACGATATGCCATCTCGTTTGAATGAAAATTCTAGGTTTCTGACAAGATCCTGAAAATTCTATTTTAGCCCAGAATAATTTGGAGAATTGTATTTTAGCCCACGGTAAGATTTGATTAATTTTGGTACGTTAACAAGGACTGAGGGACTTGGGTTAATGTTGGAAAATTGTATGGAATTGAGGAATAAAATTATGTGAGAGATATCTACGTAATAATAATACGATTAAGAGATGAATACTCTTCATGGCCAAGTACGGGTTAATATTGATGATATATATCTATATAATAAAGTAAGAAACTTATGTATGTCATAAGCTTAAAAGATGATGTCATCTAAAGGGTGAAATTGAGATTTGTGAATTGATGGCTGAGATTAAGTGTGGGGCTTTGAATCTAATGGTTGAGAATCATTGAAATATAGATGGTTCGGATTTCTCATTTGGACAGATTTGACATTGGGACTCACAAATTGTAGAGTGGCTGAGGTACAACCTAAGGTAAGGACTTTCTCCATATCTTTACTTCAAACAATGTACTATACACTATCTGCTCCATAACCCAAGAGATAGAGCTGAAGCTACTGTGCGTTTCTGCTACTCATGGTGAGGTGAGTTTCTTCTCTTCATTAGTTGTTAAAAATCTTCATTTTTTTTAATTGTTTATGGGTTTATGGATGAGTTTCTTCGTTCATAACAGTTAACTGGGTTTACATAATATCAGCATTGAACTGGGTTTACACGGTGAGGTGAGTTTCTGCTCTTCATTGTTTGTTAAAAATCTTTAGTTTTTAACTGGGTTTATGAGTTTATAGCTGGGTTTCTTCGTTTTTAACAGTTAACTGGGTTTACACGTACAGGCTTTTGTAAGTTTGGGCAGCTGAATTGGGTTTTGCACTTGGTTTTGTAAGTTTATAAGGACTGGGTTTGTACTTGGTTTTTGGTTTTGTAAGTTTGTAAAATGTTTGAGTTTTTAAAATGTATAAATTTATACTCTCACAGGTATTCTTTTGATTTTCTTTTACATAATGGGTTTACAAACTTACTTGGTTTACATAATGGGTTTGCAGTTTCGGATCTGCTGAGTAAGATTCACGAGAAGGGTATATGTACCGATACAATAATGTACAACACCGTGTTTACTGCTCTTGGAAAATTGAAACAAACATTGCATCTTCAAGAACTTTACGAAAAAAATGAAAAAAGACGGCCCTTTACCGGATATATTTACATACAGTATCTCAATATCAGGATTTGGTAGAGGTGGAAGAGTCGACGAAGCTGTTAAAATATTGGAAGAGCTCGAGAGCAGTGATTGGAAGTCGGATATTATATCTTACAATTCTTTAATTAATTATTTAGGTTCATGGAGATGAGAGAGAAGGGCCTGAGCCCTGATGTGGTCACTTATATCACGCTCATCAAATGTTTTGTGAAAATGGATAAAGTTGAGATGGCATGTAGGCTGGGTTTCTTTGTTCATAACAGGTTTCTTTGTTCATAACAGCAGTAATGGACATTATGTATATATTATGTAGCTGGTTATATAGCTAGGTATATTATGTAGCTGGGTATATAGGTGGGTATGTAGTTGGGTATATAGAACTGGGTTTATAAGGTATATTTTTTTTGTTCATAGCCTATATATGGAGAAAGTCAAGCGTGTTAATTTATGGCGTTTGTTTATGGGTATAAAGCTGGATACGTAGCTGGGTTTATATATGAATTAGAATGATGTAGCTGGGTTTACATTAACAGTACTGAAGTGGGTTTACGACATTTACACGAATTGGGTTTACAGCGTTCTTTGTTCGTTTATATAATTTTCACGAGCTGGGTTTCTTTATACATAATATCAAGGCTGATCTTCAAAACTGGATTTACACCAATTGGATCTACATGGACAAATTTATAAAATGTAGAACTGGGTCTTCTTTTATAAAATGCAGAGTTTACATAATCATAAATAATATTGGTTTCTAAATATATGAGTTTTGCAACTGTACGAGTTTATGGTTGCATTTCTAACTGTATGGCTGGGTTTCTAAATAAAAAAATATTGGAAACAAAGCGACTGGTTTCTAACTATACTTTACATGCTTCGGTTAATATGACAGAAGTAGATTTGTACGAACACGGTTCTACCTAATATATTCAGAGTAAAGCTATGCCGACACATGTATTTGACACAGTTCCATTTAGACATTGAGGTGTCAACATGTTATAGGATAAAAACTGTTTTTTTTTTCTTTTACATTTCTTTTATAAAACAGTTTTTTTTATCATCAAAGTTAACAAAAAAAAAAACTTTTTTTATTAAAAAAATGTTGTCTTTTTAAAAACAATTTTTTTTATATATAAAATATTTGATGATAAAAAAAATAAAAAATAATAATTACGAAAAATTCAAGCTTTAAATACACAAATATTTGTGGGTCCGCGTCAGCGGCACTAACCAATTGCGATAAAAAGTGGCATTAATTTTGTTTAGTGCCGCTTTTTATCGCAATTGGTTAGTGCCGCTGGCGCGTACCCACATCTCTTAATGAATGTGGGTCCGCGCCAGCGGAACTAACCGAACTAACCAATTGTGATAAAAAGCGGCACTAATTTTTTTTATAAAAAAAAAATTAGTGCCGCTTTTTATCGCAATTGGTTAGTCCCGCTGGCGCGGGCCCACATTCATTAAGAGATGTGGGTCCGCGCCAGCGGCACTAACCAATTGCGTCAAAAAGCGACATTAAAAAAATATATCTGTATTTAAACTCTGCATTTTTCGTAATTATTAATAATTACGAAAATGCAGGGTTTAAATACAAAAATATTTTTTTAGTGCCGCTTTTTATCGCAATTGGTTAGTGACGCTGACGCGGACCCACAAATATTTTTGTATTTAAAGCTTAAATTTTTCGTAATTATTATTTTTTATTTTTTTTTATCATCAAATATTTTATATATAAAAAAAAATTGTCAAAATTGTTTTTAAAAAGTCAGCATTTTTTTAATTAAATTTTTTAGAATGTCGACCTTTTCACTTTTCGTAAATCTTAGGCTGAGAGTTATTGCACTCTCTTTGATGTTTGCTAAGACTCTTTTTGTATAGTCTGCTAAGGCTTGTTGAATAGTCTTCTAAGGCTATTTTTGTTATTTATGTATTTTTTAAACCTTAAATAGGTGGATAGTCATATAAACAAAGGAAATTTTGGTCTTTTTTTTAACTTTAACCTATTTGTATTGAATTAAATAGGTTGATCATTATTTTGTTGTTATTAAGTGAGCCATATAAACAAATGAGATTATGAAAAAAAAAATTACATTTTGTTTTCTTGGCAAACGAAATTTTTGCCTTCTTGCAATTACGTACTTTGAAATTTTTTATCATTTTGTGATTATCAGCGTGCCTTCAGGCACAGGCATACCCTAGTATATATCTATATTATATGAGAGGGTGGTGTTTTACTGTTCCAAAAACTCAACGGTTGAGATCGCATTTTTTTGGGCGATCTAATGGTTCCAGATTGTGCCACGTAGGATTGTATCCGATGTGAGGTGGCAAATGAGATAACTTACTCTTCAATCTTAAACTCACCCCCGATTCTTCATTCCTCTCTCTCATTTCTGCCATCTCTCCCTTTCAACCAAGCCCTAATACTACCTTCCCGCCGCCGCCGCCCTCCACCTCTCCCGATCCCTCCAGGCGCCTCCATCCACCTCTCCCGATCCCTCTCCCCTGCTCCGCCCTCTCTCATTCACGTTACCTCCTCTCTCCCCTCCCCGCTGCCCCCCTCTCTCCCCCTCCATCCTTCTACTGCCACGCCGCCCCCTTCCCCCGCCCCCTGCCTTCCACGCTCCAGCCGCCCCTGCCTCCACACTTCTGCGCCTACACACACTCACACATAGATCATACACACACAAATCACACACGCACACACACACACATATAACTCTCTCACACACACAGATCACTCACGCACACACACACACACACACACAAATCTAACCCACTTAGATTTTGTAATTTCTTTACATCTAACCACTCAGATTTGATAGGATAATTTCTAATTTTTCGATTTTTTTTCTTTCAAATCTATCACACATATAACTGTTTCTTCAATGCACACACATTGATGTTGTGATTTTGTTCAAGGTACGATTTCTAAATTTTTGATTGTTCAATTTTTTTTCATTTAGATCTATCAATGATTCAAGGTGTAATATCTGTTTCTCTATGCATTGTTTTGTGATATTCTTGAATTTGGGGGTTTGCTAGATCAATTAGAAGCATTTTTTTGGTAGTTCTTTAAGATTAGTAGTTCTTTAAGATTTTTTTTCACATGTTGAATTCCATATGCTTGACAAAATAATCAACTAATTTTTTTTGGGAAACCATTTAGAAAATATATGATTTTTTTTGGAAATTTTTTTCATTAGTTTTGATAATTTATGCCATTGATTTATTTTATCAGGTCACATTTTGAAAACTACATACAATTATTATAGTGGAACATATGGGACAACTTCAGTTAATTCGTGTTGATATTCAAGGTATATTTTCTCTCGCTTTAATGCAGATCTAAGTAGTGTTTAATTATTTATCTCATTTATATTTTTTTGTAGGCCTAAATATGATTAATCCGTGTTGATTTGGTTTTTGAATTTACTCCATGGTACTACACAACTATTGATTTGGTTTTTGAATTTAATGAGTTGTTTTTTTATTTACTAAAGAGCTCTTTTTAATATACAGGGACTCCAATGTGAAAGTTATATGTGAAAGTTCTTTCAATGTGAAAGTTTATCACATATGCTTTCAGTAATTCTACATTGGTCTAATTAAGAGTTGAACTTTTAATATTCTTTCAATTAATCTTTTTTTTCTTTTCACGAATTTCTTATAATTTCTTACCTCTAGCAGTCCTTGGGATTTTGTTTTTTATATGGTTAGTTTACATTCAAAAAGATCATATAAATTATATTTTACTTAAGCATATTAGCCCTGGGTTTGAAGTATGTTATGGCAATTCAATTTACTTAGGCATGTTATATCCTACATTAGGCATACATCGGCATGTTATTGTAATTTATGTTGGCTTATAGTTTTAGCAACGATTTTTCATAGTTTATTTGGTATGTATGATTAGGTTCTCCGACTTAAAAAAGAACAAAAAGCATAAAAGAATTTGGAGATGTCTCCCCTTTGAGGAAGGGTGATTATTAGATATAGACAATTTCAGATTCAGGTAAGTTTACCTTCAAATCTGGTGCGGATATTTGTAGATCCTATTTTCCTATTTTACCTTTGCTCACAATCATACACACCTTTATTTTACCTTTGCTCACAATAATATAGACGAGTCTAATCCTTATTTGGATTATGAAATTTGAGGAAGTCCATTATCATGATTACTTATGCACATATCCAAGCTTGATCAACCTTGCATATATATCCATATTTAATACTTCTGCATTTTCATTTTAGGTTTTTTTCCCCTTGGTATATCTGCAGTAATATTTGTCTCGGTGTACACTTCGATTGCCACGCTCAACTTGCTTCATCAATTCAACATTTATCTCGGCCTTTTTTGAATACTAAGGTATGACCTTTTTTAGTGTTTATATTCTTATGGGTTACTATTATTGTAGAGGTATCTACTGTTATAATAAACACCTCTACTGTTGTAATTATTGTGGAACATTGAATATTTTGTTAGGCGAATTTGTTTTTTCTATGTTGTTGGATTTGTTGTTATCCCTTGAGAAGGGTGGATAGTCCAATAAACAAAGGAGACTCTGCCCAATTTTTTTAAAACTTTGAGACTTTGTTTTTTTTAAAACAAAGAAATGTTCTCGCTAAATGTTCAAATTTGATTAAACATACATGAGTTTTAAGATGGCACACACACAAATCACACTCACACACAAATGTGTTTTTTGAATTAGGTTTTTAAGTTGGGTGCTTATTTTTAATTTTCTTAGTAATTCGGATTGATGTGTATCCCACCCCACCCCACCCCACATCCTATATAGCTAACGTACAATGTTTTTGGGAACATATATGCAGAATATGCAACATATATGCTTGCATATATGCAGCATATATGCTTGCATATATCTTCCATATATGCAACCGTATATGCAGCCATATATGCAAGCATATATCTGCATATATACAGCATATATGCAAGCATATATGCAGCATATATCTGCATATATGCAGCCATATATCTGCATATATGCAAGCATATATGCAGCATATATGAAGCATATATGCAGCATATATGCAAGAATATATCTGCGCATATATGCAAGCATATATCTGCGCATATATGCAAGCATATATCTGCATATATATGTGCATATATGCATATATATGCTTGCATACATATGCATATATACTTGCATATATCTGCATTTTAACTTTAGTACCAAATTAACTGATCACCATAGTATGAAATCCTTAAAAATTATACCAATTGGTATATAACTGTTATACGAAACCAACTGCTATACCAAACTAATAGTTATATTAACTGACCAAAGTTCCAACTGAACAGTTAATGAAATTTAATACCAAATGAAATACCAAACCAACTGCTATACCATTTCAAACCAACTCAAATATTTGAATTTGAATTTCAAATCAATATTTGAATTACAATATCAACCGAAATTCCAACTCAATCAAAACACTGAATTTCAAACCAACACTGAAATACCAACTGAAATTCTATTTTGTTACTGAACTCTGCAAGTTTTAGTGTCTTTTACTATGTTCTAATTACAGTCTTTTCTAGAGAAGAAAAATGTACCGTTGATTAAATTGATTTATTTTGTTGTGTATGACTATTGAATTATTTAGTGTTGGGAATCCAGTTGATCTTCGCTGTAATTGTCATTTTCAGGTCCATTTCAAATTCCTTTTATATTCCATTGATTCGGATCACAGGTAATATTTCTTTTCCCCCCAATTAGTTTCACTTCATATTTTAACCTACATATCTACATATGCCAAATATTTGCTCTGTTATGTTTCATGAAATGATTTTTTTTTACTAAAGTCATAGTAATTATAGAAACACACTTTAATACGACCAACAATGGAAAACCTTCGCCGTTCCTTTAGTGTCCCCTAATACATGGGATTTGTGTTTTCTTTTGTTTTTGTAAAGATAAATAAAAATGTCCTACTTCATTCTCATTGGTTCTTTGTAATTATCAGGTGCGTATAGAGATCATCGTGATGGTTATGTATAGACATACTTGGGAGAATAAGTGTCATAGAGAAGTTTACGACAAAGCTTACGGTATGTAAAAAGAATAAGATGGATTTGTTTACGACGAAACTTGCAATTTTTTTTCCTATATTGTTGGATTTGTCATTATCCCTTGAGAAGGGTGGATAGTCCAATAAACAAAGGAGACTCTGCCCAATTTTTTTAGAACTTTGACACTTTATTTTTTTAAAACAAAGAAAGCGGATCGAAGTTTACATATTGCCTACTTGGATTGGTTTTCCTTTATTTTTCATTTTTACATTTTGTATTCGTGATATGATGTTATCAAATTGTTTTTGATCCATTTCACACTATCAATATTTAAGGTTTCATATAGATGATTTCGGGGTTGCTTGGGAACATTGAAATCCAGTAGTTTCAAGATGACACACACAGATCACACTCACACACAAATGTGTTTTTTGAATTAGGTTTTTAAGTTGGGTGCTTATTTTTAATTTTCTTAGTAATTCGGATTGATGTGTATCTCCCCCCACCCCACCCCACCCCACATCCTATATAAATAACGTAAAATGTTTTTGGGAACAAACTAATTTTTTTTCTTTTGATTTCAGGTTTTAATCCAAGACCAATCAAACATGGACTTAATTTTTATGCTACGGGACTTTTATGGGGCTGCTACGATACTTTTATTGGGCTGCTACGGGACTTTTATTGGGCTGCTATGGAGCTGCTACGGGGCTACTATGGAGCTGCTACGGGGCTCCTACAGCGCTGCTATGGTAATAGCTACGACAAGGATTCTATGGGGCTGCCACAGAGCTGTTATGGGGCTTCCATTGATATAGATTTATTTTTTTAAGATGTTTGTTTTATTGAAGCTTTTGTTAGGCGATTTTTTTTTAATTATTGTTATCCCTTGAGAAGGGTGGATAGTCCAATAAACGAAGGAGACTTTGTCCAATTTTTTTAAAATTTTGACACTTTGTTTTTTTAAGACACAATGAGAATTTATTTGATGAATATTGTATATTTCATATTATATGTGAATTTGTTTGATGAATTTAGATTATTTGAATGTTGTTGGACTATTTGTTGTTTGTTAAGCAGGGTGAATAGTTTATAAACAAAGGAGATTATGGGCAATTGTTATAAATTACTTTTTTTTTTTGCCGTTTTGCAATTACGTACTTTCAAAATTTTTATCGTTTTGCGATTACGTACTTTCGAAATTTTCGCCGTGCGTTCAGGCACGGTCATTTGACTAGTATATATATATAATAAAGGAGGAGGAGGAGGTTTTGTCACGTCATAAGTTTTGTGTATACAAAATCTATACATACAGGTTTTGTATATATATCTACGCTAAGTAACGAATGGGCTGAAATCTTTGGGGTATGAATTTAATGGTTTTAAATCATGCCACGTATAAGTTTGCATTCGTGAGTTGTCCATATACAGCTACACTCCCACTCTCTCACAGGACTGTTCCCTCTCAGACCTTGAGCCATGTGCATCAATAATAATCGTTCTCTCCCTCTCAATTCATGGGCAAGCATGTGCAGAAGTACTCTCACCCACGTACTGTGTTTGCAGGCTCCCACCCACAGCTAATGTAATATGAAAGCTCCCACCCACACTACAAACCCATATTCTCCTTCCTATTCTTCCTATCCTCTGTACGTCTCTCTGAGGTAAGTAACTAAAACTTTTTTAGCATTTTTTTCTTGGTTCTGAGTATATATTGTTTTAAGGTTCGTCTTCTTTGTTTCTTGTTTGGTTCGTACATATCTGCTTTGTATTTTATATCACAGGCTATGTATCATCTTCTGCTTCGTTATTGATTGATTGAAGTCAGGCCAAAAAGGTTTGAATTACCAATCCTCTGCAAGTTGAGTAGTTGACGAGTAGTTGAGTTTGTTGATCCTCAAAGTTTGGTTGATGATCCTCTCCTTTGATTTGCAGTTTGTAGGTGAGAGATATTTGCAGTTTTTATTGTTTTGTATGTTTTGGTAATGAATTAGTCCCTCAGCTTTTGTTTGCTGTTTTGTTTGTGGTTGGGTTTTTAAAATGAATGGACATTCAGATGGGGGTTCAGTGACAACTAGGGAGAGATTTGTGGTTGGATAATTTTTTTTTTAGGATAGGGCTATATTCACTCCTACAAACTACTCCCACACTCCATTTTCTTTTTAAATATAAATAAATGACTTTTATACCTTTGATATCAATTCTTATCCTTCTCACTTGTACAAAAGATAATAAATATATTTCATACCCCAAAATTATTCACATAAATAAAAAGTAAAGTTTACTATTAACTCAAAACACATAAAGAATAGTTTTCTATTAATTGCTTTTAATAAAAAGAAACTCTTTTATAAAAAAATCATTTTTTATGAAAATAAAAGGGTCATGATATTTACACCCAAAAAATATCTCAAAAACACTACATTAAAAAAATCATTTTTTTTTACTATTCAATCCAACAAAATCTCACGGCCAACCTTAGCCATGGTACTCATTTTCACGGCTAACTCTGACCGTGATATCTCTTTTACGGCTAACCTTATCCGCGATAACATCTTTAGGGCTAACTTTTGGCCGTGGTACTCATTTTCACAACTAACATTCGTCGTAATACTCATTTATATAGTCAACCTTGACCGTAGTACCCATTTTCACGGTTACGTTTTGGGGTGTTAATTTGTGCGGTGTTAAGGAGATAAAAGTGAGTTTTTTGTGGTGTTTTGGAGTAAATGATGTTTTGGAGATATTTTTTGAGTGTAAATATTAGGACCCAAAATAAAAAATAAAAATCGTTTTGTTAAAAAAACTATTTTAATATTAAAAAAAGTGTTAACAAATTTATTTTAAAAAATGATCAAAACATATATTTTATTTGAAAACAATATTAAATTTTCATTAAACATTTAAATTTTTACGTTTATATAAATATTTATTTTAAATATAAGATATATTTTGTAGTTTAATTCTCCAGTTAAAAGTATGAGTTGTGTTAAAATCATGACTTGCGTCGATTCGTGCTCGTGCTATAATTAAAACTCGTGTTGTGTCGTGCACTAGTTAAAATTACGACACTCTGACTCATGTGTTAAAATTATGACACATGTGTTAAAATTGTATTTTTTGAAAAATAGAAACTTTTATTATCCATTTGTTGCTATACAAAACAATATGCGTGTTTCTCACTCAATCCTTCTCTCACTTGTACAGAAGATAATAAATATTTTCCTTATCCCAAAACTATTCACATAAATAAAAATTAAAGTTAACTGTGAATTTGACACGCATAAAAGAAGTTCACTATTAATTTTTTTTTTAAAAGAAATTGTTTTGTCAAAAAACGTTTTTTATTAAAAATAAAAATACAAAATTGTTTTGTTAAAAAAAACTATTTTAAGATATCAAAAAAAGTATTAAAAATTTTGTTTTAAAAAACAGTTAAAATGTATATTTTATTTGAAAGCGGTATTAAATTTTCATTAAAAATTTAAAAATTTTATGTTTATATAAATATTGGCGTTTCAATTTTATTTAGCATCGAATGGATAATAGAAGTTTCAATTTTTTTAAAATTAAAAATATAATTTTAACACATGAGTCATAATTTAACACATGAGTCAGCGTGTCGTTCATAATATGTTGAAATCGCGAGTCATAATTTTAACACAAATACGACCCAACAAAATTCATAATTTTAACAAGTGCACAACACAACACGAGTCTTAATTATAGCACGAGCACGAAACGACGCGAGTCATGATTTTAAGACGACTCATAATTTTAACAGGAGAGCTATACGACACAAAATATATTTTATATTTAAAATAAATATTTATAGAAACGTAAAAATATTAAATGTTTAAAATTTAATACTGTTTTCGAATAAAACATATGTTTTAACTGTTTTTTAAAACAAAATTGCTAACACCTTTTTTTAATATTAAAACAGTTTTTTTTAACAAAACCCTTTTTTATTTTTATTTTTAACAAAAAAACGGTCTTTTTACAAAACAATTTCTTTTTATTAAAGAACAGTTAATAATGACCTTTTTTATGTGTGTCAAGTTAATAGTAAACTTTACTTTTTATTTATGTGTATAATTTTGGGGTAAGAAAAATATTTAATATGTTTTGTACAAGTGAGAAGGATCAAGGATTGATAACAAGGGTATAATAGTCTTTTACTTATATTTGAAAAAAAAATGGAGTGTGAGAGTAGTGTGTTGGAGTGGGAATAGCCGTATCCTTTTTTTTTATTGTTATATATTCTCATTATCAACTGAATGTACTCAATAGTTTTCAACCACATTTCAAGGTTTGTCGGATTTAAACTCCTTTAATATAAAAAATAAGTGAGATTATGCTTCATTTTCTATTATATCGGAGAGTATTTTAAAATTACGAGTGCTACTTCACTTTGTAGCATATTTGATTATTAAAAATTTGATGAAAAATTATGATTAATAACAGAAAAGTATTAGTGTTAAATCAAAAAAAATATTATTTCGTGTTGTGTTGCATTTAATTGGATTGTGATCGTATTTGGTAAAAAAAGTGACGACACAAAATCTTATTACCATGGTTTAGAATTATAATGTTTATTATGAATTTGATTAACTAATTACTTTGACATGAGTCCATTGATACGATTAACACGAGTCGCAATACACGAGTTGCAATACGTTTTACGGTAGTGTGAGTGGTTTACAACCACAAATACTTGGTAGAAAATTTATCCCTTTGCCATCAGGACGGGTATGAGCGTGCTATAACTGCAAATAATCGGGAGAAAATTTTTCACCATGTTATCGACACGGGTACACCCGTATTAAAATCGTAACCATGCCGTAAGCATTGGATCAATATGCTAACCATTCCATCAACACGGGTCCCACCTATTCATGACGTTACTGTGTACCAAGGGATGACCAACAGTATTTATATATTTTCACTATTGGCAACACTTTTAAAATACAAAATATCACTGGAATAAATTTGTCATGGGAAGGGTACAAAATATCTCGAGAACAAATTTTTCGTCGTGCCATCAGCACGGGTATATATATATATATATATATATATATATATATATATATATATGGGTACTTGGAATTATGTGAGTGATAACTACATAATAAACATACGATGATAATCGTGATTAACGAGTATGGGTGGTATCCGAGACATACGACGGGTACTTGGGGTAGGATGAAATCCTAATATGATATTGTTCGAGTGCGTACCAAATTTTATATAGGTTGATGTGTATACCTATTGATTCTTGATTTATGTGCATGACCTACCTAGCCTACTTGCGATCGACGGGAGCTTTACGCGTAGAGGACATTCATATCCTAATGAGCCTTATGGGGGATTTTTGACTTGTTACCTCGAGACATAGAACTTAGGGATTGAGCACCACTTTTATGAATAAGGGTGTGACCGGTCATTTCGGTGCGTAGGTATGTGCATAGCTCAAAGGCTTAGAACTAAGCTCACCTACAGTATATGTATTTTGATATTTATGGTTCACGGGTTACACCGAACTAGCAATCCTTTGTACAGTGACGAGATGTACCCAGACATGATAGCAGAGTATGTGCGCATCACAGTTGAGCCTCGGGGTACAGTATTGTATATATGTAATAGTGTGAATGTGTATATATACTTGTGATAGTGTTTGCTGTGTGAATTAAGTAGACATGAAAGATAATGAAATCTAAAATGAATTAAGTAAGTGAATACTTAATTATATTGAATTGAAAAAGCGCTTATCCATGTTAAAGAGAAATTGGGTATATATGTATTACCTGTATTGCGAGAGAAATACGTCGAAAAGATATGGGCCATGGTTAGTTGGCACTGATATGAACTAGTTAGCATGGTAACTGTAACTAGTATGACTTAGAGGAACGTTACGTGTGCACACTAGTTGAGAGGTGAGAATCTCAAGAGAGAGTCCGATAATCTAACATGAACATAATAATTGTTGAATATAGCATTTATTCACTTATTGTTTTCTAAACTATTTTTACATTGGACTGTGACCCGTTTTCCTACATATTCTCTTCTCTCTTGTTTCTCCTATATCAGGTGTCCAGTCGTAGGGACGCCAACCATATAGGATTAAGATTTTTGATGAGCTATGGATGCTATGGAGTTTTGGACTTTGTTTAGACACTTTCATATTCATTGATTCATACTCTGTAGTTGATCTTTCATTTACCTCGTGTCACCCAAAAGGATTTAAGTATTTCCATTCTATCCCAGTCAGTTTATGTATTATGTTAGTTTTTGATACATTTGGTTTTATTGGAGTTTATTGTATTGAGACATTCAAATTGGGGAGTTGTATTCCAGTTGCTTTTAATTCAGTTTTGATATTACTCAGATGCTATTCATTGTGTGAATGGACTATGTTTAAAAAATGCAATTTTTAATTATATAAAAAAATTAGAAAAGTCTTTTTAACACCTGCTTAGTTGGATATTAGGTGACTAATAAAAAAAATATTTTTCGACAGTGATGCTAAGAATGAACCAACTGAAAATTCTGTTTTAATTGGGTATAGGACAGATCACCCGGTATTTAATTGAGCAGGGTGTTACATGTATTATGGAGTACAACGCATCAAAAAAGGCATGAGATATCCTGCAAGTTACACATGAGGGAACAAATGTTAATAAGGCATCTAAACTGCAAAAACTGACTACTCGATTTGAGACCATAACTAAGCTTGAATCCGAGAGATTTGATGAATTTTATGATCGGATGTCGAATATTGTAATACTATTTTTTAATCTTGGTGACAAAATTCTTGATACTAGAGTAGTCAAAAAGATTTTAAGGCCATTGGTTGCACGTTTTATCCCGAAAGTAATTGTGCTTAATTCTTTAGGTATGTTAGATTCCCTTAGGTTAGAAGAACTCGTAGGAGACCTTCAAACTTACTACATTGACATGTTTCCTAAAATGGTAAAACCCAAAGAGAAACGGTTTGCACTTAAGTCTTAGTTTTGAAAGAGTGAGGAGACGTCTAGAAAGAGAGAGGAGTCGTCTAGAATGAGAGAGTGGGTGTCTTTCGATTTTGAGAATGACATAGATTTAGATGATTTGGCCTTGTTTGCTAAAATTTTTAAGAAATTTCTCAAACTAAAAATAATGGCACATATAAAGATAAGAGAGTTTTGAGAAAAATAAATTTGGGAAAAATTTTGATAAAGATAAAAAGGACGCCCCTAAGAGAAAGGAAGAAAGGTGTTATGAGTGTGATGGGAGCGGCCACAAAGCATATGAGTGTCCAACTAGGTTAGAGTGTTATGGAAAAGGCATAGCTGCTTTAAATTCCACCCTTAGTGATGAAAGCGAGGTCGAGTCGGTGGATTCAGGAGAAGAATCACTACATGAATATAACTTCACCGCATTCGTGGCTAGTCATGTGAGTACGTCTAGTGCACCTCACGAAGATAAGGAAACTAGTTCACAAGGATACCTCGACAGTGATAACGATGTGAGTGATGGTGAGGATGATGCAAGTGAGAGAGAGAGTGAGTACAACACGCAGACGTCGAGTTATATGCTGAGCCTTTTAAAATGAAAAATCAAAACAAAGAGTTAGCTATTAGGATCATCATACTAGAGAGAGAGAGAAAAAGAAAGAGAGAGAGAGAGATTCCTCTGTTAGCATGTATTTAACAGAGAGTTTTTAGAGAGAGAGATATATATTGGGGGAGAGAGAGAGAGCTTTGGGGCAGAGAGAGTAATAGTGTTTTTAATAAAGAAAGAGGGGGCTAAACCAAACAAGTGGATAGTTTTACAAGTGAGCCCCTTGCATCCATGGAGACTCGGATGAAAATTGAAGCCCATGAGCCCAACTCACTTGTGGTCTCGAGAGAGCCTAAGAGGTCAAGGTAAAGATTGAGGACATATTTGGGAAGATGGGAAAGATTTCCCTCATGCCTGTTTTAGGCTTTGGTGAAAGGCAAGGAATAGGTTTCGACGATGCTTCCATGCCTCATATTGTATCGGAACCGGTTCCTGAATTCATTATGAATCCTTATGGCCGTCAACCAAAACCCCAAAGAAAATTTTAGCCTAGAAGAGAAAACTGAGGTAGGCCTAAAACTGTTTATTATGAACTTATTGTAAGAGAAAAAACCACCATAGGGAGTATTTCTATAGCTTTGGTTGAACTCGACGTACACATACTCCGTCGCACCACTTTAGATATTTTTCTAGCCTTAGAGAGCAGGTTGAGTGTCTAGTCTCCACTCCTCATTGTTTGATGGAAGAGTTCCAACATATATCTTTGTCATTAGTGGATACTTCCAACATCCCGATTCGATCCAACAACGATAAGGGTAAATAAAAGTTTACCACTTCTTGGGTGCCTAAGCATGATGTGAAAGCCCTCGTTGTTCATGTTTCTCTTAAAGCTCACATAATGGTATTTTGATAGTGGTTACTCCAGACACATGACTGGTGACATCTCATTTTTTACCTACCTTGAGGATCACAAGGAAGGTAAAGTCACCTTTGGAGATGGGAGTAAATATAACATAATATGACGTGGTACAGTAGACACACTCGTATTTCCTAATCTAGATAATGTTTTGTACGTCAAAGGTATGAAAGAAAACCTTATCAACATTAGCGAGTTGTCCAATGCAGACTTTGCTGTAAAGTTTGATCGAAATTACTGTAACGTTTTTTATCAAGCTAATAAACTTTTATTACAAGGGGTGAGTACAGAAGATAACTGCTATCGGATTGTGCCCAATTCTTTATTTATGTTCAACAGGGCCACAATCTCCTCTATGTATCGGTGGCATCAACGTCTAGGTCACGTTACTTTTAGAGAGTTGGAGCGTTTAGCGAAGAAAGACCTAGTACGTGGCTTTTCGTCGCTAGGAAAGCCAACTTTCACGGTTTGTGGTACTTATCATAGGAGAAAATAAGTCCATAGTCCCCATCGAAAGTTGAATTCCATTACAGTAACACGTGTTCTTGAGTTAATTTACATGGATCTTATGGGTCGTACTCGTACTAAGAGTTTAGGTGGTAAGAGGTATATCCTCGTGATGGTAGATGCTTTCTCTCATTATTTCATCGTAGGTTTCCTGAGAGAGAAATCTGATGTTATAGTGTTTCTTACGACCAAGTGTTGTGTCCAGTAAAATCAATACAGTGTCACCATCAATAGGATGCGTAGTGAAAATGATACTCAGTTTACAGAAACAAAGGTGGATAATTACTCTGATATCCTTGAAATTAAACATGAATTTTTTATCATGAAAACTCCTCAACAAAATGGGATTATTAAGAGGAAGAATCGGACGATCCCTATCAGGTTTAGCCCACTCGTACCGCTCATACAGTACACTACAATATACATTTAATTATAATTAAGTCCTTTATTGATCTTCTCCTTAACTCCCTCGTACCACCCATACAGTACGCTATCAACTAACTAATAATTAACAAGTCTCGTATGTTATTATTAACCCTAATTAACATTTCATGTATGTTATAATTAAACCATTTCATTATGTTGATCTACTTAAATCATCTTTTAGGTATACACTCTCCAACTTTACTATCATCACACACTAAGTAGATTACCTCATAATTAAATCACTTTTAGATATACGCTATCTATAACTACTACTTTCACACACAAGTAGGATAAATACATGTGTACATATATATGTGTGTGTGTGTGTGTGTGTGTGTGTGTATAACTTCAGCATCCTCGGCTAAGTACTGTGGTGCGAGTATGCATACTATGCTATTAAATCCATGTACCTCTCGTACCCAATCAAGGACTATCGGTTCAGATGTCACCCTCGAACCATTAATCAAATAACATGCAATGGAGGCGAACATAGTTCTAGGCCTTTGGGCTACACACATACCTAATGCACCCATATGAATAGTCACACAATCATACACACAAGTAGTGCTCAATCCCTAAGTTCTATGTTCTGGGGCACAAGTCTAAAATCCCTCCAATGGGCTCATCAGGATAAGACTGTCCATGATATGGAACTTCTCGTGATAGCAGGCATCGTAAGTATGTACACACATATAAGAAAGCACATAATAAGCATATACACAACCTATCCATATGTCGCATATAGTCATACACACAACCTATAAAAATAATTCGTATACGTAAAAACTCAACATACAGATATAGTCTATATAGGTATACCTTTAACTCATAAATATAATCCATATATATATCGAATACTCAACATACTATCGATTCACAATTACAACATCTTATCTCATTTTCCTGAGTATTATTCTCTATCTGAAGGGCCCTAGTTACCCCCTAAGTTATTCACTAGTTAATTCACTCATACACTACTGGTCTACATCATAGGTTCACTCATACTCTCCTTAAATCCGTTCTCATTCCCTCAAATTCATTATTACAATTCATGTTCAATAGGTATTCGCCTTAATTATATCGTTATGGATAAGCCTCAAATCCACATTAGGCCTACTGTAATTCAATATATCCCTCATTATAGTTTAGAGATTTCCTAAAAGTTTTCCCATCAATCATTCAAAAATTCAGGGCTTAAATAAGGAAAATGGGGCAATTATGGTTAACCGAATCGTGTCGTAAATTTTCTGGCAGATTAAACACCTTGTAGTAATTTTTCGATTTCTCTCAATATAGAAATCCAAATGACCTCATTCAAAGCTCATTGGAAAGATAATACATATACCTTTCCACACATTTATGTCCTGCACTCTAATTCTAAGCATAATTAAAATGGCATACGTTTAAATTAATGTAAAAAATTCTAACAGATTACTATGCTGACAAATCAGACACCCTATAGTAAAATGTCGATTACTCCATCTACAAAACTCAAAATGACCTGATTCAAAGATCATTGGAAATAGAAGACATAGAAATTTCCATAAATTTATGGCGCGCACTATAATATTAAGTACAATTGAAATGGCATACATTTAAAGTCGCGTTAAAAATTATGGCAGATTGACATCTTATATTCATCAATTAAACCCTAAGTCATTCAAGATTCATGTCCTTCAACTAAGAACCCATGAAGATTTCATGTTAATCATAACATATAATTTCATTTTATCTTCACATAAGGATTCATTCGACATGTAATTCTACACCGAGTCATGAGTTTTATTCATTTAAATCCCAAGAACATAATTGAAATCATGAAATTGAAAAAATGGTGTGGGGAGCCTCAGAATCCTTCAGTTTCCTCCTCTAATGGCCTCTCTCAGTTTTTCTAACTACTAACCCTAACACCCTCAACCCGCATACTGATATAAACCTATTAAATTCGTAGGTCCCTTTACTCTAAAAAGCCAAAAGACCAAAATACGCTTCAGGGGTGCCGATGTGGCCTAAAAATGCCCCGGGACACAATCCAAACCCCCGAGTACACTTTTCATACTATTTATACCCTTTTGGACACATTTACATACTCGAAATGACCATTTGAATAACCCATAAATGAATTAAATTTTATTTCATAAATTTAAGTCATGACACGACTGACACACGCGTCCTGACTAAATTACTATAACTGTCATATTTTTCACTAACGACAATCATAATGCATTCTTTCTAATTTATTACTCGTTCGCTAAGTAATACTCAATATAATTCATACAAATAAGTATCAACCCTTATCACGCTAATTAATATTTATTTTAATTTGGATTAATTTCTCATTTTTATTTAATTAATCCCCATATAAATTTTTTTCAAAATTACGGGTTGTTACATACTTCCCCCCTTATAAAGTAATTTCATCCTCTAAATTAGAATAAGCTCGATAATAACAGTCCCAGATACTTTCTCGCACGGTATCCATATCTTTATAAAGTTGGGAACATTACGCTGTTCACGGTGCCCCTTCATTAATGGTACTCTTTAGTCTAACGGTTTATACTCTACCATTAGAACTAGTGATCAATCATCCCTAATCACTTTACTCTGAAGTAATCCTTAATTTCCCTTACCATTTCACCTTGGCGCCTACAAAACCAATTAGCCTTCTCCTAAGAATATTTCAAAATGATTGGGCCAACATTCTAACGGCTATACCATTTACTATCCTGGGAAAGGTCCCCTCCTCCCTAGGTGATAACTTCATCCTTTTTACATAATATACTCCATTCGTGAGATATCTACAATCATACCCCACTATTCACGTCAGAATTTTACATCTACAGTTGGTTATGATGTAACTCTCATCATATTACTCCTCTGCACATAGTAGTTCCTAATTATCCTAGAAAATCTAAAATCTACATTTCTTCTACTTTTCAAGACTATAATCTCCCCGTTCCCTTTACTCTTTGATTTCTTGTAACACGTCTTGCTCACAATGCAATTACGTTCTCTTTATCTCAATTTTGTTCTGTCTTTAATTTACTCATGCATCTACGTTTATTTCATACATTTTCATGTCTTCTCCTTGTGAATGATGCTGAAAATATCAACAAACTAGGGCGCCCATAAACCCTATGTCCCGTGCATTTATGCACAAATCAATAGAACGTAATATATTGTTTTTCAATTAAGGCTTATATTCTAGGCACGACTATACAATAAGGGTACACTCAACTACCCTACTAATCGCAACTTAATCATTCTCACATCAACATCATATGGCTCTACTGGCCTTAAATCGTAATATAACTATTATCTTTCCGTTATAACTACAAACATGCATAATAACTAAGGTACTAAACCCAAGTACTAAAGGCCAACTCCAGACGTTTGCTAAGTTTCATGCGTGGGATGTCTCACAAAGGAAAATACAAACAAGGAAACCCACCCCCACCCCGATACATTTACTAACAAGCATTGTTGGTCGTCGAGATCCTTTAGGCCCTTAGCACATAACCTGTACCCCCAAATCCCTGTATCGTGACATAAAAAGTCTACTCGTCCACTCTTCTGTCACTAAAGATGATATATAACATAGCGCTCTTACTATTACTGAATCCTCGGCTCTAAATAAATAACGAACTAGATCTCTTCGCTTGACAATAAACCAATATACCTTGAATTGCATCAGTAAATGTCCCTACTCATCGGGATCAAATATAACAAGAAAACATACTCATCGAAGTCTATGAAACTATACAATATATATTTGCAGGCTCAACCCTCTTTCAGGTGATGCCTTGCAAAAATAATATATCTCACCCTAGAATAATGAGCACGATAGTCTAATCACATAATCTACTACCACTCAAACCCTCGGTATCCAGTCACTACAAATGATCATAATAAATTCTACTTTCATAATTATCAAAAGTAGTAAAGCAACTACACAATACAAACATCCTCCTAGTGTACACACCCGCTCCCCCGTATGAAACACCAAAGAGCCCCGCTATCCAATGATAAATATATACCTAATAAGGTTGACACTGCCAACGCACCCACTAAACTCGACTCGCTCACGAATTTAAGTGTTAAATAATCATATATTGTGACACATCCATGCCACCCGAACTTATCTTATACTCATAAGAATAAGACAAAAATTATATCTCCATTTGCCATCTACCTTGCCTGGTCAACAGGTTCCTGAGCGTAACTCTCTCGCGCCGGAACTGGCCCATGATCTGCAAAGATGGTTGTATATCCAGGATCTCAACATGTAGTTTCCCCCTGCCTCTCTTGGGGCCATCCTTCTTCCTATGGCCTATCTCTCCACAACTGTAACAAATGCTAGAGAAACTCTCTTGCTCATGGCCATGGCCCTGCTCATTTGTTTTAGATTATTTAGATGTTTAGGATTTATTTTCTATTCCATCACATTTATTACAAGACTTTATCATGGATTTGGTGGGGCAATCAGTTCCAAAGTTATTTACGGTATTATTCAGATATTTATAATTGGATCATTTTATTCGAGTTTATATTTATTTGGAGTTCGATTATTTTGGAGACTAGTGTAGTGATGGGCTTTAATATTGCATGGAT